>CM060305.1:36659585-36677085 GCA_030674185.1 Monoplex corrugatus | reverse complement strand
CCCCTCCGCCCCCCCTCCCCCACGTTTTGCCATTATTTTTCACACACAAACATGTAACTGTTCATTCTTTCCTTCAGTACCATAAAGTCAATGATATAATTCTCCAGTTCGTCAAAGCCATTCTCTGCAGCCAGTTCAGCTGGGTCCAGCCCGTTACAGTTACGTATACGGAAAGTTCTTGCACTGCCTGGGCACTCCAGAAGGGCGGCACAGAATTCGGACAAACCAAAGGCAGCTGCGTAGTGCAAGAGAGTGGGATATTGAGTGCTCGCATTCTTCTGTTGTTCTGGTGAAAAAAAACAACAACAACCAAACAAATGAATCAATATTTATATTCAGTCAATATATATTTTCAGTCAAGTTAACATCTCTCTATTCCGATAGAAAACAACAGAACACAGAAATGTGGCACAGCTGTGATACTCCCCCCCCCCCCCCTCCGGCGTTTTCCGTTTTTTCTGTTTGTTGTTGTTGTTTTTTTGCCCTTCCAAGTATTTTGCATGACTGAGGTCTGAAAAATTGGCCAACTGAAAATAGATTGAAAACGGCCACTTCAAAGAAGACATACAAATATCCCAAATATCAGGAAGTACGCCTACAAGCTACAAGACGGGAGTTAATTAAGTGACAGCAAGCCCAACCATTCAATCTCTTGTCGTGATACACAACTCTTAACCCTTTGATCCCCACACCCTATCCACTGACTGCAAAAACTTTACCCCTTGACTCCTTATCCTACCCACCAGCTTCCTGCAGGTGTCAGGGAGACAACAGGTTGAGTTTTTTTGCTTTGCTAGCATGGTTGACAATGCAGGATGCTGGTGGATAGGGTGCGGGAGTCAAATGGTTAATGATGGCATCATCGGCATCTGGTCCTGTAATCAGTATTGTTGTTGTAGAGACTGATGAGACACGGCAGCAGACAAGATCTTCCATCTTTTTCTCTGGGGGTTATAAAACAATCCGTTGGTAAACGTCTGAGAAATCCTGCTGAAACTTTTTCATGCCCCTTTTTGAATTTGAGCGTCCAGATTTCCCACTGGGCCAAAATGGTGGTCTACATTTGGCACACATTCATTTATGAACAGAAATAATTGAATCTTTGCCGATACATTCTGTTTATATACAAATGTACACAGACACACACACACACACACACAGACACACACACACACACACACACATAAACATACACATACAGACACACACAGACTCACACACACACACACACACACACACACAACACACACACACACACACACACACACACACACACACACACACACATACACACACACACTTCCATGCAAAATATCCTTCAGGTCAAAACGAAATCACACAGACACACACACACACACACACACACAGACACACACACAGACTCACACACACACACACACACACACACACACACACACACACACACACACACACACACACACAACACACACACACACGCACACACACACACGCACTTCCATGCAAAATATCCTTCAGGTCAAAACGAAATCACACAGACACACACACAGGCACACACACACACAGACACACACAGACACAGACACAGACATACACACACACACACACAACCACACACACACATCCAAGAATAATATCCAACCAACCAACCAACCAACCAACCAACCAACCTACCAACCAAATAAAATGTGTTCAATAACTCAAGTATATCTGTCAGCTTTAGCCACTCTCTCAGCGTATTCAGGTCATGTTTCTTGTACATACTGTTTTCTCTCTCTCTCTCTCTCTCTCTCTCTCTCTCTCTCTCTCTCTCTCTCTCTCTCTCTCTCTCTCTCTCATACTTTAACAATGTAATCCCCTCTGTACAATCCCTGGTTTGTGTATGGGTCGGTGGCCTTCACAATAAATCATGTGTCAGCGTCAGTGTCAGTGTCTCTCTCTGACTGTTTATCTCTCTGTCTGCTCTCTCTCTCTCTGTCTCTGTGTGTATCTCTCTTTGTCTATCTGTCTCTGTCTCTCTCTCTGTCTCTGTCTGTCTGTCTGGCTGTCTCTCTCCCCTCTCTCTCGCTCTCCCTCTGATTCTGATGTATATATGTGTCTTGATGTTTCTAACACGTCTTTAAACCCACTAACCAGCCAAGTCCATGTCGGGCAGGTGACGAAAAAGAGCCTCCAGAACGCCGTCAGCAGGCTGACTGTTGCTGAAGATGTCCTTGAGGCGCAGGTCAAGGTCCCACACGGTGTTCAGTCGCAGGACCTGCATCAGGTAGTGGGGACTGGTCAGGGACGCCATGTCCACACCACGGAAGGTCATCTGAGAACGACCTCGCAGTCTCTTGTTGTCCACAAACACCAACACGTTGTACTTGCCTGATGGCTTTTCTGCATACAAGGCAGACACAAGAAGATCATTCATAAGGAAGATTAGGAAAAGACAAGCAATATTCATAGGCCATTTTATGAGGAAAGGAGAATTAGAGCACCTGTCACAACAGGAAAGCTGGAGGGAAAGAGAACACCCGGTTGACCCAGGAAGAAAATATTGGACGGACTTGCAGGATGGCTGGGGACAGAGAGGGTGGAAGATGTGCTTGCGGCGACAAGGGACAGATGCATATGGAACACCATGATCGCCAACACCATGCGGCAGGGCACATGATGATGATGAATGAAAATTTTAAATTTTTGTTGTATTCTGAGAGGGTTGACTGAATCCCCAATGATTGCTCATTGTATACAAATTTTATTTACAGTAAAACCCTGCTCAGTGTTGATGACTTAGCTAACGCTAAAACAAGATAAGGTCGTCTCATGGGATGAGGTCGTATGGCAGTGAAGTGATAAAGATGGCAACTCAGCTAAATACAAATCCCACTAACTTCAGTTAACCATCTTGGAACTTAAGACAGTTGGAGTGTTCTGTTATAGATTTGATCAGTGTTGTTTGTTGCTGTGGCCTGTGTTCAATGGGATGGGTATCTGTTGTCGATGGCAGGTATCCAACATTCTACTGAATAATGACCCACTCTCTTTTAATCTCCTCAAAGAGTACGCTTTTTCTTGCACCAGGTGTTCTGTAACTTTACAAAGTTTTCTAAATGCTGGAAGAGAAGCCGTTGTGCTTGAGATGTTCTTTTGATTCGAGTGTCCACCCAAGCAGCTTCTCCTGTGCACTCATTGTTTGCAGTTAGCACAGGTCATCATGCTTATTTTCACTTGATTGTTCTGTCTTTGGAACGGACCAGTCGAGACCTTGAGCGCGATGATAGAATTGTGGTATAAGTGAATTGTAAACCTATAAAAGGTTCGCACAAGTTTCTCTGACAGACCCTTGATCGTAAAGGATGAGATGGGGATGAATTGCCTTTTCTGTTCGCTGAATTCCTGGTCTGGCTTTGAGACAGTGACCTGTCACCCGTCAGCATCATCGCTACGACAACTCTCTCCCATTCACTCTGGTCTTGACTTCTCTGTTTCAGTTTCAGTTTCTCAAGACGACGTCTCCGTTCTCGGAACGAATTCCATATGCACTAACGTCACATGTGCCATGCGTATGGTGATCATGGTACAAGCATCAAGCCTGCACATAAAGCCGTGAGCTGGCCAGGTCCTGAGGCCCTACCTAGACTATGTTTTACCAAGTCTATATTTTATAGCGGTATTTTATCAGCCTATCACTGGAATAATCTTGGCTACATGTAAATGACATGTGTATCTCTGTGCTTCTTTGAAGACCCTTGAATCATTGATGTTGGTGATGGTGTTCATAAAGAAGGTATCTGCCCGGATTTCTTTTGGCATCAACTTTTCCTCGCAAAACCGTTGTCACTAGGGTTGTGTTGGTGTTGCAGGTTGCATGGCTGATATATTTCATTTTTCCTTTGTTGATTTCTGCCGGCAGTTGACGTTCGACTGACAGTTGGTTCAAAATGCTTTTATTTGTTCTTTTATTGGTCAATTTGAACCACATCTCTTTCGCTTTTATCTTATTTGCAACTGTTTTTCAGTGTGTCCATGCCTCACAGCCATATAGCATGACTGACCTGATCAGACGCTTAGAATTTGGATTTTAAGGGCTGTTAGTATGATTCTGTCTTTCCAAATGTTGTTGAGTTGGGCCATTTTCTATTTCGTCATTCCTACTTTTACTTTGATGTTTTTAGTGTAGGTGCTGCCATGAGCTTTTAACCAAATCTCAGTATTTAAAATCTCTCACATTTTAACGCAGTCTTGTTGATTTGTATATCTCGATGTGCTTGATTTCTTCTCCTTTTTTTTTCTTATACAAAGTAACATACAAAGTCACACACACACACACACACATACACACACACAGACACAGAGACACAACACACACACACACACACACACAGACACACACACACACACACACACACACACACACACACAAAGAAACACAAACGCACACACACACACACACGCACACACACAAACAAACACAATCGCACGTGCACACACATACATGCACATGCTACAGATTGAGCTATATCAGTCTCTCTCCTTTTTTTGTTTATTTATTTTCCCTCCTCGATTAATTAACAGAATAATGATTGTGACAGAAGATGTATACATAGAGGCAGAAGAAGAAGGACTAGGCCTGTGTCAGTACATACGTGGTGCAGCAAAAGTGAAGACAGTGGCCGTTTCCCTCCACGCCGTCAGTGGAGTGTCCATCTGTTCCAGTTTCAGAGTCACCTCCCCCTGCACCTCTTCTTTGAAGACTATGGCCACACGGGTGTCTCTCTGGAACAATAGTGCCAAGCTAACAGCTGTCGTCCTGAAATACACTCCTAGCTAATTAGTCTGTGGCTAGACATCATTATGCACTGTGATGAGCAAAATGCTATATTACCATTACCGTTAATACTGTTAGCTTACAAGCACAACTGTGTGTGATCTGGCAGCAGTAAGGGCTCTGTCTCTATTGTAACGTTTTGATATGTCAGTGAAACAATTATGATCTCTTTTGATTTCGTTACTTGTGTCGTGTTGTTTTGTACTGCATGTACGGTAATGCATGCTACTTTGCGTATACGATTTTAAAAACTGCATAAACCGTATACTACACCAGACAAAAGATACAAATAATAAAAGAGACAGAAACACTAGCAGTAATTTCGACAGACAGACAGACAGACAGACAGAGACGGAGATGGAGGCAGACACACACACGCAGAGACATATAGAGCAAGAAAAAAAACAACTTCCATTTCAAAATTTTGAGCTGCTGCAGTTGTGTTTTACGGGATGGGAGACTGGGCTGAGAGAAAGATGACAACCTGTGAGAAGAGATGTCTCAGAGAGCAGGAGACAAGCCAGAAGAGACACAATTACAAAGATACCAGAGAGATTATCAGATATCAGAATTTCTTCATGACATGTTTCTTGAATATTGATGTACATAATAAAACCATCATTGATTAGAATATTGTCTTATATGTTTTGTAAGCTATAGGTTGTTTTTATGTGAACAATATTTGTCTATTTGTATAAATTGATATCATTTCTGTTACCACATTGTTCCATGTGCTTTTTGAAACGGGTTCATAGGGGAAATGTTGACATGTGCTAAATCTGAATGTTCATTTTAAAACTTCCAATTATAAAATATCATTGAATATATTCTCTATACTGTGTGGATTGCATGTGTCAACATTGTCTTTTCATGTGCGTAAACATTTTTGTTGTTGTTGTTGTTGTTGTTGTTGTCATTCTTCGTTGCCACATTGTATGTTGGATGTCCGTTTGTTGTGAAGCAAAAAAAAAAAAAAAAAAAAAAAGAAGTTGAAAAAAAGATATCCTGACCAGGATGCCAGTGAACCAACCAGCACTAAGAATCCACAAAAGCAGATGAAGACCACAGCGGCTTTGGACAGATCATGATGTGGCAGACACATTCCACATCTACAACATGATTTTATTGCAGTTTTTTTTTTCTCGTCTAGATGCAGACTGCCAGCTTCATTTCACCACATCATCTAGTACTTACGGATGGAAAAGTAGCCCTAACCTACACTTACCCTACAATTCAGTTTAAAGACTGCGTGAGCGACCTTTTTTTTTACTTTTGTTTTCATTTATTTTCAAATACATAACATTTACAAACCTCTTGAAATGTATACAATGCATAATCAACAGGTCTAACAAAATGTAGAAAAACAAGCATTCGTTGCAATATATGTATACACGTACATATGCATACATATACACACACATATATATAGATATGCATACACATACACATATCCACATACACATACATATATGCATATGTATATGTATACACACACATATATAATATATATATAGACATACATATATATATATGTATGTATGTATGTAAGTATGTATGTATGTATACACATACGTATGCATACATACATACACACAGGTACACATACATATATATATAGATATACATACACACATACGTATGCATACATACATACATACAGGTACACATACATATATATATAGATATACATACACATCTGCACACACATATATATACAAACACATAGGCACATACATATACATATACATACATACACATATATACAATACAATACAATACTTTATTTTGTATAGCGCAAAATCTTGATAAAATCAAATCTAAGCGCTAAAACAGACACACACGCACGCACGCACACACACACACACACATACACACACACACACACGCGCACACACACACACACACACACACACACACATACACACATACACACACACACGCACAACACACACACACACACACATATACACACACACACACACACACACGCGCACACGCACACGGCTAAAATGGGGAGAAAGAATAAAAGCAATGGAAAATTATAGAGAGCATATTATATACAATTCATATATTACAATGTGATTCCCCTCCGAGTGGAGACAGGCTGCAGAGGGGATTGGGTGAGGTCAGGATTTTATGCAGAGGAGAAAAGGTGAGTTTTGAGAGCGGACTTGAAGGAGACAAAAGTAGGTTGCTGACGGACAGAGAGAGGAAGTTTGTTCCAGGAAAGTGGACCAGAAACAGAGAAGGCTCGTGGACCATAGGTATTGAGCTTAGTGCGTGGAAAGCGAAAAGTCAGAGGATCGGAGGCAGAGCGGAGGGTACGTGAGGGAACATAGATCTCAAGTAGGCTTGACAGGTAATCGGGGGCTGCGTTATTGAGGCTTTTGTAGCATATGGTGTCTAGTCTGTACTGTATGCGCTTTGATACAGGGAGCCAGTGAAGTTGTGCCAGGAGAGGAGATATGTGGTCAGCTTTTTTCTTTTTGAGTACAAGGCGTGCAGCATTGTTTTGAGTGCGCTGCAGGATGTGAATGGTGAAGGCAGGAAGACCAGACAGGAGTGAATTGCAATAGTCAATGCGAGACATTATGAAGGAGAGAACGAGTTTTGCAGTTGTTTCGACAGAGAGATACTTCCTGATCAGGCTTATACGATGGTGGTGATAGTAGCAAGATCTGGCAGTTTGAGAAACAAAGTTGTTCATGGAGACGGTAGAGTCAATGCAGACACCAAGGTTTTTAGCTGAATCAGAAATTGGGACTGATGTGTTATATAATGGGAGAGAAAGAGGAGGCAGCTGAGAAAGTTTCTGACGGGTGCCAATGAGATAGCTTCTGTCTTGTCGTCATTAAGCTGAAGTTTGTTGAACGTCATCCAGTTCTTAATGTCCGAGTAACACTCAGTGGTGCGAGTCAAGAGGCGCTGTATATTGTCTGGTGTGTCACTGTCTAGACGTTGGGTGTCATCAGCATAGAAGTGGTGTTTTATAGAGTGGGAGTTGATGATGGTAGACAGGGGGGAGGTGTAAAGAGTGAAAAGAACAGAGCCAAGGACAGATCCTTGTGGAACACCACAGGTCAGGTATGCAGGTTGAGAGTAAGTGCCATTAATGAGAACAGTTTGTTTTCTGTTTGATAGATATAAAGTGAACCAGGAGAGAGCAATGTCAGAGATGCCAAAAGTATGATGAAGTCTAGAAAGGAGAATACCATGATCAATGGTATCAAAGGCTGCAGACAGATCAAGAGTGTGAGGAGAGAGACTTTGCCAGTATCAGTTGCAAGGAGGAGATTGTTGAGAATGTGTAGCAGGGCAGTTTCAGTGCTATGGCACTGGCGGTAGGCTGACTGGAAAGGATTGAGGAGATTGTTGGCAGACAGGTGAGAGTTCAGCTGGTTGAGGACAACTTTTTCGATGAGTTTTGACAAGAAAGAGAGATTAGAGATAGGCCGGTAATTTTTCAGTTCATTTGGATCTAAATTGTATTTCCTGAGGAGAGGGTGAACAATAGCAGACTTGAATGAATCTGGGACAGTTCCAGTTTGAAGAGAAGTGTTGATGATGTCAGTGATGAATGGGAGGAGAGTAGGGAGACAGTCAGAGTAGAGAGAACCTGGAAGAGGATCCAGTTCGCAGGTTTTGAACGACATGGATCTGATAGTGTTGAGAATTTCTTCTTGTGAGACTGGGGTAAAAGTAGTAAGAGGTGTGCCAGAGAAGGAAGGGTCAGGTGGCATGGTTGACAGGGTGTCCTGTCAAGCCTGTCACGAAAAAGTTTGTATTTTGGTGGTGAAATACTTGGAGAATACAGATGGGAGTTCTTCATTTCTGTGTTTTGTTGGGAGAGGTAAATCTTTTCGTGTGCCAAGGAGATGATTCATGGTTGTAAAGAGTTCTCTTGAAGAAGAGGCATTCAGGATTTTGGTTTGGAAATAGCTTGTTTTTGCAGATGCAATGAGGGTGGATACTTTTATTTTAGAGGCTTGGAAAAGTTGCCTGTGAACAGTGAGTTTGGATTTGCGCCAGCGGCGCTCTGCCCTGCGGCGGGCACGTTTTGCACAGGCAATCTCATGAGTGAGCCAGGGGGTAGAGGGGCGGTCAGGTAAAAGACGGGTTGTGGCTGGAGCATGAGTGTCCAGAAGATGGTGTAGAGTAGTATAGAATTCATCGGCAAGGTTATGTGACTTTTCAGAAAGGAGGCGGGAGGCATCAGATGAAAATGTGGAGAGGTCAATAGATTTGAGATTGCGTCGAGTCACTGTGCGCGTGGTACGGGAACATATACACACGTATACAGACGTATACACACATACACACACATATCTATCTATTTATCTATCTATCTACCTATCTATCTATCTATCTGTCTGTCTGTCTATCTATCTATCTATCTATCTATCTATCCATCTACCTACCTACCTGTCCGTCCGTCCGTCCGTCTATTCATCCATCCATCCATCCATCCATCCATCCATCCATCTATTTATTACACGAAGCGTAAGCAACCATTATTAATCACCCCGCCACATCAATAGCCGCATTTGGAAAATCTTATTTTCCTGTCCTATGACGGTAGTTATGTCTAGAACTTACCACGGATGAAGGTTGCGTGACGACACGATGACAACAACAGCAATGTCCTTTCGGGTGTTGTAACACTATTCAACGACGAGTGACAACAGCACAGGCACCATCTCTATAAGTTTTAAGACAAGCAAACAAACGATGTAAACCTTACCTCATATACTATAGAAGGAAAGAACTCCACAGGGGGCTTCGAGGACCTACAAGATGACGTAGATTGCACTCTCCCGCGTCTGGCCTGGCGATTGACGTCCACAATATCCAGCACTTCAGCCAGCCTCTG
The DNA here is from genome assembly GCA_030674185.1 of Monoplex corrugatus. Taxonomy (NCBI): domain Eukaryota; kingdom Metazoa; phylum Mollusca; class Gastropoda; order Littorinimorpha; family Ranellidae; genus Monoplex; species Monoplex corrugatus. The sequence goes on along the minus strand of CM060305.1, from coordinate 36,667,420 downwards.
CCGCACTTCAGTGTCCGAGTATCTCGGGTCCTTGAACTTCCAGTTCTCCGTGACGTATCCATGATTGTGTGTGACGTCCTCCAGGTCTTGTCTGTCCAGCAGCAGGAAGACAACGACAGAGGTGGTGGTAGGGAGTTCCCTAAAAACCGGTGCCAACCATGTGGACTTTTTCTGCATGAAGTCTAGTAAGTGAGATGTAGCGAGAAGGATGACCACAGCAGCCTGCTGACAGACCCGTCTGAGGGCCGCTGAACTGTCCTGCTGGTCCTGGACGTTCAACATCAGTGAGGTGTGTGACACTTGGGCAAAGGTGTGCAGTTTGTCTGAGAGGTACTTTCCCCATGGCGTGCCGTCTGGAGCCAGTAACACAATGATGTCACTTGCCGACCTCATCTCGTGTATGTTGATGGGCTCACAACATCTGCAATGTCAAAAAATATATGGTGTGGACGAGATCAAACGGTTTCCAATGCAGACATTTCATAGTGCGAGCACTTAACGTTAAAATATACCTTTTTTTTTTTTTTTTTTTTTGGACAGAAGGGAAAAAAACATACTGACAAGAATCTTGACATTCTTGATGTGAGGGGTATTAAATTTGCCCACAGGCTCAACTTGAGTTAAACTCCCTTTAAAGCTCGTTGACAGTCAAATCTGCTCGCGGCCACAAAAATATAAATCAATAGGTGAATGAATCAGTAAATAAGTACATGAATCAAATTGAATAATATCAATGAAAATAGAAAAACGTATTTCAATATCTGCATGCAAATGAGGCTTACAAAAGTAAAAAAAAAAAAGATAATGATACTGAAAAGAAGAACAAGAAGAAGACTGATAGTAGTAGTAGTAGCAGTAGTAGTGAAGTACTAGTAACAACAACAATAACAACAACATCAATAACGATAAAATAACAATAATAACAACAAAACCACCACCACTACTAGTACTACTACTACTGCTGCTGCTGCTGCTGCTGCTGCTGCTGCCAATAGTAATGATGATGATGATGATGATGATGATTGAATGAATGAATAAATAAAACTTACGGCCAGTGGTATTCTGTATTATCACAAAAACTCCTGAGACTGTACAAACTGTACTATGCCCTCATTTATTTTATCTTAATCTAACTCCTGAAGTATCCCTGTAAGTATCCCCATTCGATTCTTTCACCCCATCCATTAGCTAAGGTACCGGTAGGTAAGGTGAGGGAGCCAAGGTGTTAAGTTTTTGCAGTTGGTGAATAGGGCGGGAGTCAAAGGGTTACAGAATACTGACTGGCTGACAGGATCTTTAACATGCATATTTGATGTTTTGCATGCTTAAAACCCTTTCAGTGCCAGAGAAAAACGTAAACATGTGCTTCCCCATTGCCGGGGAATTTTGAGGATTCGAGGGTAATAATTAACAAAAAATTCTAGTGCAAAAACTGTAAGAGATACAACAAAGAAACATAAGTGTTTTTGAAGGAAAATGAACGAGGATTCTGAATCTGGGCTTATTTTTCTCTTAGCTTGATTGCAAAGACCTGTCCAGGCATTCCAAAGTGGAAATAATTTTTTTGTGTTGTCTAAAAAGTAAGTTTCCATCTCTACAGATTGATACCCAACACACTCACAAACAAAAAAACAGCTGAAAATGACTTGTTTGTTGTCAGTTTACATACATAAATGAAAACAAAACATATGACATCATAAAATGTTCATGAAACGATACTAAACCCATGCAGACAAATAAGTAAGTAACCATCCCATCAATGATAGACCTGGTTCGGTAAACATAAAAGTGATTGTACTAGACACTGAACAGTCAAACTACATGACAGTCAGTGTACTCAGACACTGAAAAGTCAAATTACATGACACTCATGAATTGGTTCTCTCTGTTCTTCAGGTTCTGCAATCAAAACAAGAGAAAATAAGCCCAGAAACAGAATCCTTATTCAAATAAGTCAATCAGCTCATGCTCATCAGTCAGAAACAGCTTGAAAAAGCATAGCACACGTCACCAGTTCCCACTTTCAATCCTGGATTTCATAAAAATTGAGGAATGTCTGACTGTTGTCCATTTGGAGGCCAACAGATTTTCAGTGAGCGAAACACTTCGCTGATCGCCACGCCCCCTACCATGCCGTCTAACTGGGGCACAGCTCCTCTGCACCTCTCCTGTCCCTCTCCCCCTTCTCATCTTCCCCCCTTCCCACACCACGAACACGTGCGTGACCCATCTCACCATGTACCATCACGTTCACTGCTGTTGGGTCCAAAGTCCGAAGTGTCACGGCCTGCGCGCTCGCCACTCGCACTGACCACGGCAGTCGCGGTCTGACTCGTACTTGTTATCGTCTGCTTGCATCGATTCAGCCAGCAAGCGTTGAATGTCGGCGTGGTCATTGTCACTTTCTCCACCCTCATGTTGAAGCGAATCATCAGATAACAAATTCTCTCAATCGTCATCATGCTGTAAAATCATTTGAACGGCCTCTAGAGTCGTGAAAGTCCGCTGACGTGAGCCACCGTTCGGCTTGTCGAAGGTTGCGTCGCCATTGTGCTCCACTTCACGTGATCCAGTTACCAAATCATTAGCGACAATAAAGTTGTCTTCCCTATGGCGTATCCTAATTTACATCCTATTTTTATATTGTAGACACATATAGCTCAGTGTGCAGCGTTCCTGTGTGCTTACTGGCTCACACAGTTGTGAACGAAAAATCGGAAAACTCCTGCAACGTCAGCGGACGGCTCTTAGGCAATATAGCAACACCTTTTGTGCAACGTCAGCTGACGGCTTATAGGCACTGAACTGGGTGAAAATATTTTCGCATCTCTCAGATCACAACATGCTAGTGTCTGAATCCCTTTCACGTATTAAATACGTGAAAGGGATTCAGCACTAGCATATAGTGTCTGAATCCCTTTCACGTATTAATACGTGAAAGGGATTCAGACACTAGCATACGTGAAAGGGATTCAGACACTAGCATTTGTGATCGAGAGATGCGAAAATATTTTCACCCGTTGGCCGCCAGATGCAACCAGGCAGGATCAAACTCAGGGCTTGTGGCTGGAAGTCGGCGTTTTAACCACATCGACGATTGCGTCCAACGGAAATACTGATGAGACTCTCTCTCTCTCTCTCTCTCTCTTACACACACACACACGAACACACACACACACACGAACACACGCACCCACAAACACCACACACACACACACACACACACACACACACACACACACACACACACACACACACACACACACACAACAAATACACTCACTCATATACAAACACAAACGCACAAAACATACACTGCTCAAACACACAACACAACAAAACACAACACAACACAACACAACACAACACAACCACACACGCACGCACATAAACACACACACACACACACACACACACACACAACACACACACACACACACACACATACACACACACGCAAGTACTCACGCATGCGCACACACACAATTCTGTAGAACTGACGAGGTGTTCTTCTTCATAAAGTAAAACTATTAATATTGGGAAAATAAAACAATCAAACAGACAAACAAACCAACAAAAACACGACACATAATGTCTCAGCATCAAAGAAATAATTGGACACACGCAAACCAACAGACAGGGACTGGGAGCAACAAAAATGCAGTGGTGGTCCAAAGCCAAAGGGAAGGAAAAAAGAGACATGATCATACAGGAGTTGAAGGAAGAAGAAGATGTCAAAAGAGTGCAGAAGGCAGTCCAGCAAGGTCAACAGGGGCAATGGACAACATGGGACAGTGCACTCCAAAGAAGTCTCAGCTGGAACGATATGTGGCACATGGCTCCTCTAAGGATAAGCTTCCTCCTCAGATCTGTATATGACCTGCTCCCCTCGAATGCAAACTTAGTGAAATGGGGGAAAGCAGACGACCCAGCATGTCCGCTCTGTCAGAAGAAACAAACAGTGGAACATGTCCTAAGCTCTTGCAAAGTAGCGCTAGCCCAAGGAAGGTATACATGGAGGCACAACCAAGTTCTGAAAGTGATCACAGATGTGGTTAGCGAAAAAACCATGACCCCAAACGCACCAATTGCTATGACAACGTTCACAAAGCAGGAGGGAAACAGGTCTGGCCCGAAAGTGCTATGACAACCAGCACATTGCCAAAGGGTCTTCTGGATGGAGCAGTCGACTGGGAGTGTACAGAAGACCTCCCAGAGTGGAGAAATTACCCAGATGTCATCAGCAAGACAGGCATGAGACCAGACATCGCTCTCCACTCTGACTCCTCGAAACAAGTGATTCTGATAGAACTCACTGTGCCATACGAAAGCAGAATGGAAGAAGCACATATCTACAAGACCGAAAAATACGCCGGTCTTGCCAGCACCCTGAAGAAAGCAGGTCTGCAGGTCAAAATCTTCGCCATAGAGGTCGGGGCAAGAGGGTTTGTGGGCACCTCCGCTTATGATCTCATGAAACAACTCGCCATTTCTGGGAAGAAGAGGACTAGAGCCCTTAAAGCGATGGCAGAGGCAGCAGAAAGGAGCTCAAGCTGGATCTGGGCAAGGAGGAACGAAAAAAGTGAACTTCATAAGGATTAAATTCCCTACAGATGATGTGTGCCCCGTTAGCACATTGGTAAAACCGCGTACCGCAGTTCTGAAGCGCAGAATCGCCCAGGTTCGATCCCCGGCGTGGGAAAAAAAAAAATAGACAACAGCAGAAGGGCATCCAGGAGTCATGACCTGGATGTGGCCCGGCCCCCGAGAGTGTAAGGAATTCAGGGCCGAAACACTTGTCTAAAGGGGGTTACTTCTCTGAAGACCTTCTGTTGTCTAGCTCTCCCTAGAGTTTCTTTCTACCTTTCTACCTAAGAGCGGATAAGCAGTAAAGAAAGATCTAAAATTATGCTTTCAAAGATTGCGTTTAACAATTAACATACCAAACACACGCACCTTTTATCCATCTATTGTACACAGCCTTCAGACAGAAACGGGAATAGTAGGCCTACTGTTAATTCAGTTTGTTATAAGAATACCACAGCGACTGGCCACATAGACAGTGAGCGCGTTGACTCAACAACTCTACTTCATGCAAGTACACGTAGTGGCGTACGTGCATACTTAAGTAGCTCCCTTACTATTAGAAACTTCTGTGGCGTATTAGACTGTTACAGTTTGCAAGCCAGCACGCTTTCTTGCCTTTTTTTTTCTTTCTTCTTGTAGTCATTATCAAACAGCTTTAAAGATAGTGAATCTGTTACACCATCCACATCTGTGCACACAAAACAAGTAGTAAACAAAAGGTAGTAAACTCACCATCAACTGTTTTGTTTTGGATTGTTTTTTGTTTTTAGCAAACTTGTTTTAAATTACATTGAAACATCTGAAAGGCAAAGAAAGAAGGAAAGAAAGAAAGAAGGAAAGAAAGAAAAAGAAAGAAAGAAACAAAAACCCCATGCACTCGCATGTACATACGCATATCTACGTTCTGGGGTTACTTGCCAATATGATGTGTTTTGATATACACCCTTCAGGCAGGTAGGCATAGACATCCACACACTCGTAGTGCTGACATGAAATGTACAGTATAGTATTGACGTCTTCGGTTACAGGTAAATGAATGTAAAGCCAATACACAATGCACACAACAAACAATTGCCCATCAAATTTACACTTATGCTGGATGGACTGCAATGTTCACTGTGTGTCACACAAGAGGTCATGTGTTTTACCATGGAAACATGAAAAATCAGTGATCTGATAACTTCAAAGAATAGTCGGATGTCACGAAGACTTGAGGGAAGATTACAATCTCGACAAACTTTATGTTTACTTCTGATATCGGACATGACTTAAACGTCAACGGTTGGCGAGGTTAGTCACAGTAAACATCCCACATGCTAAACATGATGAGACAACAGAATTGATAGATAATTACTGAATTAGCTTAAATTGTTGATTAAACACTGGATTGTCATTTGTCTGAGAGATAGAACGCAGCCTGACACCTAACGCACAACAAAGGCAGTTCCCTTTTCCGTCACGTTTCTGCCACTTGTGGTTTCTGTGACCATACACCAGAAAGAACGTCCATATGTGAACATTGAAAGTCAGAGATTCTCATTGTCTTGCTCATTATTTGTTTAAGTGTAATTTGAATTTCCTACTTGAAACATGCATACAGGCTGAGGTAAGACGACAAATACGACAGAAGCCTTTAATAATCTCATTTCTTTATCTTCCTGCATTGTGAAACTTTCTGCTTAACCCTTTGACTCCCATACCCTATCCACCAGGTGCAAAAACTTAACCCTTTGTCTCCCATACCCTATCCACAGGTGCAAAAACTTAACCCTTTGACTCCCTCATCCTATCCATCAGCTTCCAACATAAAGCTGGTGGATAGGGTGAGGGAGTCAAAGGGTAAAGATTTTGCTTTGCTGTCACTGAGGACGACGCAGCATGCTGGTGAACAGTGTGAGGGAGTCAAAGGATTTATCGTGACACTGACAGTAAATCGACCTCAATCAAAATTACCATCAAAGTGGACAGTGCCCACTAAAATAATGATCCGATTTTCTTTTTAAGTTGTAAGACCGAAGATCACTTTGTCTCATATTAGTTTTAACCGGTCAGACCTGTTTACCGAGTCTTTGGTTGAAGATCACGCTGGACAAAAACTTGGTAAACATTCGTCAATCGTGGTGAAACTTTTTTTCAAATCCCAACCGATGTAACCCTGTTTTATGTTTTTTTTTAAAGTCCAGCTGAACTTATGCGCTTGTATTTATCACTGGACAGAAATGTGATCAAGATCAAAATCTATCCATAATTTACCGAGAAATCCTTGCTGGTATGTTTTTGCCGCTGCCCCCGCCTATACAGACAGACAGGGGGAGAGATAAGGAAAGAAAGGAGAGAGACACACTCAGAGAAAACGAGAGAGAGAGAGGGGGGGTAGAGAGAGACAGAGAGACAGAGACAGAGAGAGAGAGGGGGGTAGAGAGAGAGACAGAGACAGAGAGAGGGGGTAGAGAGAGAGACAGACACAGAGAGAGACAGAGAGAGAGAGACAGAGACAGAGAGGAAAAGAGAGAGAGAGAGCGAGAGAGAGGGGGGGTAGAGAGAGAGAGAAGAGAGAGACACAGAGAGAGAGACAGAGAGAGCGACAGACACACAGACAGACACACAGACAGCGGTAGATAGAGAGAGAGAACAAGAGAACAAAAGAACAAGAAAACATTTTTTTTTAAAGTGGTGTAAAGTAAGCAATGTACACGCTTTTTCATAATGTTTTGATAAAAGCAATCAATAGAACGAGCGAGCGAGAAAGAGAGAGAGAGAGACAGAGAGAGAGAGAGAGACAGAGAGAGAGAGAGAGAGAGACAGAGAGAGAGAGAGAGAGAGACAGAAGCCAGACAGGCACAAAGAGAGAGAATGAGAGAGAGAGAGAGAGACAGAGACAGACAGACAGCGAAACAGAGACAGACTGACAGGCAGACAGACAGAGAGCCAGCCAGCCAGCCAGATAGACAGACAGAGGGAGGGAGAGAGAGAGGGTGAGGGAAGGAGGGATCAACCTACCAACGAACTATTCAAACCTGTACAAAAACAAACATATCTATTCTTTATTATCATTTTGATAACATGTCCAGACAGAAAGAGACGAAAACAAGCACACAGTTTTCAACAATGACATCACAACAATAGCCAAGACACAAACACACAGAAAAAACCCCCATGGAACAACAGTAGAGAACAAAAGAACAAAAGCATGTTAATGAATAATGAATCAAATATCCATACTGATCAACGAAGGTCAATCCCTGGGC
>CM060305.1:36647085-36654585 GCA_030674185.1 Monoplex corrugatus | reverse complement strand
TTTTGAGATACTGGTTTTGATTTTATCGATAACCGACCAAAAATCAATATCATGGCAAAAACAAAGTCCACCAAGTGAAAGATCACATCAAAAGCAACAGCTCAGTGTAAAAAGTGAAAATTGACAAAAAAGTGAGATACTGGGTTCTGGCTGTCAAAGGAGTTAAACTGAGGGTTAAAGCTGTTTCATTTCCTTAGACAGATTGGTGTGACTCAAGATGATCGGAAATGAGATGGAACCAGAAAAAAAAAACACCAAAATAGAATCAGAACGCGTATTTAATACAACTAGACAAGACAGGCGTAAATTTTCGGCCAACTGGCCTTTGTCAAGCGTAGACGTAAGATCACAAACGAACAAACACCAAAATACAAGAATTGGGAGAAAAAGACTGAAACTTCCCTGCTGCTTTGTCCAGTGGGAGAAAAGGACTGAGACGATCAAGAAGCTGCAAGAGGACAACTCTTTCATTCACTTTTGAGATATAACAGAAGGTGGAAACAGGCGAGAAGTTTTTAAGTTGACTGAGGTTAAGTGATGCTTTCTTAAGCAAAGGATGTATAATGGATATTTTGTCACGTGTACAATTGTTCATATATGGAACACTCGAGAATCTTTGAGGGGGAAAATGCTGTTTTAGCTAATTTTACAATTATCCGATTTAGTTTATCCAATCATTATTCATCTAGTTTCTTATTTATTCGTTCATTCATTCAGTTATATAATCAAGAGTCAATAAGAAACACTAAAAATCAACCATTTTTTTCTCGATCAGTAAATCACTGAGTTTGTCACCGAGAATGGTTATCTAATCAACATGGCCGTCCAGTATAGATTTTTAGCGCAGTAGGCCAACTTCATTATTTATAATTGTGACGTTTTAATGTAGTCTGTATGTTGTGCAGACGTGTAGTATGTTATCTATATTACATCTTTGTGACGATAGCTGGTAATGCTTAGCTTTTATCATCCACACACCTCATGTCATTTTTTAAGCAGCAGGAACATGAAGCAGACGTCAGACAACAGTACCATCTGTTCTCACAACACGGTCTGGATGGATGTTTTATTGCTGGGACTTGTATGATGTGAGACAAAAGCACTACACGGCAGACTCCTTAAAGAACCTTTTGCAAGACGTCCCTCCTGATGCAATTTTCCAGTTTTTACAAGAGATCAATAGATTTCACCTGATATGATTTTATGGCTGTTTTTTTTTTCTTTAAGTGCATTTTAGACTTTGTAAGGTTAACGGTGAGCATGGGTTTTTAACTGTTGTCTTTTATTTTAACGGGTTGTCATTTTTTGACGTGGTGTTAGACCCTGGTATGGCTCTAGTAGTCGGCTGGGCTATAAGCAATATGAACCTGGATGGACGTTTTAATAAAACCGTGAACTCAGCATCTCATATCTCGAGAGTTGGCTCGTTCGCTGCAAATCTGGATGATCCGATCAATCCATGTTATCAGTGTTTCACAGTTCTCACTCACCGCCCCCCCCCCCCCCCCCCAGTGGAAGGTCTTGCCAGTATATTGAATTTTGGATATGCTAAAGAAATCAATAGATAATTACTGGCAGACTGAAGGAAATAGCAGATAATTATTGGCAGACCCTGAGGAATTAGCTAGATAATTACTTGCAAGACCTAAAGGAATTATCTAGATAATTACTGGCAGACCTAAAGAATCAGCTAGATATTATTGCAACTTAAGAATCAGTAGATAATTACTGGCAGACCTAAAGAAATCAGCTAGATAATTACTGGCAGACCTAGAGAAATCAGCTAGATAATTACTGGCAGACCTAGAGAAATCAGCTAGATAATTACTGGCAGACCTAGAGAAATCAGCTAGATAATTACTGGCAGACCTAGAGAAATCAGCTAGATAATTACTGGCAGACCTAGAGAAATCAGCTAGATAATTACTGGCAGAGTTGGATGGAGTGCACGTGGAACTATCGAGTGTGATAGAACCCTCTTGAACAAAGTCCAGACTCCAAACTCACCAGCAGAGTCCTCTTTTTGGTCGCTTTCGGCCATCTCTAAATGCCCGGAAACAAACGGGTGTGGGTTGAGGGTGGGATTTGGAATGACCAACAAGAGACGATAAGTGATACATTATTATAAAGATGAAGTCAAGCGTACAAAACAAAGCATTGTTATTACGAAGTCAAATATAGTGTTTCACTCAAAATACATGGTACGCAGTTTACGATCCAGATCCTATTTCGTTCAAAGTCATTTTCAGACTTTAGGGCATAGAGTAAAATTGAATCACAGAGTGAAAATACGGAACAATGTTTTCCAAAACATTTTTCAGAGGACCACATCCAGAAATTCGCTGTTGTCAAGTTTTTCTAACAAAACAGAACAAAACAAAAAAACAAAGCAAGACCAAACCAAACCAAACCAAACCAATTCAAACAAAAAACAAAACAAAACAAAACAAAATAAAACGGAGCAGCAGGGAAGTTTCAATATTTTTCTCCTAATTCTCGTATCTGGTGTTTGTTTGTAATCTTACGCTTGACAAAGGCCCGCTGACCGAAAATTTGCGCCTGTCTTCTCTGGTTGTATTAAATACGCGTTCTTCTTCTTTTTTTCGTTTTTTTTTTTTTTTTTCTTTCTTTCTGGTTCTTGTTTGCTTGAACGCGGGCAGTCGCACTTGTTTTGGAAAACAAAACAAAACAAAACAGTGGTGTTTTATTTTTACATGTGATACGGCCTTCATTGAAAAATAAAGCTCTGTTTGAGGAAAAAGTAGGCCTACCACTATGTTGTAACTTTGTCAACTTTCCCGTCAACCAGGAAGATTGGAAACGTGCAGATTGGCGGACGACGTACTTCCTTGTCACTGGCTCCAAGTGACCTTAATCACACGATCACTTGTTGTCTCTGCACACAATACTTACCTCGCACTTGTCTTTACGTTAGTGTTTGTTCACAGCTTGAGTAGCGAACGAGTTTTCATTTTATCATACATGTATCATTTGTTTGTTTTAGTCGATCTTGATTTGCTGACTCGGAAAAAAATAGGAGTATTATATTGTTGGTTTGTTTTTCTAATAGATATCTTTATTCATAAATAAACTAAAGCTAGCAGCAGACGTATTTCAAATAAACAATGAATACGTGACTGTAGACAAAGACAGTACTGCTATAACATTGATAAAGAGGATTCCCTGTATTCCCTTTGATTGTCTCCCGTTGATCTAAGAGCTAAGTAGGCTTAGTGGTTCTTTCTCGGCTGGTAAGGGTCTTCAGATGTGATACAAAATCGTTCGTGGGGCACATGTTCTTTCACTGATGCTGTATGAGAATGGGTCCTGCGGCCTTGGGCTTTACCTGCACCGGTCCCTTTTTGTTGAATAGCGACTGGATAGGAGAAGAGTGGCAGAATGGTTCAGACGTTCACCTGCCAATAACTAAACTCGAGGTTCCAAGGTTCGCTCCTCGTAGAGGCGTCGACTTTTCTCCTCAGTTTGACTGGAAAATCGAACTGAACGTCTAGTCCTTCGGAAGGGAACGAAAAATAAGTCGGACCCGTGTGCCTTCTGGCTGCGCGCTAAAGATCCCACGGCAGTTGAAAATCGTGTAGAACAGGGCATTGCCCGGCTGCCTTGGTATAAACATTGGACTGAAAGGTTGATTTCCCAGGTCCCACCCCTTGAAGACCAATTAGCCCTCTTGCCTGTCTGAAGTCTTGGTTTTAAAAAAATGTGAATATGAATATGAATTTGAAGCGAGGGACAGGGGGATGGGCGCCGCCCTCATGATGTTGGCCCCGGGAAAAGTTGAGGTCTCTGTTACCTAACTCCCTTACGACCTCAGTGTTATGGAACTATTTACGTAGGACCTCAGGACCTGGCCAGTTCTTGGGTTTATGTTCAGGGCCAAGGCTTGTGCCGTGATCATTCCGGATTTTCTCCATCACATGGCACCTGTGACGATAGTGCATATGAAATTCATTCCGAGCGCGGAGACGTCATCTTGAGAAACTGAAACTGAATAGCGTATGATCTGCGCCGTTCAAAGGTGACTGTGCCCGGCATGCACTGCTGTCGCCAGTTTGTTCTGTGCGGGCAGTGTCTTCCGAGTTGATGGTGAATGCCACAGCTGATGAGTTATTGTTCTTGTTCTTTAAAGCCCAGCCGACTGCGTAGAGCCATATCAGGGCTAAAATCAGTTCAAAACATACACAAAATTTCAACAGAAAAAAAAAAAAATGAAGTATACATACCAATGCATCCACGCACATAATCTATGGACATGCCCCTGACTTTGACCACTCCGTCCAATTTGTCACACAGGGGATTTAAAAAAGATACCTAAATACAAATTTAAACATAATTAAGGACACTAAAACATATATAGAAACTGGAATTGCTTCGGACTTAAAGTTAGTCTTAGGAAGACAGAGGTTATATTTCAGTTAGCACCTGCTAAGACTTCTTGTACTTCATCACCTCCAGTTGATTTCTTGACGCTGAATGGGCGCTGTGCATCTCTAAGGCTTACTCTGCTTTTGGAAAGCTGACCAGGAGGTTGTGGCATGACCATGGTATCACGCTGACCACAAAAAAAGCTGTGAACAGGGCAGTGTGCACTCTGCTGTACTGCTGTAAGACACGGTTACCTGTCGATGGCACATTGAACAACTGGAACGGTTCTACCAAAGCTGTCTGTGCAAGATTTGACACCTCACACGGTAGGATCGAATATTTTACCTTCAAGATCTGACAAGGTGTGCCTTACTCATCAAACGTCAGCTTCGTTGCAGCCTGAAGATTCTCCTGGACAGACAGCTGAAGCAACAACACCATGTTCAGGGAATGTCATTAATACAAGGATGCTATGAAGGCCAACCTCATCAGCTGTGGCATAAACACCACCAAGCGGGAAGACATTGTCCGCATCAGAATAAGCTGGCGACAGCAGTGCATACAGGGCACATTTACATTTGAATAGCGTAGAAACAGCTGACATTCAACTACAGTGGGATCTGCGAAAAAGAGCTAAGGCCGCAAGATTCCTTCCTATGCAGAGCCTGTGGATGAACACGCACTTCCAGGATTGGGTTTGTATCCCAAATGAAAGTCCATACCAGACGATAAAGGACCAGTATGCCTACTTGTCCGTCAGATCGATGGGAGAGTCCATCATGTTTATTTCTGTGGTGGCCTTACTATCCTGATGGTAGATTCCTTTTCTAATTTCATCAATGAAAAAAAATATTTCTTTTTAATTCTTGAAAATGATTTTACCACAGATGTACAAATTGCTGTTACATCCTGGAAACTTAGACCCTATTTTGACCTTCAAATATAACGGCATATTAGATTACATAAGATATAAATGTAGCCGGAAGTAGAATGGTGAACTTGGGGTTTTCATAAACAAAAGACGAGCACAAGAGACTAACGTGTTTGCCTGTTTGTTTTCCAGGATCATGTTTCCCTGGTACAACCACTGGGTTAATCATGTATGTGTCCTTTTATCAATACATATGACTCGTTGTCATAAAGAGGAACGTAGGCCCATTTTTTGTAGGTACAAAGTTACTGGAGAGAGCACGATATTTCTTGTCCAATGGCATATGAATAAAGTCTCCAGGACAAAATACAGTTGGAGTTGTGACCGACTGAAATGTCACATATGCGTAATCCTTGTTTCGTGAAAACGGAGGAGTAAGTCTGAAAATATCATTGCCAGATTTTCCTTAGCAACCGAAAGAACGTTCTCTTGTGAATTCTGATTTACGTTACTTTGAATTATGATTGCATAGCGTACCCAAAATGACGTCATATATATCAATAGATGTATGGAATGTTTGGGGCTCTGTAAGGGAAAAAGTTGTGATGACGGTGTGAAAACTGCCCATTCTGTGTAATTTCAACGAAGCATTACTGAGGGATGCCATCATAATTGCTTCATCTTAATGCTTTTCTTTATAGGGTGAGTTTCACTGTAGATTTTTTCGCACACCTAAAGAAAATCTAAATCACAAGTTCCAGCTAAACTATGTTTCGCACGTATACACCGTATAAACAACCGAGACAGTCTTGATGGAGGCAGACACAAGATGATCATTCATAAGGAAATGGGAATTGGAGCACCTAGTCACAACAGGAAAGCTGGAGGGAAAGAGAGCACCAGGTAGACCCAGGGAAAAAATATTGGACGGACTTGCAGAGTGGCTGAAAACAGAGAGGGTGGAAGGTGTGCTTGAGGATGGAAGATTATGTGTGTGGCTTGTTGATTGCCCTGCCACTTCAGCAGCTAACCGTACAGATAAAAACAGTAACCTTAACAAGTCTGTCTACAAACTGTATGTCTGGATTGGGCTGGATTTTCTCTTTTGTCTTTGTAAAAAACGGAATTTCCTGCGTAAAACTCGTCACGGTCTCCTCCAGGGCACACGTCGCCAAAATGTACGGCGCCATCTTGTCCCTCTGTATGCCTGTGATTTCTCTCACGGCAGTAATTGTTCTACATAATTCTGCCAGAGGTAACTCTTTTTATTGTGGGATCTTTTACGTGCGCTGAATGCATGCTGCACACAGAACCTCGATTCAACGACTCATCTGAAAGACAAGCATCTATATGCAGCACTCAAGGTCTAGCCAGTGAAGGTGGGAGAAAAATTCTAAGATTCGAACCCGGGTTTCTACTGTCTTAAATGGGTGTGTTGTCCCCTAGAGCATACAGCCCCTATCTTTGGGAACTGTGCTCAGGTTTCTCGAGGATGATGATTAAGTCAGAAGCAAACAATGTCCAAAGGTACCTTCTACATAATGTAACACACATCTTGTTACTGTGTCTACGTGTTCTAGCTTAAACTAGAGTCAACAAAGGCCTTCGACTTAAGCAAGATTACAACAACAACAACAACAACAACAAAACCTTTAATACTTATCGTCATTTCCTTTTGTCAACGTGTTCTAGCTTAAAATAGAGTCAACAAACGCCTTTGCCCTAGGCAAGCTTACCACCTATACTACTTATCGTCATTTGCTTTACGACAGACAAGATCTAGCACCTTCCTTGTGGGGAGGGGTGGGGCTGAAGGCTGTCAGAGCACTCCGGAGAGTCATATAAGACTTTGTTTGTTTGTTCCCTTCCAACCCCCACCCTCCTCAACAATTGCTTCAGCAGGCTTTGCTCAAACGTTTCTGCTTTGTTTGTGTTATTCCTGACATACAGGTAAGTCTGTCCCCTAAAAGGTTTTATATTGTTTGTTTGTTTGTTTGTATCATTGCAAGGCAGACAACCCTGCGTTCCCTCTGTTGGGGTCGAGGACCACCTGTCTACATTCACACACACACACACACACACACACACACACACACACACACACACACACACACACACACACAACACACACACACACACAACAACACACACACACACACACACACACACACACACACACACGCACACACAACACACCAACACAAACACACAGCACAAACACCAAACACACACACACACACACACAC
>CM060305.1:36634585-36642085 GCA_030674185.1 Monoplex corrugatus | reverse complement strand
GAACAACACATAGAACATCGCCATAGGAACATCGCTAGTAAGAACATGCACATCGCAAGGAACATCGCCAGTAAGGAACATCGCCATAGGAACATCGCTGTAAGAACATCGCCATAGGAACATCGCTGTAAGAACATCGCCATAGGAACATCACCATAGGAACAACATCGCATAGGAACATCCCATAGGAACATCGCCATAGGAACACCATTCGCCATAGGAACATGCTAGAGAACATCGCCATAGGAACATCGCTGTAAGAACATCGCCATAGGAACATCGCCATAGGAAACAACACCATAGGAACATAAGAACATCGCCATAGGAACATCACCATAGGAACATAAGATTATCGCCATAGGAACATCGCTGTAAGAACATCACCATAGGAACATCGCCATAGGAACAACACCATAGGAACATAAGAACATCGCCATAGGAACATCACCATAGGAACATAGGAACATCGCCATAGGACATCGCTGTAAGAACATCGCCATAGGAACATCGCCATAGGAACAACACCATAGGAACATAAGAACATCGCCATAGGAACATCACCATAGGAACATAAGAACATCGCCATAGGAACATCGCTGTAAGAACATCGCCATAGGAACATCGCTAAGAACATCGCCATAGGAAACATCGCTGTAAGAACATCGCATAGGAACATCCCATAGGAACATCGCTGTAAGAACATCGCCATAGGAACATCGCCATAGGAACATCGCCATAGGAACATCGCTGTAAGAACATCGCCATAGGAACATCGCTGTAAGAACATCGCCATAGGAACATCGCTGTAAGAAACATCGCCATAGAGACATCGCTGTAAGAACATCGCCATAGGAACATCGCTGTAAGAACATCGCCATAGGAACATCGCTGTAAGAACATCGCCATAGGAACATCGCTGTAAGAACATCGCCATAGGAACATCGCTGTAAGAACATCGCCATAGGAACATCACCATAGGAACATAGGAAACATCGCCATAGGAACATCGCTGTAAGAACATCGCCATAGGAACATCGCAAATTTACTATTATTTTCATCAACATGAAATTAAGTGGTTTGGTCAGTTGACCAAAATGCAACCCCCACCGGCTGGCTCAACAGGCATATAACAAAAAAGACATCTCAATATAAAGCGAGAGGCAGACCAAGAAGGGGGACCTGGATCGATGGCATGAAAGAGACCTTGACATCGCACTGCATTTGTCCACTTCAGGCTTCCACCTTCGCTGCTGACCGTCAATTTTGTTTCCTCGCCACACCAGTGATGAAAACAACGGACAGAAAAAAAAAAAAAAAGAAAGAAGGAAGAGGAGAGGAGGAGGAGGAGGTGAAGAAGAACAAGAACAAGAACAAGAACAAGGAGAGCTCACTTCAACTTCCTTGATCAGCTTAAAGCAGAAAAAAAAAACCCAGAGACATGGAAGAAAGTTAGAATGGTTTACCATCTTGTTGGTAAATCATAGGAGAATCACCGCTCTTTTCTTCATTTGTAAAGAATGTGTGTGCAAACACGGTGGTTAAGTGTAGGCAGACATATGAGTGGCTTTACTAATCTGATAAAAACGTATTGATATATGATCCAAAACAAGTGCGACTGCCCGCGCCCAAGCAAACAGGAACCAGAAGAACAAGAAAACCAATGTAAGCGCGTATTTAACAAAACAAGACAAAACAAGCGCAAATTTTGGCCAACCGGCCTTTGTCAAGCGCGAACGCACGGTCAAAAGCATCACAAACACCAAACAACGGATAATAAAAACAGGACTAAAAACTTCCATGCCGCCTCGTCCAGTGGATAAAAAGGGACCAAATGGACGAGGCGGCAGGGAAGTTTTTAGTCCCGTTTTTATTATCCGTTGTTTGGTGTTTGTGGTCTGTTTTTGACCGTGCGTTCGCGCTTGACAAAGGCCGGTTGGCCGAAAATTTGCGCTTGTTTTGTTAAATACGCATTTACATTGGTTTTCTTGTTCTTCTGTTTCCGTATTGATGTATGGTTGTGAAAACGTTACTGTATGGCTGACACAGATAAAGATCTGTCTGTAATTCGGTATTATTTGTCGGGTTCTCTAACCACGCAAAGCATGCATTATCTGCTGCAATCATTATCTGTGTAAAACGAGTTTCAATTCCTTCATTATCATTATCTTACATTCACATGCGTGGGCGATACGTTCCAATGCGGTACAATACGATGCTATACTATGCAATCAGTCGAAATAAATCCAATCTAATCCAGTAAAAGAACACACGCACACACACACACACACACACACACACACACACACACACACACACCACGCACGCACGCACGCACGCACGCACGCACACGCACAAACACACACAAATAACACACACACACAACACACACAACACACACACTAACACATACACACAGACACACAGACACACATACACACACACACACACACACACACACACACACACACATACACACACACACAAACACACAACACACACACACTAACACACACAGACACACACACAAAAACAAACACACAACACACACACACACACACACACACACAAACAAACAAACAAACAAACACACAACACACACACACACATACACACACACTACACACACACACACACACCTCACGCACGCACGCACGCACGCACGCACACACATGCAGCCTTACCTATAGCTATTACTATGCTAAAAATGTGACACCATACCTGAGTATATTGCTGTGTACGTGGTGCTGTGATGGCACAAACTGAAGTGTGTCGCTTAGTACTCTCCGAATTTTACAACCTAACCATGCAGAGACCGGCCGCATCGGTAGAACAAGTTTTCCTCAAGCGGGGCATTATTTAAGAAAAATCTGGCCATGCCAAATTTCTTTCCTTATTTCTGGCCATTGAATGTTTTTCCTGGGAGAGGCATGAGGTGGGTGTGCAAGACAGTGTCTTATTGAGACAATCAGTCAAAATCCTGATTGTCGTCTGCTGCATTCATATATCATCCTATAAGAAATAATGGCAACAAAGGTATTCTCCTTGTCTCCATTCTCTTGACCAATCAGTTGAAGAAGAGGAAGAAGAAAGAAAGAAAGAAAGAAAGAAAGAAGAAAGAAAGAAAGAAAGAAGAAGAAGAAAGAAGAAAGAAAAGAAGAAGAAGAAGAAGAAGAAGAAAGAAGAAGAGAGAAGAAAGAAAGAAAGAAGAAGAAGAAGAAGAAGAAGAAGAAGAAGAAAGAGAAGAAAGAAGAGAAAGAAGAAGAAAGAAAAAGGAAAGAAAAAGAAAAAAGAAGAAGAAGAAGAAGAAGAAGAAGAAGAAAGGAAAGAAAAAGAAAAAAGAAGAAGAAGAAGAAAGAAAAGAAAAGGACAAAGAAAAGAAAAAAGAGAGAAGAAAAGAAAAAAAGAAAAAGAAAAAGACAAAGAAAGAAGAAAAAAGAAGAAAGAAGAAGAAAAAGAAGAAGAAAGAAACAAGAAAAGAAGAAAAGAAGAAAGAAAGAAGAAAAGAAGAAAGAAATAAAGACAGACAGACAGACAGAAAGAAAGAATAATAAATGTTTTCCTTAAGTACGTCCATTTTTCTCGGATGCGTGTATGCAATATTGCTGTGTCCACACTGTGCTGGCGACAGTCTACATAGTCCGCATACTCTGGCGGGCGTGCTTGCTGAGTGTTTTCGTTTTTCCTTATTAAGCCACCAGACATTTTGAAATGATAAACTACACTAGATGATGAGATAAAAGACAGCCAATCCTTCATCTTACTGACCTCATGAACCTAGTTCAGACAAATGGAAAGTGGAATAGGAACTCTAGACTGGCACAAACAATGAACAACATCAATCTGCAAAGGCTCACGTTGATTTACTGCCCTGGAGTCTGATATGAAGGGAAATGAATACGCCAATAAAGTTGCAAATAAAGCCTTTACTACAGACTGACTATGTAAGTAAGACGACCAATGATATAATGAACCAAATTTTGTTCATGAAGACTAAAATTGTGCCCTCACGGACAAAAGTTGGCTCATCATGCCGTTGATCGTCTTACGTTAAAAGGGAACATTATAAGAGTGCACTTTAACCCAGTATTGTATCTTTTACATTCTAGAGCATGTCTTCTATGCACACATATGACGAGTGGCCTCTGTACAAAGTTCCAATCAATAAAAAAAATGCCAGGTCCTTTTGAAGATTATGTTGTAAATGTTAATAAGCATGGACACAGTTTGGTATTGCTATTTGCTTGCTGTTCGTTTTCAATCTGACTAAAAAATAAAAATGAAAAAAAAAAGCATCCGTGAATTTCTAAGAGAAATGTGTCCCATTAAACTCATGAACACACGTACGCACGAATACACAGGCAGAGATACACACACACACACACACACACACACACACACACACACACACACACACACGCACGCACACACATACACACACACACACACACACACACACACGCACACACACACAGACACACACACATACGCACACACACGCAACACCAACAACATACACACACACATACACACACATACACACATTCACACACACACACAACACACACATACACACATTCACACACACACATACACACACACACATTCACACACACACAACACACACATACACACACACACACACACACACACACACACACACACACAACACACACACACACACACACACACACACACACACACACACACAAGGAAGTAAGCAACCAAGCAGGCGCGTGAAATCGATTGTCCAACCCTTAAGTCCTGGAGACGTGTGGGTTGCCATGTGTAAACTTTCCACTCATCCAAAGCCAGCATCTTTGGACATGACACCTTGTTCATGTGGAAGACAATGGCATTAATTACATTTTTCAGTTTCAACTTCAGACTCAATTTCAAGACAGCTTCTCCGCCTGCACGAAAGTGCTATGAGCTGGCAAGGTTTTGAATATAGATATGAAGCTAAAAAGCAACACCACCACAAGGAAGTATATTTTGTCTCCTACATTCCTTTTCATCATCCCTCCTAATGTTCTTATTATTTCTTTAGTTTTCTTTGATTTCTGATTCAGGAAAAGCCCAAACATGTTCCAGTCGACACTGCAAGATTGTGAGCTGTGTTATTTTTGAGATAGTACCGATGTTTTTCTGATTGGTGATGGCTCTTGTTTTTCTTTTCAGGGCAGATCTTTGGCCACTATCTCGAACTTTTCCTTTTTGAGTAAGACGATCAACAATATGATGATCCAGATTTTGTTTATAAAGATATGCTTTTAAGTGCTTGAGGTAAGTTATTTTCTGAGATGCAAAATTCTTGTTATAGTGGCTTTACCTGCAAATTTTTCATGGTATTTATTTCCCTTAAAACCATCAGCGTGTCCGGCAAGTAGATCCATGTGAATGTTTGAAGACTGATTCTGCTCACTGCTTCATGTCAGTTTATGGTTCCTTATCCATCTCCCCATTTTTTTCAAAATTTGGTTCATCGAGTCAGTCAGGATGAATGTGTGATTCTCTTCTATCTAATCATTTTATGAAGTTAAACATTTTAGAGCAAAGGCTTAACATTGATTCTTTAGGACTAGGGGAAGTGAGATGGAAGGGGGCAGGCATGATAACATCAGGAGAGCATGCAATAATATATTCTGGTGAAAAAACACATGAAAGAGAAGTGGGCATCATAAGAGACAGGACAAATCAAGCAGTTAACCCTTTCACTCCCACACCCTATCCACCAGCTGCAAAAACTAACCCTTTCATTCCCTCACCATATCCAACAGCTTCCTGCTGGAAGCTGGTGGATAGGGTAAGCGAGTAAAAGGGTTAAGTTTTTGCTTTGCTATCATGGCTGACAATGTGGGGTACTAGTAAATAAGGTACAAGAGTCAAAGGGTTAAGGGATACTGGGCTGTGTCAGACCGAGTTTTTCTGGTTAAATTGGATGGCAAACCATTTGATCCCAACATGATACAGGTGTATGCACCAACATCCGCAAGTACTCAGGACGAAATTGACAACTTCTATGAATTATTAGGGATGGCCAAAGTTCGATGTAAATCACAGGAAGTTACAATAATAATGGGATATTTTAATGCTAAAGTGGGACAGGATAAGTTGGAGGATGTAGTTGGACCTCATGGCCTTGGTACACAAAATAAAAGGGGAGGGAAACTTGTGAAATGGGCACAGATGAATGAGTTCATGGTAGGAAACACTTGGTTTCAATAGCCCAACATAAGAAAATGGACATGGGTGAGTCCAGGAGATAACACCAATACCAAAAATCAAATTGACTACATCCTGATCACCGAAAGATTTAGAAATTCTTTGCTGACAGCAAAAACACGACAAGGTGCAGACTACAACAGTGACCACAATCCTGTAGTGGGAAGGTTTAGGCTGAAACTAAGGAAATGAAAACAGACCAAAAGTAACATCAAACTGAATCTTGGACTCTTGAATGACAGATGAAGCGACACGTAAAAAAAATTAATGTACATGTTCAAAACAAATTCAGTGCTCTGGAAGATGTTGGTGACAGTGAGGAACAATGGACAAAGATGAGAAACTCAATAAATGAAGCTTGTGAAGAAATCCCTGAAGTAGATAGAAAAGCAAAAAAGAACTGGATAACAAAAGCAATTATAGGCATTTGTCAGTGATAACGCTGGACGTTCATTTGCATGTGTGCAGCCAGTGCACAGAAATCTTTGAAGATTCTACGATTAACAGACATTCATGTTTTTCCTTTGATATAACTTTTAATGCAGGTGTCACAAGTTTGAGATTGAATAGGTAGACGAAAAGGAATAGACAGAAAAAGTAGAATATGTAAGTTCAGTGATGTCAATGCCTTAAGTGATGTTTTATTTTATTTTTGAATGTCCTAAAATTAACGGTAACCTGTGACCGTGTGTGTGTGTGTGTGTGTGTGTGTGTGTATGTGTGTGTGTGTTGTGTGTGTTTTGTGTGTGTGTGTGTTTTGTGTGTGTGTATTGTGTGTGTGTGTGTGTGTGTGTGTGTGTGTGTGTGTGTGTGTGTGTGTGTTGTGTGTGTGTTTTGTGTGTGTGTGTGTTTTGTGTGTGTGTATTGTGTGTGTGTGTGTGTGTGTTGTGTGTGTGTGTGTGTGTGTGTGTGTGTGTGTGTGTGTGTGTGTGTGTGTGTGTGACGTGTGGGCGGTGTGTGTGTGTGTGTGTGTGTGTGGTGTGTGTGTGTATGTGTGTGCGCGTGCGTGCACGCGGGCGCGCGTGTGAGTGTTTGTTGAACTGGGAAAAGAAAGTTCGTATGATACAATGTCAGGCTATATGTAATTAGCATGTATAATGGTCAGCCTTCCTTTTGTTGACTTTGTGTAACGTACAGTCAAGGATTAGGTTTGCCATATTGCGCTAAAATTAAAACAGATTTGTATGACACACATCAGAAAGTACTTTCTATAATATTTGGTAAAGAAAAACTTTGCACGATACGTGTTTTAAGAAATCCGTTTATATAACATATGTT
>CM060305.1:36537085-36627085 GCA_030674185.1 Monoplex corrugatus | reverse complement strand
TCCCATTGCCCGAGTAGTCGTTTAGGTGCTTGGTGTTATTCCATGTGGATCAGCATTAAGAGGACGGTACCTATCTCCTCTCCATCGTTGCCTTGTCCTCTTGGCCTTGACGTTCATGAGCGAGAGGACTGCCCCACCCACTACATAGTCCCGTCCCCTACCATCAGTGATACACAAAACAACCATTACGGTACAGTTGATACAATACAAACGTAGCAAAGTGATTAGCGCAATGGACAACTGATTAGGAGATGGTGTGTTCAAACCCTCATCAGTCAACAAAATTATTGAGGGATGATTCTTTGGTTTCGATGAGGTCCTGCCCAAAGCTGAGCGATGTTATGGGCTCGTTGGGAAGACTGGGATCACAAAATAAACATTCTTACTCGCTTTACAGATGCTTTATTGAGAGTAGTGCTCAAATTTCCTGACCGACAACGAAAGTATCTGTATTTTTTAGGTCAGGTTGACACCAGGATATATTATGAAATAAGCGTAGACTACTACCCTGTCACGCGGTCTCCATCGGAAATGAAACAACACAATATCACCAGTATCATCCTCATTCTCATCATCACATCATTGTGAAAACCTGTCCCAGATTCTGTGGCTCATAACGTCCTGTTGTCATGGTGACCCCAATTTCGAACAGGAGACGCGTAAAATAGGGGGTAGAATAAATTCTTAAGCCACAGTGATATATTTATCACAATACAACATAAGACGGTAAGCACGGCACGGTACAGTGAGATTTGATAACTTGATTTCGTGTGATAAGATAGGAAGTGGAGATTGTACGGTGTGTGTGTGTGTGTGTGTGTGTGTGTGTGTGTGTGTGTGTGTGTGTGTGTGTGTGTGTGTGTGTGTGTGTGTGTGTGTTGTGTTATGTGTGTGTGTGTGTGTGTGTGTGTATGTTTGTGTGTGTATGTGCGCGCGTGCGTGTGTCTGTGTGTGTGTGTTTGTGTGTGTGTAGGGTGGGGGTGTTATACATGCCCGCGTGCACTTTTGTGTGTTTATATATATATATATATATATGTGGAAACATCACTAACATCACTTAGTGCACTCAGCAGTAATGTGATGGTATCTAATGTGCATACTTCCAGACTCAAAACTGTCATTGTCCATGTTGGCACCAATAACTTGAAGGACTCCGCTGAACTTGTAAGTCGTTACTTTTGTCCTCTGTCTTATCTCATTCATGGGACATACCACAAACACACACACACACACACACACACACACACACACACACACACACACACACACACACACACACACACACACACACACATACATAATCACAAGCACACGCACGCACACATATGCACGCATAAACGCACGCGCATGGTCACATGCATACAGTCACATCTACAATATATGTATATATGTACATCTATTATACATATATACATATATATACATATACTTATTACGTATATCTATGTATATGTATATATACACTGGTGCCTGTGTTTGTTTATCTCTCTTTCTCTCTCTCTCTCTCTGTGTGGGAGGGGGGAGTTTGTGCGTGGTGTGTGTGTGTGTGTGTGTGTGTGTGTGTGTGTGTGTGTGTGTGTGTGTGTGTATGTATGTGTGTGTGTATGTTGTGTGTGTTGTGTGTGTGTGTGTGTGTTTGTGTGTGTGTGTGTGTTTGTGTGTGTGTGTGTATGTGTGTGTGTGTGTGTGTGTGTGTGTGTGTGTGTGTGTGTGTGTGTGTGTGTGTGTGTGTGTGTGTGTGTGTGTGTGTGTGTGTGTGTGTACAAATTAGCGTCTTGTCGCTGTTATTCGTCGATACTGTGATAACTGTATTCACTACTGTGGTTACGATTTGAAACCAAACCAATCGCGTTTTGCATCTCTTTGTCTGTTTCTGTGCCTTTCTGCCTGCCTGTCTGTCTGTATGTATGTCTGTCTGTCTCTCTGTCACTGTCTTGTTATCTCTCGTTACTTCTGGCTTTGCCAACCAACACTACTTTAAAGTGAGTGCTAGCATGTAATGCATCCCGATCTCTGTTTTTGTCTCATACATACATACATGCACACATGCACACGCCCGCACACGCACACACACATTCTTACAGAGAGAGAGAGAGAGAGAGAGAGAGAGAGAGAGAGAGAGAGAGAGAGAGAGAGAGAGAGAGAGAGAGAGAGATGAAGAGAGAGTGCTTTTTTCAAGATACTAAAATGGACAAAGATGGAGAATACAAGAACAATTACGAATGCTTCTGTGTTGTCAAAACCATGTATGCATGTGTGTGTGAGTGTGTGTGTGTGTGTGTGTGTGTGTGTGTGTGTGTGTGTGTGTGTGTGTGTGAGTGTGTTTGTGTGTGTGCATGCGTTTGCGTGTAGCGCGCGCGCGTGTGTGTGTGTATGTGTGTGCGTGCACGTATGTGTGTGTGTGTGTGTGTGTTCGTTCGTTCTTTGATTTAACGTCTTTTCACTATGAGTGATATTATACGTGCGCGCGCGCGTGTGTGTGTGTATATGTGTGTGTGTGCGCACGCGCACGTGCGTGTGTGTGCGTGCGTGTGTGTGCGTGTGTGTGTGCGTGCGTGCACGTGTTTGTGTGTGTGTGTGTGTGTGTGTGTGTGTGTGTTGTGTGTTGTGTGTGTGTGACAGGCTCGGCACGCTGGAGAAATTGGTGCTACAGCCATTGCTTGTATGTCTCCGAACTACAACAAACCCGCAAATGAAGGTAAGATGTTCCTCTGGTTGTGCCATCACTGATAATCACGATATTTGGTTGTTTTGTGTTGTTGCTAAAGACACAAAAAGATCATTTATAAGGAAGATTAGGAAAAGACAGGCAACACTTATAGGCCATTTTATGAGGAAGGGGAATTAGAGCACCTGGTCAAAACAGGAAAGCTGGAGGGAAAGAGAGCACCAGGTAGATCCAGGAAAAAAATATTGGATAGATTTGTAGAGTAGCTGAGGACAGAGAGGGTGGAAAATGTGCTTGCGGCAACAAGGGATAGATGCACATGGAGGGCCATGATCGCCAGTGCTATGTGGCAGGGCACTTGATGATGATGATGATGGTGATGATGTTGAAGAAAGGTTTCATTTGTAAAATGTTTCAATGCTTTATAATGATACGCTTCTATTTCTTATTTCTGTACTTAAAAGAATGAGGAATGTCTACTGAGAGCCTCGTAGATCCACTCTCTAATCTTCTGCTGGATTTGTAAGGAAGTATTGTGTTGTATATTTATTGTAGTGTTTAGTATTGTGATGAAGAATGTCTGGTCGGAGTCTCTTTCTGTACTTAAAAGTATGAGGAATGTCTACTGAGAGCCTCGTAGATCCACTCTCTAATCTTCCGCTGGATTTGTAAGGAAGTATTGTATTGTATGTTTATTTTATTGTGTAGTATTGAATTGAGGAATGTCTGGTCGGAGTCTCTCGAAAAAACGTGTTAATTTTCTATTGTGTTTGTCAGTATTATTTGAGAAATGTATAATCAAAGCCTAGTAAATATACGCTTTAGATTTCTGCGGTATTGCATAGTATTGCATTACACTCTTGTGCGTTGTGTTCTGCTGTGTTAAATTGTATTCTGATACAATATTGTAATACAGAGTACTGCCCAGTGTGTTGCATTGTGTTTTGCTATAGTATTGTAATACCGATTATTGCCCATTGTGTTGCGTCGTATTCTGCTATAATATAGTAATACCGAGTACTGTCCATTGTGTTGCACTGTATTCTATTTTAGTATTGTAATACCGAACATTGTGCATCGTGTTATAGAGCTGTAGTCAAGTTGTATTGCATTGCAAATCGTTCCAGTTGTTATGATTCATCAAGATATTAATTTCTCGGGTATCGTATTGTGTTGCACTGTATTATTGCATAGTAAACATGTCGTTAAACTATTAATGCCATATAGGCCTACATCCTACGAGCTCTCACAGAAAGATCAGCTGAATTGAATAAGGATTTGTATTAATATATTTTATTGATTATACCCAGGCTTTTGATCGGGCAAGACACAAAGAATCAACCAACTAGACAGGCATGTTGTTGATGGAAATAATCTAAGAATAATAAGGAATGTGCACTGGGAACAAATAGCAGCAATGACAGTTGAAAATGGTATAAGCTTCTTCCAAAATATCAAAGAGGGGTTAGGCAGGGACGTACTCTGTCACCAGATTTGTTTTCACATTTACAACGGAACCACCAAGAGAAACCTACGAGAATGCCCTGGAATGAAGGTTGGAGGAAAAAGGATAAACACTCTTCGTTATGCAGATGACACCGTTCTAACTGCAAAGATCTACAAAAGTTTGTGAATTTAATATGCAACAGAAATAGAACGCAGAAATAAAGGACTGGAGCTAAATAGCAAGAAGACTCAAGTCATGGTAATCAGCAGACAACAAGAAATCCCTTCATGTAAAATAACAGCAAATGGCACCACACTGAGACAGTTGATAAGTTTAAATATGCTAGGAACAGTCATCTCACCAGACAGCAGATGCACATCAGAAATAGCCAGAAGAATAGATCAAGCTAAAACGCATTCAAGAAGATGAAAAGCGTTCTTACCAACAAATGCCTATCAGTTAACATCAGGAAGAGAGTTCTTCGGTGTTATTATACAGAACTGACATTGTTGTATGGATGTGAAGCGTGGCAGCTAAAATGTGGTTTCTAAGAAGAATGTTAAGAGTTCCATGGACAGCAAAAAACAAACAAACAAACGAGACAGTCTTGAAGGAGACAGGCACAAAAAAACAGTAATGAAGAAGACCAAGAAAAGTTCAGCAACATCTATAGGACAGTTTATGAGGCAAAAGAAACTAGAGCACCCAGTCAGAACAGGAAAGCTGGATGAGAAAACAGCACCAGGTAGACCCGGGGAGAAAGGGTTGGACGGACTTGCAGAGTAGATGAGGACAGAGAGGGTGGGAGATTGGTATGGAGGGCCATGATGGCCAACGCAGAGTGGCAGGGCACATGATGATGATCATCATGAATCATGCTGTATGCATTGTATTGGCCAACCGTCTAAATTATTACGGTTGATCCCAGTATTAATTTCTTTGTGTCACAGGTTGCGGTAATAGCAAGATAGTGTAACAGGAAGGATATTAGACAGTGTGGATTTTCCACATTGCTTTAAACGTCCTTTGTCTCTGCAGAGCTTTATGTTTGATACATGTAGAGGCTACGTGCCTACTAACTGTATATCGTTTTCTTTGCCATTTGAACTGTAAACTTTGTTATCTTACGTGTCGTAAGCAGGTGGTTGACATCTATACACTCACTGATGACTGATGATGTCATGATGTCGTCTTATTGTACAAACGTCAATAGCCTGCGTACGTTTGTCCTAGATAATGGACAGTTTGGGTGCATGCAAACATTTTGGATCCGTGCATGTCATGTGAAATGATAAGCCTACAGTTAAAGATTATCCCATAACACTGAGATCTATGGTTAAAGGTTATCCCATAACACTGAGACCTACAGTTAAAGGTTATCCCATAACACTGAGACCTACAGTTAAAGGTTATCCCATAACACTGAGACCTACAGCTAAAGGTTATCCCATAATACTAAGATATACAGCTAAAGTTCGTCTCATAACACCGAGACCTACAGTTAAAATTTGTTCTATAACATTGAGACCCACAACTAAAGGTTGTCCCATAACACTGAGACCTACAGCTAAAGGTTATCCCATAACACTGAGACCTACAGCTAAAGGTTGTCCCATAACACTGAGACATACGCTAAAGGTTGTCCCATAACACTGAGACCTACAGCTAAAGGTTGTCCCATAACACTGAGACATACAGCTAAAAGTTGTCCCATAACACTGAGACCTACAGCTAAAGGTTGTCCCATAACACTGAGATATACAGCTAAAGGTTGTCCCATAACACTGAGACCTACAGCTAAAGGTTGTCCCATAACACTGAGACATACAGCCAAAAGTTGTCCCATAACACCGAGACCTACAGCTAAAGGTTGTCCCATAACACTGAGACCTACAGCTAAAGGTTGTCCCATAACACTGAGACCTAAACTAAAGGTTGTCCCATAACACCGAGACCTACAGCTAAAGGTTGTCCCATAACACTGAGACCTACAACTAAAGGTTGTCCCATAACACTGAGACCTACAGCTAAAGGTTGTCCCATAACACTGAGGCCTACAGCTAAAGGTTATCCCATAACACTGAGACCTACAGCTAAAGGTTATCCCATAACACCGAGACCTACAGCTAAAGGTAATCCCATAACACTGAGGCCTACAGCTAAAGGTTGTCCCATAACACTGAGACCTACAGCTAAAGGTTGTCCCGTAACACTGAGACCTACAGCTAAAGGTTATCCCATAACAGTGAGGCCTACAGCTAAAGGTTGTCCCATAACACTGAGGCCTACAACTAAAGGTTGTCCCATAACACTGAGACCTACAGCTAAAGGTTATCCCATAACACTGAGATTGTATAGGGAGTGAGGCGATTTAGCTCTCAGCTTTTCTTTGGTTGAACATTATGTATGTATGTATGTATGTATGTATGTATGTTTGTATGTGTGTATGCGTGTGTGTATGTATGTATGTATGTTTGTATGTGTGTATATATGTATGTATATATATATATATATGTATATATGTGTGTATGTATGTATGTATGTATGTCAATATGTATGTATGTATGTATGACTGTATGTATGTATGTATATATGTATGTATGAATCTATGTATGTATGTATGTATGTATGTATTACCGGGTATTTTCACTCTGGGATATTGCTTTGTATACTCGTTCGTTTGTTCTGTTTTCTTTATCTATTTATTTTGTCCCTTAAATTTCGTGGGATTAATTCTGCATTATACCTAACAGATAAAACAAAACAAAAGAACATATAGATAACAAACAAACAAACAAAAAGGAAATAGGGCCACCTGTGTTTTGCATCATAGATACGAATGGTGTATGTCGGCATAAGTGACGAAAATGTTTCAAAATGTATGGCAGAAAATATTTCCGCGTAGAAAATTCTGCACTATAAATCTGCAGTAAGGTGTGCCAGATAATAAATTGCAATATAAGAAAGTTTCCGACTGTTGCCAATCGCCGTGGTATAGTGGTTAACGCAACGGACTACTGACTGGAAGGTTGTGGGTTCGAATCCTCATCAGTACCTTCAAAAATCATTGGGGGTTTTTCGGCTCTAACCAGCTCCTACCCAGAGTTGGGCGTGCTTTGGGCTCATTGGGAAGACTGGGACCACACAGTCGAGTCTCATCCACTTCACAGATGCGTCATTGAGGCACATTCTTCTGACCGACACCGCAGGTGTCTGTATCTCTCGGGCCTAGTTGACGCCAGGATGTATTATGATAGTAAGCGTAGAGTATAGCCCTGTCACGCAGTCTCAATCCTAGATGGAACTCTATAGCATCATGAATATCACTGTCATCGACATCATCATCATCACATTGTAAAACAAACTGTTCCAGCTTCTGTGGCCATTAAAGTGATATAGAAAATGGGACGAAAAAAAAATGGTGAGCACAAAGGTAACCTCCCTGAGTGCAGTGATTCCTCCCCCCCCCCCCCCCCCCCAAATTTTTTTCTTAAATTCCGGCTGTTTCAGAGGTACTGGTGAGGTACATGAAACTGGTGGCAGCAGCGGCCCCCAACACGCCTTTCTACTACTACGACATCAACTTCATGACCGGAGTATACTGTAAGTTTTAATGTTCTGTGTGTCACTGTGGGGATGGGAGTATGAAACAGGACGGGAGGGCAGAAAAGACAGGGAGAAAGAGAAGGAAGAGAAAGAGAGAGAGAGAGAGAGAGAAGGAAGAGACATAGAGAGAGGGAGGGAGAGAGAGAGAAAAGAAGAGAGATACATACATACATACATACATACATTTAGACAGAGAAGAGAGAGAGAGAGAGAGAGAGAGAGAGAGAGAGAGCGAGATACATACATACATACATACATTTAGACAGCCAAGAAAGAGAGAAGAGAGAGAGAGAGAGAGAGAGAGAGAGAGAGAGAGACTGACAGACAGAGACAGATAGGCAGACAGACAGAGACAGAGAGAGAGAGAGATCCTGGGAAAGGAGGAATGGGGGCACAAAGAGAGTGAGAGGGACAGACTGAGGCTTAAGCGTACAAGCACACAGACAGACAGAAAGAGAGACAGACAGAGAGAAAGAGGGACAGAGTGAGAGGAATGAATAGTTATTTCTTTTTCCTGGAAGATAAAATGCCGCGAATGGGCCAGTCCAAGATCAAACCATATTCAACAAATTCTAATGTCCTCCCCCTCTCTTCTCTCATCTTTCTGACATCTTTTGGAAAAAAAAAACCCGGGTCTCATGTTTACTACATGAACTGTCGTGACTACAATTAGGATAAACACATAATCCACAATATATAAATGTGACCTCCCACCACGAAATCAGTCTTAACTAGCATTTTGGGCATTTTGAGATATACACATCACTGGAAAGTGTACGTTCTGCTCATTATTTTGGTACTTGAATAAAGCTTGTACTCCAAAAAATGTTGAAGTTATGTATGTTTAAAGTCATTAAGTTGTATGACAGCCATTTTGAGAAAACGGCCACTAAAGTTTTTGTGTGCTCTCCTACACATTTTTCTTAAATTTCTTTATTTGATGGCTTTGACCCAGTTTGTTTCTAATTGTCGCTGTCATTATCTGAAAGGTGCACCAAAGAGCTTTCAATCAGTATATTACATGTGCGGGTACTGTACAGGTTACAGTTCACAATTTGAGACAAAAATAGGGAATTTTGGTAGGAAATTGCGTTCTTTCTGCTGCGGTCAGTGCGTTAAAATACCGATTTAAATTGATAAATGATATTTTTTCAAGAAAAACGATTCTGTGGGGGATAGATTATAGTCTACAGAAATAAATATTGAGAAAAAATCAAAACACCCCAGATAGACCCTCAGTCACCTTTTCAGCTCCTAGTGCTGTTCGATTGACTGCGAGTTAAGACTGATTTCGTGGTGGGAGGTCACAAATATCTGTTGATAAACTATGAACAAATCCGTGCTGACGTTTTTGCAGAATAGGTCACTGTAGACTAGGACTCGGCCTACATTTCGGGTCTAATTTCTGTGATCGCCATTCTGTTCAGTCATATCGGGATGGAGGTCCCATCAATACTTGTACAGTGCCTCATCTCACAGGAGTCCTGGGTGCTTCACAACACATGAGAGACAAAGGCAGACACACATCACATAAAGCAGATACATGTCAACCCCTACCGCTATGATGAAAACATTTGAACCATAACAACTTAGGCATCGCACTAGTAAATTTGATTAAATCCTCTTGTAAGACCATCGCAGTCTTTCAGTTTGAAACTTTAAAAAAAATTTTTTTTATGCCTTTCAACTTTTTTCAGTGAGTAGGCCTACTCAGTCATTCAAGTTAATTAGACCCGGAGCAATCGAAAGGTGCATGCGTTTTTATGTCTATTTTTATGCGTCAGTTCCCATCTCAAGCTGGCAGACTCAGCAAGTCCGTGGGATTCTCACAGCACAGAGTAAAACAGCTTGCTGGTTTTGGCCCTCATGTTGGGTCCATCTTCCATGGAACAATCAACTGAATGATAGTTTTCTCTGATGTCTAAGTGAATCTCAAACTTTTCATTTATTCATCTTATCCAGTCCCCTCATTTCATTCTCCTCTCCTCCTGTCTTGCCCCCCCCCCCCCCTCCCATTTTGAACGTTTGCATGCCATTTCATAAAATGTCCCTTTAAAAATTGTATCGACAGCGAGTACGAAACTATTGGAAATAGTCTGAACATGAAGAACGATGCAGTTGTGTTTCTTGATCAGAATTTAACAGATGAAAATCCGAACTTCATTTTGTTCTGAATCCAGCCAGTGTTTATATAAGTTGTTATCTATCTCCTGCAACTGGTTCAGGATGCTGCATTGAAATGGAATGAATGGACTTGCATATCTCGCCCCCCCCCCCCCCCCCCACACACACCAGCATCTCGCTGGGGAAATGCCAAAGAAAGTACTATAGTACTATAAACTCCCACATGTGAGCTTGGGCTTTATTGGTTGAACAAACTTGAGCCCAGCTAAGTGACTTTTCATAATTTTATCAATATCATTTTGGCAAACACAACAAACTTAATGGCCACAGTTTGCACTTGTCAGATGTGGTGAATCCTACGACGCCAAAAGGATATTTCTTTTTTTCTCTTTCTTTTCCTGCAGTGAACACTTCACTTTTCATGGAGCTGGCAGCAGACCAGATCCCCACACTCCGGGGAGCCAAAATTTCCTCCTGTGAGCTGCCCACACACACCGACTGCACCATTGTTGCTGGAGGGCGCTTTCAGGTCATGATTGGGTCAGATGAGGTACACAGGAATAACCATTATCTCACCTGAGTGATCTTTCATTTTTTACTTTCTACGACAACTATTATCAAGTTTTCTTTTCCGACTATTTTGGACGTATTTTGTTTGCCTTTTGATCTCAGTTTTGGTTTAAAAAAGTAGCATTTTCGTGCTCAGAATAAATGCAATATGCACTGATGTCACTACTGCCATGCGATGGGGAAGATTCAAAATGATCATGGCGAACCACGACTAGATTATAAGCCCTATGCACCATCAAAGTTTTGCAGGTGCAATGTTCATATTACTTAGATATCTAAGTTTAAAAAATCTGTTTACCTACAATGGATATCTAAGACTTTATACCAACTGACATTATGGACAGCTATGACCCCCAGATTGACTCAGGTTCCTTCAAGCTTCCATGGCGTTTGACCGTGCAACTGACCAGTGGGTCAGATACATTATCCGACGATTTGTTCAAGGAACAGTCTGTCAATCTTTGTAGAAAAAAAATTACAAACACACAGCCTTTCTCTAACTGATGTGAATCAGAGGCTCTCCAAACTATTTTACTCCCCCCCCCCCTCCGCTGTCCCCCCAAAAGAAACATAAAGATGACTCTTCTGTAGATATTATTAATAAAGATTTTCAACCTCTTATGATATAATACATGGTTAAATCAGTTTTTGTGTGGCTTCGAGCAGCTTAACAACACTGTCTTGTTTTTAGCAGCGCTGACAGTTATCAATTCAAGTATTCGTTGTTCTACATGTATGTAATCAACAGTTGATAACAAACAGTTAATTATGTATTCACCAATTAACAGCTAATCAATTGTTTAGCAGCCGCTGAGTGTGATCAATTCAAGCATTTGTTGATCTTTATATCAACAGTTGACATAACAGTTGATTACAATGTAAAATAGATAATTGATTATGTATTCACCAATTAACAAATAATAAATTATGTACATGTATTCAAAGTTAACCCTATATAGGAAATCAATTCATTTTATCAATTGACTGTTTGAACTTACTGTTTTACCATGTGGTACTACATGGCGCACTAGTTGGCGTAGAGGTAGGGCTCCCACCTTCCTGTGTTCACGGGTTAAATTCAAGTCTCATTGTGAATAGTGCCTGACCTTATCCAGGGCTGAAGAAAATACTGTAAAGCGGCAAAGTAGAGGACATGGGTATTGCCCTTATAATGCTTGGTGCCAGAAAAAGATTTTACCATCTCACTCCCCTATGACCTTAGGGCTGTGGATCAAGTTTCACCATTATGTTACCATGTGGTAGTGTACATATATGTGATATAGATGATTAGATTAAATTGCCTACCATAGTGTATGTGATATAGATGTTTAAACTATTTACCATATGGTAGTGTGCATGTATGATATAGATGTTTAAATTACCTTACCATACGGTAGTGTGCATGTATGTGATATAGTTTAAATTACCTTACCATACGGTAGTGTATGTGACATAGATGTTTAAATTACCTTACCATATGGTAGTGTGCATGTGTGTGATATAGATGTTTAAATTACCTTACCATAAGGTAGGCCTACTGTAATGTATGTGATACAGATGTTTAAATCACCTTACCATATGGTAGTGTTTGTGATATATATATATATATATATATATATATATATATATATATATATATATATATATATACACACATATATATATATATATTATACACACACACACACACATACATATATATATATATATATATATACATATATATATATATATATATATATATATATATATATATATATATATATATATATATATATGCACATATATATATGTATGTATATATATAATCACCTTAACATATATAGTGTATGTGATATAGATGTTTAAATTATCTTACCATATGGTAGTGTACATGTATGTGATATAGACGTTTAAATGACCTTACCATCTGGCAGTACAAGTGTGATCTAGATGTTTAAGTTACCTTACCTAATAGTAGTGTATGTGATATAAATGTTTAAATTCCAAATAATGGCAAGCAGACAGAGTAAAAACAATCAACAAGCAGAAATGATATATTTCAGCAACTGCTGACGGCTCTGGCTCTGGGGATAGACGTGCCTATAATTAACGGATTTCTGGGCCCACTCTTCACGCGTCTCAAGACTGCTTTTGATGCCAATGACATGGAAAAGGCCAGAAAGGAACAGGTCTGTAAAACGAAATTGTTTGGTCAGGTAAATAAGCGAGAGAAAATATGATTTTTTCACCTCTTAACCGTTTTCCCCGCATCTGGCCTTTCCATGTTGTATAATTCCATCTCTCTCTCTCCCTCACACACACACACACACACATTAATTCACGTCCTAGAAAAACAAACAATCCACCGAAGATAAATAGATTAAACATTATCAATGACAGAAATGACTATAACAAAATATTACCATATGCTCATTACTTCAGTTCATAAGTTCAACCTTAGTTGTCAGTACAAAAGTTAATTTGACAATACTGAAATGGTTCTTGAATTGAATCGAATCAACATTCTTTCACCACCTGGACAGCCTCATTGTCCATATTATCTATAATCTTTATGAAGTATATTCAGTCAATTTGAATGTAATGAAGGGATGGAAGAATGCTGACTTGTGTTGAGTCTGAATGTAATAGAGGGATGGAAAATGGTGACATGGTCAGTTTGAATGCAATAGAGGGATGGAAA
This sequence comes from Monoplex corrugatus, assembly GCA_030674185.1. Lineage (NCBI taxonomy): Eukaryota > Metazoa > Mollusca > Gastropoda > Littorinimorpha > Ranellidae > Monoplex > Monoplex corrugatus. The sequence goes on along the minus strand of CM060305.1, from coordinate 36,613,987 downwards.
ATGGTGACTTGGTCAGTCTGAATGTAATAAAGGGATGAAAGAATGGTGACTGTCGATTTCAATATAAAAGAGGAATAAAACGGTGAATTGGTCAGTCTGAATGTATTAAAGGGATGGAAGAATGAAGACTTCTTCAGTCTGAAGGTAGTAGAGGGTGGTGCCATTGTCATTCTGAATTTAAGAGACGGCTGGCAGAATGGTCAGTTTTAATGAAATGGAGAGATGGAAGAATGGTGACCTGGTCAGTCTGAATGGAATGGAGAGATGGAAGACTGGTGACTTGTTCAGTTCTAATGGAATGGAGATGCAAGAATGGTGACTTGGTCAGAGTGAATTCAGTGGAGGGATGGAAGAATGGTGGCTTGGTCAGTGTGACTATAATAGTTTGTTTCAGTTCAGTTTCTCAAGATAATGTCTCCGCGCTCCCAATGAATTTCATGTGCACTATCGTCACAGGTGCAATGTGATGGAGAAAATCCAGAATGATCACGGCACAAACCTTAAGCCTGCTTATAAACCCAAGAGCTGGCCAGGTCCTGAGGTCCTACCTAGATAGTTCTCTAACCCTGAAGTCGTAGGGGAGCGAGGTGACAGAGACCTCAACTTTTACTGGGGCCAGCACTATGAGGGCGGCGCCCATCCCCTCTCCCTCACTTCAAATTCATATTCACATTTTTACCAAGACTTCAGAAAGGCAAGAAGGCTAATTGGTCTTCAAGGGGTGGGACCTAGGAAATCAACCTATCTCTCCAATGTTTTATACCAAGGCAGCCAGACGATGCCCTGCTCTTCACAATTTTTAACTGCCATGGGATCTTAAGCATGAGCAGCCAGAAGGCACACGGGTCCGATTCGTCTTTCGTCCCCTTCCGAAGGACTAGACGTTCAGTCTGATTTTCCAGTCAAACTGAGGAGAAAAGTCAAGGCCTCTACGGGGAGCGAACCCTGGAACCTTGAGTTTAGTTATTGGCAGGCGAACGTTTGAACTATTCTGCCACTCTTCTCGAGAGAGCTGGAAGAATAGTTACATTGTCAGTGTGATTGTAATAGAGGGATGGAAAGAATGGTGACTTGGTCAGTTTGAATGTAACAGAGGATGGTGACTTGGTCAGTTGGAATGTAATGGAAAAACGGAATATTGACTTTGTCAATGTAGTTGGAATATTGGTGGAGAGCTGGAAGATTGGTGAATTCGTCAGTTGGAATGTAATGGAAGGCTGGAAGAATGATGACTTTGTCTGTTTGATGTAATGAGGGGACAGAAGAATGATGACTTCATCAGTTGCAATGTAATGAGGGGATGGACTAATGGTGACTTCATCAGTCTGAATGTAATGAAGGGATGGACTAATGGTGACTTCATCAGTCTGAATGTAATGAGGGGACAGAAGAATGATGACTTCATCAGTTGCAATGTAATGAGGAGATGGATGAATGGTGACTTCATCAGTCTGAATGTAATGAGGGGATAGAAGAATGGTGGACTTCATCAAATGGAATGTAATGAGGGGATGGATGAATGGTGACTTCGTCAGTCTGAATGTAACAAGGGGATAGAAGAATGGTGACTCGGTCACTCTGACTGTAATAGAGGAATGGAAGAATGGTGACTCGGTCACTCTGTAATAGAGGAATGGAAGCATGGTGACTCGGTCACTCTGACTGTAACAGAGGAATGGAAGAATGGTGACTCGGTCACTCTGACTGTAATAGAGGAATGGAAGAATGGTGACTCAGTCACTCTGACTGTAACAGAGGAATGGAAGAATGGTGACTCAGTCACTGACTGTAATAGAGGAATGGAAGAATGGTGACTCGGTCACTCTGACTGTAATAGAGGAATGGAAGCATGGTGACTCGGTCACTCTGTAATAGAGGAATGGAAGAATGGTGACTCGGTCACTCTGACTATAACAGAGGAATGGAAGAATGGTGACTCGGTCACTCTGACTGTAATAGAGGAATGGAAGAATGGTGACTCAGTCACTCTGTAATAGAGGAATGGTGACTCAGTCACTCTGTAATAGAGGAATGGAAGAATGGTGACTCGGTCACTCTGACTGTAACAGAGGAATGGAAGAATGGTGACTCGGTCACTCTGACTGTAACAGAGGAATGGAAGAATGGTGTCTCTGTCTGTCTGACTGTAATAGAAAAATGGAAGAATGGTGACTCAGTCAGTCTGACTGCAATGAAGGGATGGAAGAACGGTGACTCAGTCAGTCTGACTGCAATGAAGGGATGGAAGAATGGTGTCTCTGTCTGTCTGACTGTAATAGAAAAAATGGAAGAATGGTGACTCAGTCAGTCTGACTGCAATGAAGGGATGGAAGAACGGTGACTCAGTCAGTCTGACTGCAATGAAGGGATGGAATGATGGTGTCTTAGGTGGGAGGGAGAATACCGTTCTGGCCTGTATTTATTTCAACATCTCGTAACGCCATGTTTGCACTTTGGTTTTCAGATCTTTGCGAGGAAACTGGTGCTGCTACGTAATATATCTGGTTAGTATTCATATAAAAAAAAATCACAACCAAATAACTGTGCCAACAATTACATTATGCAATAATAGTGCTGATGCAATAACTAACCATACTTCATCATAGGCAAGCTCCATAGTGACAACAAATCGCATGTAGAAATACTTCAAACACCAGTTCTAATCAATCTTTTCCAAAATAATGATAAAAAATACAAAATAAAGAATATTCATATTTACCTATTTACCTGCCCGTCAAAAAAATAACAGATTCTACCATACCACACACGGGCCATATCCAAAATCAAGAAGAAGGTGTAGCCCAACATCTGAAAGAAATAAACCCAACCAAATTTAAAAACCTGGTAATATGAGCGTATCCCCAAATCAATACCAAAAACATGGGCACTGAGACAACACCCATCCTCACACACACACATATAATCTTTAACCAGTCATTTGATACAGGAATTGTACCACCAGCCTGGCTATCAACAAACATCTGTATTTTCAAAAAAGATAATATGATACCAAACTGCAACTAAGGCTATAGACTACTTTCACTAACTTTGGTCAGCGGCAAACTCAGAAATCACCACCACCACATCATGACTCACCTAGAAAAACAACAAATATTACCAACACTGAACCATGGATTGAGAGCATGCTATATGTAAACTGAAGTGTTAAAACAACCTCCTTCTAAAATCCAGCGACAAAGGTAAACAAGCTGACATTGTGATCCTTGACTTCAAAGCATTTGAATCTTATCAAACTACTCCACAACCTAACTTAAAAAAAAAGAAAGAAAGAAAGAAAAAAGTAGTCTAAGAGTAACAGGTTCCACGCTGACATGGCTGACAATTTTTCTTTCCAAAAGAAATATGATAGTAGAGATGTGACCTCATCCAAGTACATGCAGACTCTGGTGTACCCCTAGGACCACTTCATTTCCTATTCCACATATGCTAATTTTTTTGTCACCAGATCTGTTTTCACTTTGCAGCGAAAACATCATGAAAACCTAGAAGAAGACCCTGGATTAAAGGTTGGAGGGAAAATGATAACATTTGATATGCAGATGACACCGTGCTAATTGCAGAAAGTGAAAGAGACCTACAAAACCTTGTGAATATACTAGAAATAGAAAGCAAAGGTAAGGGGTTGGAACTAAACAGCAGGAAGACTGAAGTCATGGTGGTCAGTAAAAAACATGAAATCCGCTCATGCAAAATAACAGCAAATGGCACAACCTTGACACAGGTTGATAAATTCAAATACCTGGGAACGATCATTTCATCAGATGGCAGATGCACATCAGAAATAGCCGGCAGAATCGGCCAAGCCAAAACAGCATTCAAGAAGATGACAAGCATTCTTACCAACACATGCCCTGTCAATTAACATCAGGAAGAGAGTTCTTGAATGTTATATAGAACCAATACTGTTGTACGGATGCGAAGCGTGGACAGTCAACAAACAAAGCCAGAACAAGATTGAGGCAGCCGAGATGTGGTTTCTAAGAAGAATGTTGAGGGTTCCATGGACAGCAAAGAAAACAAATGAGGCAGTCTTGATGGAGGCAGACACAAGTAGATCACTCATAAGGAAGATTAGGAAAAGACAGGCAACATTTATAGGCCATTTTATGAGGAAGGGGGATTTGGAGCACCTGGTCTCAACAGGAAAGCTGGAGGGAAAGACAGCACCGGGTAGACCCAGGGAGAAAATGCTGGACGGACTTGCAGAGTGGCTGGGGACGAGGAGGGTGGGGGAGATGCTAAGGGCAACGAGAGATAGAGGCAGATGGAAGTCCATGATCGCCAACGCCATGCGGCAGGGCACCTGATGATGATGACGATATGCTAAATGCTCTCCCAGCATCAATAAAATCCCTGTGCATTTTTGTATTTACGTTAACAAATTCCCTGTTGGTAGCCCTTTATGAACATTACATGTTTGAACGACTGGTCAAATTTTTCATGCCCAGCGATTCAAATTGTAAAACGACACCTAGAATCAATAGATTAGTAATAAAAAATTGATAAGCGTTTTGAGTTCTATCTCCGAGTTGAAAACAAAATCTTCTGGTCAATGTAGAATCACTTACAAGGTCTACTAAGCACTAGGGCCATCCAATTAATAAAGAAAATATGTCTATGAAGAAAACAGAAAAAAAATCACAACCTTTCTTTATTCCTTCAAAGTAACATCCCTTTTCCCAAATGACCAATTCACTTATGTCGGGAAGGTTCAGTGAAATGCCTGTTGCTAGGCAATCAAGCAGATACATCATACCTGCTTGACCACCTCCATTTTCAAGTCATGCAAGTCGTAGAAATGTAGCCTTTACAACGAAAGGATTCTTTCAATTTTGGGAGAAGATAGTCACACCTGGAGAAGAGGCGGGATATGACAGAGCGCCTCACCGATATGACGTCAAGAACGCCCCCCCCCCCCCCCCCCCACCTCTCTGCATGTGGGAAGACATTGATAAATCATTTAACAATGTTCTCTGTTTCTTTCCGATTGCTTATCTTCTTATTTTCAGCAGAAACATCCAGTACCGTTTTAATCATTGATCTCAATAGAAATTTCCCCTCCCCTTCCCTAGGCAGGAACAGTTTTAATCCAAGGGAAACTACTGTAAGGCATAGGTACATCATTTTCATATACACAGTTGTTCGTGTATGGCTTTCTAATAGCAGCGTTTTCTGTGTGTCCAACGATTGCCTTTTCTGAACGACAAAAGCTGCGCAGATGTATTTAAAGAGAGGTATTTTCTTAACAGTGTGTAATATAGAAGTCATTCAAACTGATTCATGATTCAAGGACCCTAATTATGATGTAAAAATCATCTCATTCCTCTCTGCAGATCAGATTATAGCTATTACAGTGGCTTACATTAGCAGGCCTACATATTTTTTGCTTTTCTTTTTTCAGTGTTTAGTGATATACTTTGAACATTTTCAAGAAATTAGCAGAAGCATCCATGGGAGAAAATGGAAAACTTTAATGTTGGCATTAAAAACTATTACATGTTAAGTAAGTTGTATGTCTATTGTTTTGTGCAAGTCTGTTGAATTTGAGAACATAGCCAAAATTGACCATCTTCATTAAGCTTCAGTTTGTCCAATTAAAATACAATGCACTGTCAATACATCCGTGTTTTTGTAGGCACATTTCATCATCTTTACATACTGTTATGATTCTCTCTTTAATTGTAGTTTATAGCTCCCAATCTAGATTTTGTCGACGGAAATTACCAGATTAAAAAAGCTGTAGCCTCATTTTTGTATCTGTTTAAGAGCTTCTGCAACAGTGAGGCATGCCTAATTTTGGTCTTCAGTTACGCAGTGCGGGACCTATCTTGCTGGAACATATCTCATTCCAAATTTACTCACTGAAATCCCACGAACTGATCCATAAATAATACTAATGTCACAAGCAATACCTTCATACATTCTCTGGTCTTCATTCAAACTTTCTGTAACTTTTGGAACATTTTTCTCATCAGTAGCTTCAACAGACCTCCCCCGGACTATGCTCATCTTCAGTGACATTTCATCCATTTTTAATGTTAAAGAATGACATCCACATACCAAAATATACACTGCAGCCTGTGAAAAATATGTGTGCTACTTTCACTTGTAATGTTTTAAATATATCTGGCCAATACATCTTAGTTTTATTTAAATGAAAGCATACTGCTCTTCAGAATTAACGTAAAGTGGCCATGACCTTAGATTTTGGAGTTTGTTCAAGAGGGATTTATCACACTCCGGAAAATTTCCAAAAGTGCTCCATCCAAATCTGGCAGACTCCCAAAACTGCATGTGCTGGCAAGGTCTTGAAATGGTAAGGGGAAAGGGACCCTTTGAAACATAAGCCGACATTACCATAATGATGGAAATATTAAGGTGGGCAGCAAACAAGTCAGTTTTTAATGTTGCAGGCTGGGATTGAATTAGGTAACAGATCTGGAGTCCTAGGTCGATCAGTGGAACCAACCAGCCCACGTTGATACTTGGAATGACTGAACCAAACATGGTGTCATAAAAATGAAGTAATATTTCATACAATTCATAGAAAGGAGTAATTGGACCCAGTGTATGCAAAGTTTTAAAGTGCTGTGACACTTACTTCTTTTATGTTACTTGCACATTCTTGCTATTTCAGTATTGGGTTACCATCTTATTATCATCAAGTCTTCTCTGAACTCACCTTCTTCAAAATGTAATGTGTTTATGACTGCATGTGCATGTTGTAAATACACCTGTATGTGTGGCTGCACATGAGCGTGTACGTGCATGCAGTGTTTGCGTTTAAATGACCAAGAATTTGTAGACCATATGTCTATGCTGTGTGTACTATATCATAGTATGTGTCTATACTGTGTGTTTGTGTGTGTGGTCTGAAGAATGATTTTGGATTTTTTCATGGCCAATCAACATTTGACGTGAACATTTCATTACAATTTCTTCTTTAACATTGTATTATTATAGTTGACCATAATCCATTTTCATATAGCCGTACAGAAACCGTAGTCCATTTTCATATAGCAGTACAAGTAGACATCTATTTGCTTTACAAGCATCTCCCTTTGTCACTTAGGCTTTTTGTGGGACTTACGGCTATTGCGAGATCAGATGCTGTACAGGTACTCACTATCATTATATGCTGGTACTCAAAAGCAAAAAAATGTCCAGTGTCACATGTGTGTGATGGAAAGACTGTTCAGTGTTCATTTGGTTTTGTCAGCTTATTCCAATGTTAACACATGTGCATATCTGCCCAAGCCAGAGTCCCTTTCATCTGTATTTACACACACATCATCAAACACAAAGATGCTGTAGACCATGTCAATGTTCAGTGACATGTAAAAATAAAACCCATACACCAATGAACTTAACATCCATCGAAGACAGAGTATGCAGACTGCAGCACATGTCTTCACAGTATGGGTCAAACAAACTGCACAGATGCTTTCAAGATAACATTGATCAGGGAAAATAAATAACAAAACATGGACTTGTTACTTTTATTTCTGAGTTTGTGTTGAAAAAAGGAAACCTTTAGTGTAGCCTTACAAACATAATTAGTGACTTGTTGCATTTTGAATTTTACTTCTGAGAGAAATGAACTGTGCCACAAATTCTGGCATGTAGGGCCTATCTTCCGATATGATTATTAAAAAAAAGATTACCCATGACCTTAAAGGTGCATCTGTGGGTGTATGCAGTTTCTGAGATAATGTTAAATGGGAAATGTATTACAGTTATAGACATTTTTTCAGCAAGGAAAGATTGCATCAATTCTCTAGGGAAGTTCTTTCATGTCCATACCCTATCATCCTTCTGCCAAAAGTGCAGATTTTACACCATGAGTTCCAATTCTTCTCCAGCATTCAAATCATTTTCCTTATGTTTGAAGTTTTTGTTGTTATTTTATCTTCCACCCTCCAAAGAGGGGGTCAAAGGATTAATAAATAATCTTTTATGTTGCACTTGTTCAGGAGGGGGCCCTGCCATGGTGAAAACTATCATGAAATGTCTTGGTGTGGACATGGGCTCTGTCCGACTGCCGCTCACCAACCTCACCTCTGAACAGGAAAAATCTCTGCGTCAAGAACTGGTGGGCCTTGGTTTCACAGAATAGTAGACTTGTATAGAGCAGGTCAACTAGTTCAACTGATGACTGACATTAAGTTTTCAAAGTAAACAGACTTTTTGACAAACCACACATTTCTTCTTTAAAAACATACTGCACTTTTCTTTTTTAAAAACAAGTTCCTCCATGAAAATTGCTAAAAATCATACTTCAATTATTATGATCAAATTTGGATGGTGCATGTACAGAATGTTAGATTGCAATAAATCTGTCTTGAACAAATTTTATGTTAAGATTTTCTGCTCCTTTTTGAGTGTTGGGTCATCTTCATCAACATTATTTTACTGACTTGTTTTCACCGTTTCAAACATGTGTGGGATGTATTATTTTTCAGTGCCTCATCCTTTTCACTGAAAGTAAAAAGAATAGGCATAGTTCTGATTCATCGGTGTCTTTGCACATGACACATGCATATGGACATGGGTGTCAGCAATGATCTGTCTGTGGTTTGTGAGTGGATTTCCAACAGTTGGGATAAAATGGATTATTAAACAAAAGGACCTTGAAAAAGCTTTTGAAAAATCAAAAACTTCTGGCCCTTCACAAATAAGTTTAAGCAAAAAGTAAAAACTGGACCTAGTGTATTGACTCTGTTAATTTTATCCATATAATGTGTTTTTGCTGCCACAAAAATGATCAGTATGGTCTGTGATCATCATTACTTCTTTTGTTTAGATCTGTACAAGAACCAAAGCAGATCATCATTACATGCACAAAACGGGTAGATAATTTGATTCATTTTAGAACAATGGCTTGTGACACAGCCCATCCCTAAAAAGCTTGATGTCCAATCCCATGTTCAGAAAAGGATTTTACTCATCCACTGTATTCCCTGTGATTGTCTTTGTGCTAGTCTTTTTGATGGGATAATAAACCAAAGGCCCTGTATGCTTTCCTGTTCTCGTTGCAGGCATAAAACCCTCCAGCAACAGTCCTTAGCAAAATTCTGTGGAAAAATTCATTAATCTTTTCACTCCCTCATTCTATCAGCTTCCTGCAGAAAGCTGATCGATAGGGTGTGGGAGTGGAAAGGTTAAATACAAGTAAAAATTTTCACTATCAATTTGTTGTGGAAAAAAGTAAGGTTGCAGCTACTGTGGCAATGTTCTCTGCTCAACTTTCAAAAGGAAAATCTACTTTGACCTTTCTGACATGCCATGCTGTAAAGCAGAGTACACTGCTACTGCAGATTTTGCAATTTTCAAATTGAATATCTTGGTTATTTTTCCCTTAACCAAACAATCAGTAGATTCTTCTGGTGGGATTTTTCTATAATTGTTTGTTTAATAAGTGTTGTTACCATGCATGTCTGAGATTGGTTAACACTGCTTTATATTCTGATCACCATCACCCAAACTATTTAAATGGCATCGAGCATCCCATTCAAAGTTGTTTTTGTTCAGAACATGCAACATCAGCACATTCTCTCACAAACAAATCTTCATCTTTTTTTTCTCATTGAGAACTGACATCATACTGCATTTTAGAACACAACTTTAGTAAGCAAAACATCAATCATGTATAAAAAAAAAGGTTTAATGAGACAAAGATTTGACAAAACTACATTAAGGGAATGAGATGAGACCTCACAAGAATGAGTCACTGTCCCATATGCCTTCACAGTCTGTCCATTTTATGATAATTGAACAAACAACATAACTGCAAACATTCACTCCTCTCCCCTTTTTATCCCATTGTAAAGCGCTGGCTATTTTCTATCTCAGCCCAAAAAGTAGTGTGCACAAAATGCTGTGCTTATTATTAGTGATCCTCATGGGAAAAGGAGGCCCAAGTGCACAATTCTCACTGCTGAGTTTTTCAACTCATCTAAAATGCCAAACTTAACATGCAAAAAACAGAATTAATTTATCTATTACAGTATTCTTCTTAAACACATACAAACTCTGTGTCTTTAACAAGGGACGTAAAAAGCTCAACAATTAAGTTTTTTTTTAATAAAGGCTTGCTTTTCATGATGCTTTCATTTATCTGATAAAACTTCAGGAAACTGAAGATTAGACCATAAATGTTAAACACTTGAAATACATGAAAAATCTGTTGATCTTATTTTTTGCCACAACTAAGACTGGCTGGTTGTGATTTAGCCTCTTTCTCCTATGCTGGGTTTCAATATTACACAATGGCAGTGTAAACTTGCATCATAGTTGCCCAATTTCATTTTAACAAAGAAACACTTTTTTTTCACTAACATATAAGACTTTACATTCAACTGGATTAATTAACATAAAAAGTTTCTAAGAAAATATTAAAATACTTTGAGTGAAATACTATTATGGGGGAGGGGAGAAGGGATCACTAAACACTATATTTGACATAAAGAAACACCAGCTAACACAACACACAAGCAAGAAAACAATGACATCTGATGACAGAACCTATAACCGCCTGCCACGAGGACCTCGCACTGGTAATCTGCCCATTCCACCTCCGTATCGAGGACTTGGACCAAAACCACCTCTGTAACCCCAGTCATCCCTGGGATCATAGTCTCTGTATCTGAAACATATCCAACAACCAGGTATTTCAGTTTTGAAGTCACTACCATGTATGTTGCTTTGCAACCTATCTGTGCTGAGACCTTCAGTTATCAAAAAAAGTCTTTTTTCAAGAGACTTATCTTCTTAGGCTGAGTACACAAGATAAACACTCTCCTTTAAGAGTTTGAGATTACAATACAAAATGTCTCAATTGGAAAGTCTAGATACTATCTGGTTCCCTATGACTATCAGCATTCAGTCTTGGCACAGTCTTTGTCATGTGATACCATACATACATCACTTGCTGTTTGTATGCAGTAAAGAACACTCACGTCATCTGATGAAGGTCTCATAATGTGTCCATAAGTTTTTTCTTCTCCTTCATCTTGCTGTTACACCTGGAGACCAGTTCTTGAGACAGCAACCATTACCCCAAGCAGAGCTTACCTGCAAAGTCAAGATATTCATCTTGACTTTGCAGGTAAGTATTAGGTCATTTTGAATGGCAAAGTCTGGAAACAACTTCCACACTGTAACTGTCAAACTGTTTTTAATGATAATGTTATAATGATAATGTTAACTCTTCAGAGACGTAACAGCGGATATTCCGCTGCAGCTGGCCATACCATTAGAGACGTGACAGCGGACATTCCGCTGCAGCTGGCCAAACCATTAGAGACGTGATAGCGGATATTGCGCTGCGGTTTTTAAAAATAGATGCAAGCCGGTCGCTGGTCTAGGGGAACTAACTACACATATAGGAACACTCTTTGGTATCTTCTGAAGTGTTTGTTACTTCCCTTGCATCGATTTTATTCCGATTAGTTACAGTTTTTGCCTTTATCCAAACCAACCGGAGTGACCGTCCTTGCACCAAAATGGCGACATTTAGGCCTTCTTCTTCTTCTTCAAAGGATCGTCATAATCACTTTGCTGCTTCACCTGTGTGAAAACAAAGCTGTGTTTGTTCTTTTATATCTTCTGGTCATACCAAGGACTTGCGATTACCTGGATTTCTGGATTACCTGGTCAAGAATGGGTGTTTTACTGACTTTATGTGTTGGATTACTGTCAATCAAAAACTTCTTTCCCAGAGCCAAAACCCTACCCCATTTCACCTTCTAGGAAGGTAAGTAGAATAGATGTATTGTCCTTGTATGTAGCTTCAGCTCACAGAGTGTAAATTGAATTTATTTTGATATAAAATATGTTCTTGTGCTGTAAAATCTGTATTTTTGAGAATTTTTTGAAAACCCCCCAAAATCATGCGTCTCCAAGGGTTGTGGCAGGTCCCGTTGATCGTGTCCACAGTGGTTGTGCAAGGCAAATATATTACGTCTTCAAAGAGTTAAGAATACTTCTGATCATACTGATAGCCATAGTGAATAACTATTATACTGATATTCATGACTTTATATCTCACCCTCGAGGACCCAATGGCGGCATGTCATATGGATCTGGAATGAAATCTCTGGGGCCCGCGAAAAAGCCTCGACCTCTTCCACGCATTGAAATCATTTGATGCTCCAGGCGGTAAGTGTTCATTGCCATCTGGTACTGCATCTCATCTCTGAAACTTCCACGACCACCACCACGTATGTCACGACCTCCTCCACGTCTCATTTTCTCTTCCATCTTCTGTCGTCCTGTCATGATACCACCTCGGCCACTGCCACGATAATCACCTCTGCCTCCTGAATCATACAAACAAATGTACAAATTATGTATGGCCACTGCCATAATAATCACCTCTGCCTCCTTAATCACAAAGACGTACCAAACAATTACCTTAATATGTGCAAGGAACAAACATGATTAATTTCTGTGTCATCAAAGGTCATTAAAAAAAAAAATGTTGGGACAGTGAAATAACATTAGCTTTGATTGTGTGCCTGGCAAGTGTGCAAACCCATGAATTACACACACACACACACACACAAAAACTGAATGAGCCTCACTGAATTATCTCCTGATCTGCATACAAAGTATGAAATAAAGTCGAAAAACAAAATTAAAAACAATTTTTATTACAAAAAAATCTGTTCTCAGCCAAGATATATAATGTGATTGTAAACAGGTGGTAAAACAATTGTTGACATCAATACTAAAAAGTCGTGAAAATCTTAAAACATAAAATATCGCATTACCTCTGGCTCCTCTGGCGCCCCGTCCTCCTCTCCCGTCCTTGTTGCCAGCTCTACCATACCCTTGCATCATCATTCTTGCCAGCTTTTCCCTTGCCTTGTTTAGCATCTTCTTGTCGCTTCATGCGCACTTCTTTTCGTAGTGTGTCCACTGAAGAAAAAAGGATTCAGTATTTGAAATAAACACTCTTACAAACATAGCTGGCAGTGTGATGGTCATGCACTTCTATTTTCAAGCCAAAAATCTCTCCAGAGAGTACAAGTGGTAATTTCTGTGTTCTTTAGCCAAATACCTGTTGGTATTAACAGCAACATGCATCTACGTACACAGAATCATAACAACAAATGTATTCCAAAGCAGTTTTATTGCTTTCCCTTTTTTTTCTTGGTTCATATGACTTTTCCACAGTCCTCTTTTTCTCTCTCTTACGTCCACCTCTTATTAAAATATTCATGAGAAGATAGTACCACAGAAATTTTTTTTTAAAAACAAACCCCCCCCCCCCCCCCCCCCCCAAACTGCCCAACAAATCAAACTTCCCATATGAAATTGGCAAGTACTCATGTCAGATTGTTATTTTTCTTACAGCCCAGCCAACTGCATTAAGCCATATCAAGGCCATAAACATTTCAAAACATACACAAAACTTCAACAAGAAAAAAGAAAAGTACATATATCAATGCATTCGTGCACATAATTTAAGGAGGTGCCCCTATGTGTTGACCACTCTGTCCAATTTATCACACAGGGGATTTAAAAACCACCTGAATACAAATTTAAACAGAACTGAAGACTCTAAAACATAAACAAAAATGGGCTAAAATTATCTAAACTGCTTCCACATATCACATTTCCCTAGAGCCAAAAATGCACTTAATACATGTACTCAAGTTTCAATCCCAAGAGACTTTATCAAACACATACAGGTGAATGAACCAGCAAAGCAGAAAATAATAGAAATGACAGAAAGCAAAGGAACAAGGCAGAAACAAAAAGAGTGACAGAAAAGAGGAAATTTCTATCACAGAATTTCCAGAAGGTGGGGATACTATTCAAACTGAAAGAGCCCCCAGATCCCTACAGGGGGGTGGGGGGTGAGGAGGGAGCTCATGCGAGATGTGATGCAGGAAAACCATTCCAGTTGGCGCCTAGCAATACCAGGAGGAGGCTGCATATTTACTTTGCTCTAACGTTGCTTACAGCCCAGCGGATAACTAAAGCCATATCATGGTTAACGCTAGGTTAAAAACAACTCCCAGGTTTTATTACAAAGACAATAAAATACATCAAAAACTCTTTCTCATACGTAATATCTTAAAAAAATGAAATCTACTGATCTCTTGTAAAAAAAAAATTAAAGTTACATCCAGAAAAAATCTCTGAAGATTCCTTCAGGAATCTGCTGTCATGCTTATACCTCACATCAAGCAAGTCCAAGCATTCAATAAGAAGGTAAGCGTATGAGACATACAGTTTAAGAAAGTGTTCGTGGATAAACAGCTTGCGTGTAATGTTTATGTCATACCCAGGTTCACATATCATACTTGTTCAAGCACTGAAATTGTAACCAACCTCTTTCATAATTTTAATAAAAGCCCTCTTTCTGGCACACTGACAACTGAGCTTTGTTTTTTCATAAGTGATCAGTGTGTTGCAAAGATCATCTGGATAAGTGCAAGGCACATTCCTCGAAAAGACAACATTGCTGCCGATTCTGAATAAAGCAGCATCAACACTGATGCTCAATGGAAACTGAATTCTGACTCCCTGAGTCAAGCAATGAAACATTTGAATGCCTTCCCATCAACTGACTCCTTTGCATCCAAACTGAACACTCAAATGAACAGATGAGACCCAACAGCAGTGACAGTTGATGAATTTACACTCTCATGGGGTTCAGAAAATCTCTTCAACATTTTGCCCTTTCAGCATTCTGGCAGAGTGCTTCAGCAAAAGCATCAAGATCAACAGGATAATTAGTGTACCAGACTGGCCCACTCAAGCTGGATATTCAGAGATGCAGCAACTCATTGACAGTATCAAGAGCAAACTGACCTACCAGAAAACCTGCTTCAGACACCAAGATCCAGAAGAAGTCCATCCACAGTTAAAAAAAAAAAAAAAGCTAAACTCTTTGGCTGCAAATCTCTGGGAGATGTTCCCAAGGAACAGACAGACAGAAGTGGCTGCAGATTTGACAATGAGCTCCTAAGAGACCCAGCTCTGTGAAGTATATCACTAAACAGTGGGAACAATATATAAATAAGATGAAGATAACAGATCCTTCAGAAATATATATTTAAAATTTTCAGCCGAGATGGTTTAAAAAAAAAAAAAGAACTATTAACAATGCGAGGAGTGCTTTATCATCATACTTGACAAAAGCACTGAAAATAGTATGTGGTAGTCAGCCTAGAAACATACTTTGCCAAAGTATGTGGATACATGGGACACTGATGGAGTCCTGATTGTTCTAGTGGGGTCATCATCATCATCATCATTCTCCTGCCCGTGATGGCGTAGAGGAGAGATGAGAGACACTCTTGAAGCCAGCCGTCGCCAACCAGGCCTGTCCTCCGCCTGTCGCACCAGCGTGGGGCCATCCAACCTGGTCCATTCTTTGATGTTGTCCATCCAGCATTTGGCTTGTCGTCCCCTTCGTCTGCCGCCTCCCAGTGTACCCTGGAGGACCGTTTTGGGCAGTGAGTTGTGGCGTGTGACATGCCCGAACCACGACAGCTTCCTGTTCTTGACTGTTGCCAGGAGGGGTTCTTGTGGGCCTGCGAGTGTTGTTATTTGGCTCCACACAAAGTCGTTTGTCTTCCGATCTTGCCAAGAGATCCCGAGCAAGCGCCTGAAGCATTTAGTTTCAAACGTCTGGATTCTCTTGGTGGTCTCTGCTGTCATGGTCCAGCTCTCGCATCCATACAGCAGGATGGGGAGCACCAGGGACTTGTACAGCTTCATCTTCGATGGAAAGCCGATCTCTCTGCTCTTCCAGATCTTGTTTAGCTTTACCATTGCTGCTGTTGCGATCGCTAGTCTGGTCTTGATTTCTGTTGTAGAGCGACCGTCTTTGGTGAGAGTGGCGCCAAGGTATTTGAAAGCGTCCACTTCTTCAAGCTGTTGCCCGTTCATGTAGATTTCAGCATGGGTGTTGGTTGTGCTGTTGACCAGGACTTTGCTTTTTTCTGTGCTCACTTCCATTCCGTGTGCACCTGCACTTTCTTCCAGTCTCATGGTCAGGTCTTGTAGTTCTTCGTTGCTGCCTCCCATCAGGTCGATGTCATCTGCGAACCTCAGGATGTTGATGGTTCTTCCTCCGATGGAGACAGTGGAGTGGAAGTCATGGAGGGCTTCACGCATGATGTTCTCCAGGAAGAGATTGAACAGCACGGGAGAGAGTAGGCAGCCTTGACGGACTCCAACTGTGGTCTTGAAGTAGTCCCCTATCTGGTTGTTGAGGAGAACTGTGCTGCTGGCAGTGTTATACAGCGCCTGGATGGTTTGGACGAGACCTTCCTCTATGCCAAACTTTCTTAGCACCTGCCACAAACCCTTATGCCACACCCTGTCGAATGCTTTTTTAAAGTCTATGAAGTTGTGGAACAGGTCTCTCTGATGCTGCAGATGTTTCTCCATCATTATCCGGCAGGTGAAGATCTGTTCTACTGTGCTTCTGCCCGCCCTAAATCCAGCTTGTTCTTCCGCAAGGTGTTCTTCCGCTTCTTTCTTCAGTCGATTCAATATGACTCTGAGCATGATCTTGCTGGTGTGGCTAATGAGACTTATTGTTCTGTAGTTCTGGCATTGGCGCATATTTCCCTTTTTGGGCAGGGGGATGATGAGTGATTGAGTCCATTCTGTGGGCCACTGTTTTGTCTCCCAGATCTTCTGACAAATCGATGTTACACGAGTGACCAAATCATTCCCTCCATGTTTGAGCAGCTCTGCTGGGATATTGTCTGCTCCAGGTGATTTCCCTGCTGGTAGGCTGCGGATGGCTTCTTCCACTTCTTCTCTCATCACTGGTAGCGGTGAGGATTCCCTCAATGGTGTTGAGTCCCCCTGAAACAAACTGTCATCTGGCTGTATTGGGTAGTTGTATAGTTCTTGGCAGTACTGTGTCCATCTGTTCAGAACAGCGGAGCTTTCTGTCAGCAGCTCGCCTGAGATATCCTCGATGACTGACGATCTGTTTTGCTGCGTCTTGGTAAGGTTTTTCAGTGTGGTGAAGGCATGTTTGCTGTTTCCTTTTTTCATGCCTTTCTCGATGTTCTCACACTGGTTGTTGATCCATTGTTCTTTGGCTTCAATCATTTTCTTCTTTACAAGGTTGTTGGTTTTACGATACTGTGCGGCTTCTTCAGGGCTGGAGTTTTTCGTCTTCTTCAGTGATCTTCTGTTGTCGCAGAGGTCAAGGATGTCATTTGAGATCCATGCTTGGTGTTTCTTCCTCTGTCGCCCCAGTACCTCCTCTGCTGTTTCGCGGACTGCCTCACCAAAGTTGTTTGTGAGGTCGTTGATGTCGCTGTCCAGGAAGTTGAGTGCCGCGAACCGCCCCCCGAGCTGTGCCTGGAATGCCTCTTCTATCTCTGGATCTTTTAGCTTTTCCAGGTCAAACTTGATGCGTGGCTGCGCAGCTTGGTACTTCTTTTTCAATTTGATCTTCATTGTGAGCAGCACGAGGTCGTGGTCGCTGCCTAAATCAGCTCCAGGGTATGTCCTCGTCTTTGCTTTATTAATGCTTGATTTGAAGCGCCGCGGTGTGAGGACAAAGTCGATCTGGTTGTGAGTCTTTCCGTTCGGCGCATGCCAGGTTGTTCTTCTTGACAGTTTGTGGGGGTAGAGGGTGTTGGCAATGGTGAGCCGTTGGGTGCAGGCAAACTCCAGAAGGCGAAGTCCCCTGTCATTAGTTTCCCCTGTGCCAAATTGACCCACTGTTCCAGCCCAGTTTTTGTAGGCATCTGGGCCGACTTTGGCGTTGAAGTCCCCCTGAACTATGATGATGTCTTTCCTGGGGGCTTTTCCGATGGTGTCTTCTATTTTCTCATAGAATTCTTCAACCACCTGGTCTTCGTGGCTGGTAGTTGGAGCATACACTTGTATGATGGTGATGTTCTTTGGTTTGGCTGACACCCGAATGCTGATGATTCTGCTGTTGACAGGCGTGCAGCTCATGATGCATCCAATGACTTCTTTGCGTACGATGAAAGCTACGCCATTTTCATGTAGTGACTCTTCGCCACTGTACCACATCTTGTGTCCTTCCTCTGTGACTGCTTCTCCGAAGCCTGTCCATCTTACTTCCGATATACCCACAATGTCCCATTGGTAGCGTCTCAGCTCGTGTTCTAGTTCTTTTACTTTGCCGCACTGATGAAGTGTACGGACATTCCAGGTTCCAATGGTAGCTTTTTCCGTTGGCAGTTTGAATGATGTCTTTGCCCCAGTAGCTGACTTTTCACTTCCACCCTGGTGCTTGTCAGTGGTAAGCGCGGTCGTTTGTAACCCGGGCCCCGACCGATCCGGTATGTTGTTGGCTATAGTGTCTCTCATATCTTTTCTGTGGGCTTAGGTTAATCCTTGGTGGCGCCAATCCCCTCTCCAAGTCTCCTGCTGTGACAGGTAGTACTGGGCTACAGCTTGCCAGTAGCAGACCTATTTGTCTGACCTGACACACTCTAGTGGGGTGGCCCTCTTTAAATGACATGTGCCTAAAAGGCTTGACTCCTATGGATAGCTATGCTGTTGGCACTGCCTTCAGGGCAACAAGGGCAATCTTTATATTCTTTGCTGGTTGATGAAATCAAATTTCATGACAATTAGTGTACAAGTGTACATAGTAAGCCTACTTTTATATCTAACAAAAGCAGGAAGACATATTCCAACTTTATCCCTTGAATGTTTTCCAACTTTATCACTTGACTGTTCTGACAGAAGAGACTGAAAATCGGATGTCACTTTAAAGATGATTTTTTAAAAACAGATCATCATCAAGACAAACAGCTTTTCACCTATGTAAAACCACACAAGGGCACTTCCAGTGACACAATAAGTAGGTAGATAAACCAGGAGACATTGCAACATTTTCCACTCACTGGAAGTATTTCAGCGGCATTCAATACAGAGATGATCACTTGGAAACAACACTGAATGCTGCAGGCTAATGTAATCATGGCATGTTAAAAAAATTATATTCCAAACCTGTGCACAAGACGAGAAGAATGTCCCAGATTTTTCTAGACAAAATATGTGAAAAAGTAATTAAAGGTAAGGACTGTCATTGTTTCAACATTACAGTACTGTAGACTTTGTACATCATAGCTCCTTTTTTCTTGTTATACTCTCACATGGGTTGTTGCTAATCAATGGCAGATAAGAAATAATTACAAAATTAAATGAAACCTACCTGTGGTTAAAATTCAATTGGAATTATTTTGAGTCTTTCATGAGAAGGTGAATACTCATGTGCTCGCCCATTATGCTTATTCCTTAAATATGATACTGATCCCACCGATGCAGATCTCAAATTGAGAAACATTTGCAGCTAAATCCTGGCAGTGCTTTTCCGTGTGTTATCTCACATACGTACTCACCACCCAATGACAAAGACTCAAAAATAAGTAAAATTTACTTTCACCCACAGATACATATCATTTAATTCAGTAATTCTTGATAAATTTAAAAGGTCATACAACCAACTATCCCATTTATCCCAAGCACAACACTGCAAACTTTCAAAAAATATTTTACTGGTCAAGGTCTTACTGTTAAAATCTTCTGCAGAGAGGGCCCTGATGTTCAGCAGGTTTTCTCCAATGATCACCCTGCGGTAGCCCAGTAAAAAGCCCTTCAGACTGGTGCGACTGACACAGTCGATGGTCAAGTTCCTGCACAATAACCGAAAATTGTCAGTCTATCACAATGATAGTGTGAAGCTATATTAAGACGAACTGATCCCTCGCAACCGTCAATTGTTCATTGTGTTGTCTATGTTCTGACCTCCCATGAAACCTTTCTCTAGATCAGTGTGTATGTGAGGCTTTGTTTTTGTTGGGTAAAAAGTGGTCAACCAACATTTGTCTAGAGGAAGATCCTGTGAGAAGTCAAAACACAAATAACAACTGACTTTCTTAAGGATCAATTCTTATAACATGAAGTATGGCAGGGTTGGTTATCAATCTACATGCTTACTAAAGTTGCTGCAAAACCAGTACTCCCATAGTCCAAGATGGTATTCAATGAACTGATGACACAAAATCCTACTGCCTTAATCAAGAAAACATTTACTATTTAGCATTTAATTCAAGTCTTTTTAGTTTTGCAGAGTAAGAATTAGACCTACAAACGGTAGTTCTGACAGACATGCTGCTAAAATATTCTAAGACCATGTCATTACATAATGAGTGAAGTATTTTAAAAACATTTAAAGACATTATGATTATTCTGGGAACAAATGTGATGCATGCTGAATCCAATATGAAAAAACAAAAACAAAAACTGATGCTCAAAAGAAAGTAAAAATTTACCACTATACTGACATGACAAATACTGAGAAATGTTTTAGGATGCTAAAATGAATATACCACAAATCAAGTATCATAGTTGCTGTAACTCATAAGAAATAATGTCAACAAACACATAATACATTACCGGATGGAGAGAGATGAGCTGCAAATAACACATTCACAAACATGTCCAACATTAAAAGCATCAACCCCTCCCGTAGCCCTTCTTCAAATTTTTTCCTTTAAAAATTTGTTTGCTGGCTTTCAAGCCACTTACCCATTAAATTCACCGACCAACTCTTCTTCCTCTTCCTCATTACTTTCTTCTTTGTCCTCATCGTCTTTGTCTTCGTCTGTATTATTTGTCACTTTGGATTTTTCATTTGCCTCAGCTTCACTGGCCTTCCTGGCCGCTTCTTCGCTCTCATCAGACTCTCGTTTGATATGAAACGCTCTAGCAAAGAGAACGTTCAAAAATTCCTTAGTTGTGCCCAGAGGCACATCGCTGACCTTGGCAACACGCGTTGTAGGTTCTCCTGCAAACATTAACAAATTGAATACAGACTGCACGCACCAGAGCGCGCTACAACCTGGCACCTCCTACCTGCCCTCAGTGGGCAGGCCATGAAGCGCCACTGTAGAGATGACAAGCACAGCTACCCCCTCACCCCACCAAACAGAAGGTGGAGGGAGACGAAGGGTGACCGCACCAGTTCAGTGTTGGCAGACGTCGCTCAAGGGCCCCTCCTGCCGTCAAGAGCTAAGCAATTGACCCAATTTCTGCTACAGCTGTGTTGTGATCACTCAAGTTGAGACCACTCACTGTTTACTGTCAAAACAGAACGCTTCAAATAAAAAAAAGAATTAATTTGAATTCAGTCACATGTACTAACATTTCAACACACTTTTCAAATATCTTTTCAGCAAAATATTTGAAGATTCCGACAGACAAAAATAGTTTCCTTGACTACTGCAGAGCAATGCATTCAAAACTCCGACAGACAAAATACTTTTGTGTTGTGAAATGCACAGCATTTTAGAAGAAATGCTGAAATAAGCTTATAAATTTTGTTTATATGTTTTCAACAAAATACAAGGAAAAAATCTAAATGTCTGTTACAATTATTCTGACACACACACACAAAACAAGTACTTAACATTATCAGTCTAAACTGAAAAAACAAAAACAAACAAAAACCCCTACATATGTGCACAAAAATGTGTATAAATAAGAGAGAGAGAGAGAGAGAGAGAGAGAGAGAGAGAGAGAGAGAGAGAGAGAGAGAGAGAGAGAGAGAGGTTGATACATAGGCTTACCAATGTTTTTCCTTTGTCTGTCCCACCTCATTTTTGCAGCCTCAATCAAGTCAAGCCTCACAGAAGCTGAAATGTCGGACAGATAACAATTAGGAATTTCATGTTCAGGTAAAACGTCCATAAAACAAAAACATACAATAACATTTTCATACTCCCACCTGGTGTTACCCAAACAATGACATGCATTCATTCAACTTACACATTCAACTTTCACAATTTCTCTGTTGGGCAAGATCTTTTGACCCGAGTGTGAAAAGATCTTTGACCTGGGTTTGATTAAAAAAAAATCCCAAATCATTTTAAAACGGTTATGTGCATGGATAGGCAATAAATGTATATGTATGTATTTATGAGATGAACTTTATATTGCTTTGTGCATTTGGGTGTGTCTGGAGAAGGGATGTTGAACATTTTATGTCAATTTGGAACATTCAGTACTGTCTGTATGCACATGCATGTTATGTGTGTATGCGTGTAACATGACATGACAGTGCACCTACAGGCCAAATTTCCTAGCTGTTTTGTAAAAGGCAAATACAAATCTCTGACTCTTGAGTCTTGATGTTAAGCTCCTTTCACCATATCTAAACCCCCTGACCACGAATTTTACAAACTGTTGCCTTTGGCCTGAGAAAATTTCGTTCATGTGTTTGTATTTTTGTAATAAATAAGTAAATGCTTCTGGTTCCTGTGTTTTAATTCAGAAGTGAAGGACATTCCCATTACTGTGATTAGCGAACTGCTCTAGTCATGTATTTGTCTGTGCTTTTTCTTTTCATTTTTCAAAAAATCCATGAATGGAGAAAAAAAAAAAAAAAAAAAAAAAACAATACTATTACTGTCAGAAATAATGAAAATGACAGTGAACACAAAAATTTTCAGTAATTCTCATACAAACACACACAAGACACACACACACACACAGAAGGGGGAGTGGAGAGAAAGATTGACAATAATTCTTATTTTTCAACAGTACAAATAATTAGCTAAAACCCATTTTTCAAACTTGCCTCTGGACAAAGAAAGAGAGGGTGGAGAGGAGGGGGGAAAGAGAGAGAGAGAGAGAGAGAGAGAGAGAGAGAGAGAGAGAGAGAGAGAGAGAAAGGGAGAGAAGAGAGGTGACAATGACAATGAAAATGATTATTTTCTAACAGAAGTCATTAGCAAAACTTATGCCATTTGTCAAACTTGCTGTTGAAGAGAGTGGGTGAGTAAGAGGGAGAGGGGGAGAGAGAGAGAGAGAGAGAGAGGAGAGAGTGAGACTGAGGGAGAGAAAGAGAGAGGCAGGGAGGGAGGGGAGAGAGAGAAATTGTGCAGTTTTGTTTATGATAATTATGCACAATTATGACCAAGGCTATATAAAGAAAAGCAAGCAACAGTACTGCTGTGAACTGAGCTTAAACATCAACTTAATCTAAGTAAATGACACTAACAGAAACATGATGAAACTAGTTTCATATTCACTGACACATAGTGACAGTCAGATTCTCGTCCAAGTCTTTGAGCTCTTCACTATTGTCCAGATCAATCAACATCTACTATTTTTCTCTGTGTATTTGTTGCTATTTTTCCTTTCTGCCTTTTGCAAATAAATCTGTCTAAGCAAATTACAAAGTTCAGAATTATTTCCACTGACATTCTTTGCAGTTGTGGATGGGAAGAACAAAATAAGACATGAAATATTCAAATAAAGATTAGCAAGCTATAAAGCAGTGACCAGAAACCAAGTATTTCCCCACATTCACAACATGATTTACATAATTTGATATCAGTCAAGTAATATTCCTTGCATGTGAATTTGAAAAGAATGGAATAACACAACTACAAACACAACTACAAACTTATTAAATAGTTGTTTTCTATTGTTTTCAAAGCTCATAATGATGGCCTTCCAGGGCACAAATTACTGGATAGGCGATCACAGTCCATCTTACAGGAAGCACAAATGTACTCACCAGTTTCCATCTCCCCATCTTCAGGTTTATAGTACAGGTACACATACGGACGGATGATGCTGAATTTCCTGCAGCAAACTGATCGCACCACAACTTTAGCAGCTTGAGCATCATTTGTGTAGAAGTGAGCCTCTCTGGAAAAAAGACAGTAGCATAGATAGGACCTTATCACTCAAACCAGTCTGCTTTGTTAATTGTTTTGATAAATCTGTACGGAATCATATTACATTGACTTGCATCTTCTCACTGATATGGAATCATATTACACTGCACTGTTTGTCACAACCACCTTCCGTCATCTGAAATTAGGCTGCTCTAACCAGGATAGTGATATGCTACAGTGCAGCAACTCCCCTCATTCTTCGTACACTTACAATTTTTCTGTCTTTCCCACCTTATGTAAAAATTGATGTTTCACTAGTAAAGTGGATGTTTCTACAGATTTTGGTACAACATGTCCTTTGCTGTCACAGGGAAGGGTAATAATCAAACACTATGCTAAGCTAAAACTAAACAAAGAAATAAACATACTTACATCTTACAAGTGCACAAGCTAAGCTAATGCTAGAGACCAAACTAACTGCAAAATACTCAACCGAATGATTGAGAAATGGGAAAAAAAATATCCACCCCCAGGTGCTACCCCTATCCCAATACCCAGTTCCAATATGAATGGCTATCGTCTTTTTTGATGATGATTGGATGTAAGGATGAGTCATCTACACAGGAGCAAAAGCGAATGCCTAAGTGGTGAGCGACAATTTTAATCTCTCGTAAAATGTGGGTGAAAACCCACCGAGTGAGTGAGAGGCCAAAGGGGAGGAGTTTGAACTGGTAGACCCTGGAGTCCACACTGAAGCAGGTGTATTTCCCATCCTGAGGGTGCACAGGCATATAGAAGAAAGCATCTGACAGATCCAGCCCAATCTCCACAGTGCATGGCCTCCTGGATGGAACTCACCATTTCCATCCTGAATTTTATGGTTTGGAGGAAGGCATTGAGGGGCGAGAGATTGATGATGAGGCACTATCTGCCAGTGGACTTGGAAACAAGGATGATTCTGCCATAGAACCCTGGAGAAGCTATGTCCATGAGTTCTATGGCATCTTTTTCCAGCAAGGAGGTATCTCTGCCCAGAGTGCCCCGAAATGATGTTGATTGAGGGAACCAGGACTGTGGTGGGGGGGATTTGGAGAGGGGAGCTCTTTTGTGTACCAAGATAATCTGAAGCCTGACTGTAGGATGCCCAACACCCACCAGGAGGCTCCCTCATGTTTCCTTTACCTCATTGCTAATGACTTTATCAGTTTTGACCAACAATCCTGAAAACTTGTTGAAAGTTGAAATTGACATTCTGATTGACACACCTGACTCAGCTATGTGATTCAACAGAGTTATGTTATTTGGGAACGATTGATCTGTGCTCTTTAAGAAAAAGAAAAAATAATAAAATATGACAATTTTTGTTGTTGTTGTTGTGCTGTTATATTACAGTCTACCTCCCACAAAGGACAGAGGTTAAGTTAAGACTACACGCAAACAAAGTGGATTTGTCAGGGCTTAAAATCTGTAACATTTGCACCTCTCAATATATTCTCCATGCTGTGTTCTAATCTTGTCGACTGAACATATTTGTCAGACACAACAGACGAGCAGACAATGACACCAAGAGCTATCCCAACAAAGCCAGAAACACCTTCAGAATACTGAATGTGTGGAGGACCCCTCCTCCATCTGGGATTTAGATGCATGATAGGGCTGTGCTCTTTGTTTACTATCATTAGTATTATGAAATCAACCAAGCCCGAGATACACCTGCAGTGTTGGTCAAGAATTGGATGAGATTTGGCTGTATAGTCACAGTCTTCCCAATGGGCCCATGGCACACTCACCTCTGGGTAGGGACTAGTCTGAGCACAAAAGAAAAAGATTCTCTTTTATGTGCAAGCAACAAAGCTTCGTTACTAAGAGATAGTCCATTTTCCCACCTTTCGATGCTGATGTCACACGAATGTCTGGAAAAATGTTAACATGCGTCATGGTTAAACAAAGCTAACCATAAAAAAGGAAATGTTTGTGGCACTGGGAAGTTAACACTTGCAGGCCAGTGTCTTGAGTGTTTAAATCATGCGACAGCTGTTTCTCTTCTAACTACACTTTACATCATCATGAAAAATGTCGACCACTTTAGCTGCTGATGGAAGTGCTTATCAGTATATCAACCGCCAACAAAAGTGTCGACCAGCATGCAGATGGCAAAACTGCTTTAGCTGCAAACATAAATACCAACCAGACGAACTTTACTCAAACACCAAATTTACATATTTCTCCCCCTAAAAGTATGAATGACAATTGTATGTAGGCCTACACTTTGAAAAAAAGAAATGGTTGAGATTTTCCTTTCATAATCCTAAAGATATGTTAACGGTTACAATTGTGAAATATCAAGCTATTTACCCTCTTTTTTCGCCGTTTTCGTTGGTCCTGAAGATAATATTGCTCTGGGCAGCCGTGGAGACCAATTTGACAAAGTTATCCAGGAGAGTGTCCTCAGGGGTAAGTGGGTACATCTCAATATGCCAGATCCATGAATCTTGCTCTATAAAACAAGTTTATCAACCATACATATGATGTATACATATATTTACAAAAACAAAGAAACAGAAAAAGAATAAAAGACCAACTGTATACAGATCATAACATTTATTTTCAAATTCTTTAAAAACAGAAATAAACAAAACAAAAAAAAGGGGGGGCGGGGGGAGACTGTTTCATGTGGACCAGTGAGAGACTATACATCTCTGAATACGCTTATGTGTGTCTATGACAAAATGTGTTAGTAAAATTTTCTTAGTTGTTTCTGGATTGAGCAGATAATTCCCTGAAAACTGATACTGATGATTATTTTACTGATTTACTATCATAACCATGTGTATTTTATACAAAATTTCTAATTGTATATTCACCAGGCTGATTGGCTCGGTCATCCTCAGCTTCAAACTCCACTTCACTAGCAGCTCCACTATCATCATATTCATCAGTCTCCTCTTTCTTTTTCTCCTCTGTGGTTTTATCTTCTGACTTCTCACTGGTTCCCAGTAGTTGTTCTTCTTCCTCTTCTGTAACATCCGCATCCTCCATTGGAACATCTTTGTCCTCTGTATGATCAGCCATGTTGAATGTTCTCTTCACAACTGAAACAAAATGAAAGTGAACAGCATTAAATGTGACAAATGAAATACCCAGACTACTAAACCTAAAAACAGAAAGTTCATTTTCAGACAATTTGTATTAGATATTATTCTAAGTATTACCAACTTAGTAATTAGTAACAGTATTGTAAGTGCACGTGTGTATGCATGTGTGTTTCTGCATAACTTTATATTCTTTATTTCTTCTGTACAGAGTACCTCATAATTATGTATGTTCAAACACTAACCAATAAGAAAACAAGGAGTAAACTGTCATTTTGAGTTACCTTATGAGTGAATTGCTCTTTTGTGTCACCTTTCATTCAGACTCTAAATTTTTTTTTTCACTGGATTACATTAACCTTTACTTTTTTTTCAACATTTTCTCTGGAATTAAAAAAGTGAAATATTGTCCCAATTTCACTGGCTGCAAATAATAAATCTGATATTCAGTTTATGCTGGCATGTTAGCATTGTAACTGCTGTATGATAATGCCTCCAATGAAGTGAGGTATGGCAATGATCAAACAGGTGGGGATGAGGATAGCCATTTTACAACTGATAAAGCCACTGGATCTTTCTTATGCTCAGTTTTGCCCATGGTGGAATGTGTCACCCATGTCGCAATTTTGCAGCTGTAGCAAGTCTATCACCATCTCTCCCTTTTTTTCCCCCTTCCAGTCTGTAAGCATCAGTGATCATCCCCCTGCCTTCCCCGATCTCCATCCCCCACTTCCCCATTTTCCAAAAATCATCTTTCCAGCTTCATGTTTACTTGACTGCATTGAAAGAAATGTGTTGCCATGACGCGACTGTTCCCTTTCACTGTAGACCTATTCATCTGAAACTGTTGAATACAGGAGTGTTAAGCCAATCTCCACTTCACCTATTGATCCCCCAAACAAATAATTTTATATAAAAGCACTTATCTCTGCTGTAGGAGATAGTTTGGATCTAACTGCATACAGGAGATAGTTTAGATCTAACTGCAAATGTCTTTCACCCTACAGTTTATACAGGAGCAGTATGTAATTTGCTACATTGTCTACCTGGATTTATTACTTGGTCAAAGCCTTGGGCGTCGGAAGAAATCACTGATCTTTCCTCCCTAGCCCTACCCATAACCCCATTCACAAGATAATAATGACAATTATAATAATGATAATAATCATGATGATGATGATTATGAAGTGTTAAATCTTGATGTATAAATTACAGCAAAACACACACACGCTCATCATTTATTCCAACACTCATTCACAAAGACTAAAACACACACACACACACACACACACACACACACACACACACACAAATGGATCTGTTTACAATCTATTCATGAAGAAATCTCAGAAACGGTCTCCTAAGCCTAAGGTGAGGATTTACACATACACTCATGCATGTACACAAACTGACAAAAGACACACACAAAGTGACAAACACACACACACGCGCGAAATTATCTTGGAATCAGCATACTGAATACTTATTAACAAAAGCTCAAAAAGGTTTAAATTTCTTGACAATAGTTCATAACAGACATGGGGACAAGATACATCAACACTTGTTCATCTTTGTAAATCACTTATTAGATCTAAAATTATGCCCAAGACACCTTCTTCAGAGCACCGAAACACTTACTAATAAAACTGCAGAGCTTAGATTGTAAAGGTTTCAAACTTGCACTGGGTCTTCCAATGCATACTCCTTGTCATTGCACATACAATGCAATCAAATTGTTGCCTCTTGATGAACAAATGATAGTCGCTTCTACTAAATTTCTGTTAAGAAACACCACCATAGAAAACATCATGGAAACAGAAACAAAATTAAGATCAGACACTGACTTCCCAAAAAGAGCTAAATCAGTATCTTCACAGGTCACACTTGCAACATATACATATATATATATATACATCTGACATTATGAAAGGCTCTGGAACCGATCTAGAAGCAGATCAAGCAGATCCCGTATGACCTTCCTTTTCACCAGTAGCCAGTTGAGAACTCTAAAGAGCACAATTTGACATACCACACTGATTTAAAAAAAGAAGATAATACCAACTTACTGCAAGTCAAGTTAAACGGCTGATATAGAAGACTTATTCGATCACTTGAAAATTTACACTGATGGATCAATAACTGAAAGACAAGCAGGCTCAGCATTTTTAATGCCTGCTCTCAAAATTAAGAAATCTTTCTATATAGGAGTTAGGACTTAATAAATCTGTTTTTACCGCTGGACTCTTTGCAATATCAATGGCCTTGAATTATATGATGTTGACAATTCTTCAGATACTTTTTTGCGGATTCAAAATCTGTGCTTCAAGCTCCTGAATTATCAAAATTATAAACAAGATCTGAAATGATATTGGAAATCAGTCAATTGATTCATAGTTTATCTTTAACTAGTTTAAGAGGCTTGATATTACTTTCTGCCGGATACCATCTCATAGTTCTTTCCATTATAATGATAAGGTTGATAGGGCTGACAATTGGGGGGCAAAGAGCTCACCAGATTCAAATAATATACAGCTTTCTTTCAATGCATGAGTATTATACCTTAGAGGACACCTATGTATGGAAGCAGTTCCAAGATAAACAGAAAAACACCAGCCAGCAGAATTATACAATCCCTTATGTATAGGTGGAAACTTGACGCATTCAAAACAAAATACATGTACACCAGGAATATACATGTAGTGTGTCTGTGTGGAAAGAAGAAAACACATAGTCATATTCTTTCATGCATTCGGGTAAAATGACATACTCCTACACTATCTACGAAGACAGTTTCTGACATATTTGCCTCACCATCCTTAACATATGAATTTTTTTTTAGCCTGTCAAAAAGTCCTATAGCGAATTATCTTTAACATGCCGTTATTTCACATGTTCACTGTTATGGTTAGCCAATTTTGTTGTTTAAATCGTTAATTATGGTAACGTCATTTGCTACTTTTCCCTTCCTGTTTTCGGCACAGTTGTTTTCTGGATCATCTTTTTTCCCCTGAAGATTGACTATTTTCAAGTATCCTCTTCACTCCTCATGTATCCTCACTTTTTTCTTTCTAAAATCACTTTAGTGAATAGACATTACATCAAACGCCACCACCATATACACACAGTGTCATATACACATACAGCTGGAAACAATGGAATGGACTGATGGAGAACAGGGACATGACCCACTGGATACTGAGTTAGTATGTAAGCATTACGGCTCGCCTACAGAGAGGTGGGAAATTACTGAATGGGATTGAGAGCAATGGCAATTTTTCTCCCACTGGTATCAGTTGGATTGTCCTTGTCTGGCAGCTAATTTGCTTCAGGCAAGGGTAACAGCTGTCAAATTTGCAAGCACGAACTTTGACTAGTTTCAACTGAGTAGTCTTTTACAGTATGGATAGAATGCAAGATTTTAGATAGTAGGGTAAACTGATCTAAAAACCGACTGACTTTTGGGTGATGTAAAACCTGACTGGTATCCGGGTTTGCCTCACAAAACCGAAAGTACAGTCACTCTAGTTACTGAAAATAGGTGAAAGAAACTGGTTTCAGTTTAGAGAATAACCAAATTTCTAGGATTTGCCAATGAAAGTTAAAATGTTTTTTAAATTATGACACAGTGCGACGTTGAAGGCCACACCAACCCGCCTGCTTCTGGGTGACACACGTGCCAGAGCGACTTTTCACGTGATCGCTCGCAACAAACCGATACTGTCAATAGAGAACCGATTCGCTGTTTACAGGATCACATGCCTTATGTCTAAATATGAGCTGTAGAAGCTATCTTTAGGTTTGGGACGTTATTTAGATCAGTTTCTCTGATGAAATGGCAGGATTTGGTCAGTTGGACTTTACATCAGGCTTGAATACCCGAGTGATCTAATTCTCGACTGATTCCCACTGTCTCTCTTTCTCTCACTCTCTTTCTCCCCCCCTCTTTTTCTTTTTGCTCTCTTTTGCTTGCTCTATCTCTCAATGGCTTGTAAGTGCACACATGTGTGTGGGTGTGAAAGTGGCAGCAACTTGATCTACATACTACTTAATGCACTGAAGCACTGACCACGCTGCCTTTCTAAAAAGTATGCAAGATGTTGATCATGGGCGGATGCAGTAGATGTGGAAAACACTGATGGAAATCATCAAGGCATACACTGTTCCAGCAGAAACTAACTCTTTTTGTTGTTTTTGATTGATAGATCATTTGTTAATCAAATAATGTACACTGCCTTGACCGTATTTATGCTGGTCGAGGTTACTGTAGGTATGTCACAATCGGCGATTACGCGTGCGCGAAAACTGTAGCGGAAGACTGTTACCGGCGTGGTGGCACATGTGAGAGGGTAGGCAAACAATCGCTGTTTGTTTCGTTAATGTATTCATGTGTCCGATAATTACCGATCTGAATACCAAAGTCTGTACTTTTCCCATGATGACCTGGTCATTTTCACGAGCTTCCTCTGATTTGCTGACGTGGCAGTGGTGGTGTGACTTGTGGTGTTTGCGGCCGTATCTCCCAAACTTACAGGTATAATCGTACCGTCAAGTGAATTAATTACCAATAAAAACATGCATTTTCCTGCTTATGTGTAAAATTTGGTGCAGATTTGTTGAAAGAAAACCGTTTTAGGCCATATTACAGATAGTGGGTGTGGTGACCGTTGTTATTGCCTTGTTCACAATGGCCGCAAGACTTTTTAGTGCTGATTAACCGTTTTCTTTTTGTCATACCAGCTGAACCTATTGGCTTACCGCCTTCATTTTTCATGACATACAAACAATGCATTTTTAGTGTACTGTGTAAAATTTGGTGAACAATTATGATCTATGACTCGAAATACAAGCTTCAGTTTGACGCTGGTTGTCAAGCCACCAGCGTCAGTCTAGATCTAGTAGACGCTGGTTGTCAGTCTAGATCTAGTAGACGCTGGTTGTCAGTCTAGATCTAGATGACTCGGCAAACTGCGTCGATGGACAGCCGAACTTCGAAGGTCTGCTGCCCCTCATTATCAGCTTCTAGACTTCTGGACTTCAGATTGTCAGATTGGATAAGATTAAAACTCACACTACTAGTACTACTAGGCAAGTTTAGCAAGAATCATAGTGTAGATCTAAATAGGACTACAATAGTTAAGGATGGCGAGGGACAATGGATATTGGTCATGTAGTAGTGTCTCATCTCCTGATATGTGTACACCCACACAACAGTCTTGATGACTGATGTTTGACAGACACAGCTCAGTGACAACACACACACACACACACACACACACACTCACTTACTCACTACACACACACACACACACACACACAGTAAATACCCAAAGGTGTGATGAGCCGATGCACAGTAATGCTGAACTTCAAAATTTAATATTACACTGAAAAAAATCTTGAATTTTCCAAATTTAAAGCCTAGGTACAATGATTAAGATTAATGCTTTAAATGTGATTTTTTTTATTTCAGATATTCAATATGCCTTTTAAATTGGTGTGTGTCCAACTGAGCTTAGGCCTATAGGCCTACTGCATTTGATTAATGTATGGGCATGACAAACCTCCATCTTTTTTCACTTTAAGTTTTTGTTCCTGTCTAAAGTGCACAAGGATGCTTTGATATGGACTGTTGGCAATGTATAGGTCTAATACAATGATTATTAGGTGCTAGTAATTGTGATAACTAATAGTAGTAGTCCTTGTCTGTCATTACTATTACTGTTGTCATTCAAATGTCTCATAGTGGGTAAGGTCCATCCAGATAAAATGAGTGACTCCGATGCCACCCTCCCCCACCTGGGTATGAGTGGGATGACTCGGAATGTTTCATCGTCCAGTCACAGACTGATGCCATTGTAAGTGCATATTTTGATAATTTTTGTGCAAGACTTACACAACACATGTAGGCCTGTACAGTCAGTCAGCTGATCTTCTCTTGCTGTCAAGTGTGTACACTCTAAGGGGACTGGGGTGTGTCTAGGTAATGACACTTGGATACCCTTCATGTATAATCTTTATTTTTTTCCATTTTTGTTATTGTTTAGATTTTCATTTGACATGTTTGGTTTTACACAGATGACTTGCATGATTCCATTCTTAGAATGTCTGCACATTTTTATAATCTCTTCATTTAGCAAGCTGTAAATGTGACTATGGATTGTGTCCTTTTTTGTGTATGTGTGGACTATTTGTATGTAACTCATGTAAATATGTTTCAGAATTTTGTTTTTGCAACGCAGCTTATTTTTATGTCTGGTGTTTGTGCGTGTATGTTATGATATATTTCTATTGATGCCCTTTTCATCTTGTTACCTGTATTTATTTTGATATAGCATTATGCATTAAAACACTTGTAACCAAATATTGTCCGTCTTTGTGTTTTTGTTTGCATTTAATTTTGTTTTCTGAGTGATACACATATAGATATTTACATAACTGTGTGTGTGTGTGTGCACACACACATATTTATGTACATAACACATTATCTTTCATGTTGTATGACAGCTTATGAAAAAGTGTGTGATTACGCAAGGGAAAAAAACCAAAACTTTTTCAAAAAGGTTTGCTTGTCAGGGTAAATAATTGGAAAGATACACTGTCCTTACTACCAGCTGAATTTTTAATTCAAAATTGCAATATGAACTTTCCAGATGAGCAAGTTATAAACCAATTCAGTCTGTGAATCTTTTTTCCCCCCAGAACAGCTTAATTAGTAATTAATCTGTAATCTCTAGTCTTAATAAAGATTCATTTCTATGTTACCAGGAAACTTGAGTTTTTTTTCAGTGAAATATTCAAACAATTTTCATGTCTATTTTTAAGGGTTTTTATACTACCATCACAGGCTCTCAATTTTTTATTTTGATTAATCAATATGAATATATTTACATCACATATATATCTATACACACATGTATATGACATATAATGATATACATAGGCCTACATATCACTTATAATTAAAAACATCTGTATATAAAAACCAAGAGGTATTTAATAAATACACAGGTTGACAACTTCTTAAAGGTGGTTGTTCATGAAAAACTGTAATTAATTGATTATTACATAAAGATTCAGCCTAATGGTATTGAATAACTGTTGTAGTTTATCATCATAATTATCTTGAAGTTGAGGCTTTACTCAACAATTTTCAAGTAAGAAATTTGATGATTTTGGAAACTGTAGGGCCTAAAGATTTTAGGAATCTCAATTAATTTTCGCTTTAGCCAGTTGAGGCAATTAATGAATTCCTAATTAATGCAAAAACCCAGAGATTCATGAAAGTCGTAATCATCTTGGCTAAACAAAGACCTTTCTATGGATACTTGATTTTTTTCAATCGGTTCAGTCGTTCCAAAGTTATGGTGCTTTTTGTGATGAAACGGCACATACGCGGTCACAGTTTTTGCTATGTAATCCAATGAAGGAAAACGTCGAAAATTTAATTATTCAAAAAATCATAACTTTCGTCACAGATAATCAATCAAAGAACTTTTTATACCATTTTAAAGTTCTTTTTTTGCTCTTTTCAACGATGGTAATTGCATATTTATTAAAAATATCTGAAATTTTTTGTAACATACCTAGAACTTACTAGTCGGAATCTTTATCATGTAGGCCTACCCCTACTTCGTTCTTTAGCATATTATATGACTGAGGTACCCCTTATCATTTTGTAAAGCCCAGTAATCAATCACATAGGCATCAAGCTGTTCTAACTAGATCTAGTCATCTACGAAATATTTATGAAGACACTCCACAAAACCTGTACCTTGTGCTTGTGCCAAAATCAGTCGGATTTAGATCAGTTTACCCTAAGATACACACAGCAAGTTTGTGGTATCAGTAGAAATTATAGCTAGCCTAATGATTTTTTTTTTAAAAACCGCCCTGCTGATCCACGCTGAATTCCCTTACACTTACTGCGGCAAAATAACTGACATGACGGATTGTCATTGTCACAATGATTGTGGTCTCCTGGAAGAGGAGCCTGGAATTTTCAGGATTTAACCAAGATCTGTAAATGTATATCACATGATTTCATATTGTCAGCTTTGAGTTTCGACTGTCAGGTACAATGCAACGAAACATCATTTATTCCGTGGTTATCATATTATCAGTTTTCTGAAATGGACATAGCGTTATTATGAATACCACATACCTTCTTAACCGCAGAACTTCAATATCTTTCACCACTTCAACCGGAAGAAAGCAAATTGTCTTATGAATATTAATGAGTGTAAGGTACCGTATGATAATATCCCATGACTTTTTTTTTTAATCTATTCTTTCCCATTAAAATGTAAATTAACACAACAATATTGTGTCTTTGTTGAACCTTTCTATATAACTGTAACATAAAAACTGAAAATGACGCAGGTGCACGGAAGTCGATAAAACTGAATGTTTGTTAGAGAACATTACACATATTCTTGCTTCTCACCAATCAGCGTCAATGTTACAAATGCCCTGTCCTTGTGTTTACCGTGGTGTGATCTGTGTCATCATCGCCGACTGCACTTTTGTACCTTGTTTGATTAACAGAACATCATTAGAAACAAGGTACCCCAAACAGAGTTTAGATTTCACATGTGACATTGTTGCTAAAAGGAAGGAAACTGATTGAACTTGTGAGTATTTAGTTGTCCTCTGTACCACAACTGAAGCAACAGAGTATTGGCATTTATAACCGCTGGCTCATGCCGCTAGGCTAGAGTCGGTAGAGAGTAGAGACGCATGCTGTCTGCTTCCATTCCGTCGATGTACTACGCTATCGCAGGACTAAGGAAGTGTGGGCCTAAACGTAATATATTTTTTAATGAATTCAAAATACTGGGACAAAAAAGATTGTGCCTGTTTTGAAAAGCTTTGACTTTGAGATCATGCATAGAATACTCAAGGCCAAGAGCCTTAGTATATATCAAGCCTAACTTGTATCACATGGCAATTGAATATTCATGTTTTTGCTTGTCATTGCTCTGTGCTGGAGTTTGGAATTCACTCAGCAGGAATGTAATGCAATCTGTCTTTACTTGCCAGTCTTTTCCAACTCCCTTGAGAAAATGGTTTTGAAACAGCTGAATAATCATCTCTCATCCAACAAACTTTACCATTCTTTTCAGTTAGCTTACCGTTTTGACTAGAGCACTGAAACTGTTTGCGTTCACATTATGAGTCTCAGTCTTGATTTCTCAAAATGACGTATCTGTGCTCGGAATGAATTCCATATGCACTAACCTCACAGGTGCCATGTGATGGAGAAGATCCAGAATGATCATGACTCAAGCCTTAAGCCTGCACATTTAAAGTCACAAGCTGGCCAGGTTCTGAGGTCCTGCATAGATAGTTCCATAACTCTGGGGTTGTAGGGGTGTGAAGTGGCAGAGACCTCAATTTTTCCTGCGGTCAGCACCATGTGGGCGGCGCCCATCCCTTCTCCCTTGCTTCAAATTCATATCTAATCTATAGATCTATATTCACCTTTTTTTTTTCTTTTTTTTTTTTAACCAAGACTTCAGAAAGGCAAGAAGGCTAATTGGTCTTCAAGGCGTGGGACCTGGGAAATCAACATATCTCTTCAATGTATTATACCAAGGCATCTGGGCAATGCCTCTTCTTCATGATTTTCAACTGCCGTGATGTCTTTAACGTGCACAGCCAGAAGGCACATGGGTCCGACTTGTTTATCATCCCCTTCTGATCCACGAGAGCAAGAGGCTGACTCGCCAGTTCCAAGAAAGTCTGCCCAAGGACACGCTCCCCCTCTGCCCAACAGACATGCCAGAACCCTGGACACTAGACCAGCCTGATATCAAGGTCCACACCACCGTCCCATACCTCATACCGGGAGACACACAAGATGACAAGGTGAAACACTACCTAACAATGGCCATGATTGCTGAGAGGTACCCACAGGAGGCATGGATACATGTATACACTGACGGGTCAGCAACCAACGCCGTAGCCAACTGGGGTGCAGGCATCCTTGTCCTTTTCCTAGGAGGACAAACAACAACAGCAAGTGTCGCCAGTGGAAGACACTATACAAACTACCGTGCTGAGACAGAAGCACTCATGCAGGCGGCCTCCATGATTCAGGCTACAGACTGTGACTGCAAACAAGTTGTCTTCTTGTCTGATGCCCTCTCCGTGCTGCAGGCATGTCAGAACACGCTCCCCCTCCTGCCTCTTCCTTCTGCCACAACCAGAAGAGCAGTTCTGCAGTGGATCCCAGCCCACTGCGGAGTCTCCGGGAATGAGCGAGCTGATATGCTTGCTAAGGAGGGAGCCAGAGAAGAACAGCCTAACAACAGCGTCAGCTACAGTGAGAAGAGGAGCATCATCAGGGCGCTTTCCATGCCAAGATGACACAGAATGACTACACCTGTTGTCTAGAGAGCAGCAAGTTGCCCTGGTGAGGTTGCGCACTGGTCACAATAGGCTGAACAGCCACATGTACCGCAAACTGAAGGTGGCGCCCTCCCCAACCTGTCCCTGCGGTCAAGAAGACAAAACCACGGAGCATATACTCCAAAGATGTCCCCTTCACCAGGTGGCAAGACAGGATGTGTGGCCAACAGACACTCCGCTGACAACCAAACGCCATGGCTGCAGACAGGAGCTGGACAAGAGTGCATAGCCTTTGTCTTGTAAGGCCAGAGTGTTTGCAGACCACAGCTAATGGGTCATTGATGTGCTTTGCCCTTGAGCAAGTGTGCAGCAGTTTTTAGTCATCTTTAAAGAGAAATCACAGCAGGTTACCTTTTAGCACTTTGGGTTTGACTTGGAGTCACTGCAGACTGAAGAGTTTTCCATCTGATCAAAACTTGATGTTCATACCTTTGTCAGGGTCTACTCTTTAATGCATCAGCATTGCCTTAAAGTCAAGAGGATGGAGAAGAGTGTTGGTGCTAGAAGAGTTTCTGTCTCTTATGCACCAAGAAGGATTTGGATGTCTCCCCCCATTCTTTTGCGTCCTGGCCAGCATGTCATTGTGGAAGGAAACGATCAAGTTGTGAGGGTATTCAAACTTCTGGAGTATCTCCCTCGGTCTTTTCTGGGCGTTGGTGTTAAATTGTTTGGGCAGATCTACAAACACCATGTGAACCTTCTGGTTTTGCTCACGATGCATCTCATCATCATCATCATCAGGTGCCCTGCCGCATGGCGTTGGCGATCATGGACTTCTATATGTCTGATGCATTTCTTGCAGCTTTTTATAACTTGTTACTCATGTCTCTTCCACCACGAAAACTACCTTTAGGTTTGGGAAAGATGGGCTTGGCTACAGTACATGGGTGATGAATGAAGAATGATTCTGGCAGGGATCTTTCTTGCAATGCACATGAAGGATATCCCATGATGATTATTGCATAAGGTCTCATTACCCTTCTTCTTGTGAATGTGGATAGTCATAACGTCTTTAAAATGGTCTTGAGGAACCTCTTCCTTCTGCCATTTAGACTGCTGCAAGCTTGTCGGCTTTTCCAGGAGCACCTCGTCCCGATTCCTGTGGATATCTACAGGAATACCATTGGTTCCTGGTGCGTTCTCAGGCATGGTTTCGTCATAATTTTGGTAATCTCAGCACTGGAAGGTGGGTCTACTAGGGATTCGTTTACTGTGTCAGTTTCAGTTTCTGTGCCATGCCTGGACTGGATTTCATAAGTATTGATGCACTGATGCCATATAATGAAGAAGATACAAAATAATATGGCATAAGCTGTAATCCTGGACGTAAACCCTACATGCTAGTAAGGTCTTGAGGCCCTGGTAAGGTCCTGAGATCCTACGTATCATATGGGTTTTATATCTTACACTTGTGACACTGTATCAGTCTGTCATTAGAACAGTCTCAGATACATTGTTGTGTGTTTCTGATCTATTCATCTGTAATGCTTGGGGGGGGGGGGGGGGGGAGGAAAGGTGGGGGAGGGCGGAAGAGGGATCAAAGAAAACACAACTTGTAGCCACTTAGTATTTAAACATGTCACCAATGTCTTATAACACAGAAATGAACCATCATTGCAACACGTAGCCTCATCTGCCCACCGACATGATTAAGATAATGTCTCCATTATCGTGACTTCTTGTGTTTCATCCCTGAAAAAGAGAAAACAAAAACACACACAAAACATGCACACATACACACACAAAACATGCACACATACACACACAAAACATGCACACACACACACACATATGCGCACACACACACACTCTCTCTCTCTCTCTCTCTCTCTCTCTCTCTCTCTCTCTCTCTCAGAGTATCATGACACCTGGAAACAATACAAAGAACCAAGCAAGTAAGAACAAATAACAACCAAAACAAAAATCAAAAATAAGCAAACACACACTATAAGTATAACAAACAATGACAACCTTCACCATTCCTCCGTCTCTTCCATTTTCCTTTACTGGCACTTGGGGGAGTGCTGCAATGATGTCCTCAGATTTTGACAACTACCTGTTGAGTAGTGTGATAAGTTCCGAGTCCTGCATGATGAGATCGCAGCTGTCTCTGTCAGTCTGTCGAGTGGAGTGGTCAGAGGTACAGATTGGTGTTGTACCAAAAACCTTGGCCCCAAACGCTGTATGTAGGCCACAATCACAATGCAGTGGTTTCATGCCATGGGCATCAGCCGCAGCCTTTCATCTCCCACTATTGGTTCTGTTTCTCCCATAATTTTTTTTTCTTTTTGATAAGCTGCTTTATTTGCTAGTATTTTTGCTTCTTGTTCTCACAGGTTTTATCACTCATGTGTTCCTTGTGAGTAGCAACAAGTTTGTTACAATGTTAGTGAGCATAGTTATCTCTTCATCACTGTCATCAGACCAGTTCCTGTGTGCACGAATTACAAAACCCAGGGTTCCCTGTGTTCATGATGACAAAACCCAAGTTATCAGTTGCAGCACTGTAGAATGATTTCCAATTTGTTTCCACGTTCCCACTCAAGCTCTGCATGGAATATTTTTCCCGGAGCTTCAGTTGATTTTTTGCAGACAGTTGATATTCAGAATAAAACCTTAATATGAGAGTATTAGTCAGTAAATTAATCAGATAACAGGGTATTAATATTGCTGCATAATTAATAGTCAGTGATCAGACCAGCAGTCAGTCTCTCTTCCATAGAAACTGACTGCTGGTCAAGTCACTATTATGCAGCAAGATTGTTTTGGCCAGAATTAAAGATTTCGATACATATTTTCCCAGTAATTGTATTTCTCTTATCTAAGTTTTGAACAAAGTTCTGTCTTCGTATAATTTTTTGGCATAATTCATTTCTTTGCTTCCTTTTACATCTTTAGTCAAATGTAATTTTAGATAACTGGAATCAGTTGCTACATTCACTCCATCTCCCATACATATTTTGACATATGCCATGGTGTATACCCATGGCCAATGTTCATGTATGATATTGAAATGTATCTACTTGTATTATC
Organism: Monoplex corrugatus; assembly: GCA_030674185.1. Taxonomy (NCBI): domain Eukaryota; kingdom Metazoa; phylum Mollusca; class Gastropoda; order Littorinimorpha; family Ranellidae; genus Monoplex; species Monoplex corrugatus. The sequence goes on along the minus strand of CM060305.1, from coordinate 36,573,777 downwards.
AAAACTTTGTCAAGTTATTTTCAGTATATTACTAGTTCTCGGTTTGTGTGTTGAATGATATTTGATATTGTCTCAAAGAGTGAAATAAATGGCACAGGGTTCGCACAGTCCTTAAAAGTCCTGAATTTTGAGGGCATACTTTTTAAGGCCTTAAAAGTCCTTAAAAATCAGGCTTTTGCTGAAAGGTCTTTAAAAAGTCCTTAAGTTTTGTCACTGCCTATGATTTTTAATAAAGTCTGTGTAAAAATCTTGAGTTTGTAAAAAAGAAAAAAGGTTGAAATTGAATTAAAAAAAAAAGAAGAAAGTCTGAGTCGGAGTTAAGATCTCACCAATAGGTCGTCTGCTATAGGTCAAAACACCAGAGTTACGGGCCTTCATGGCGCATGTGCGTACGTGAAAGAATGTTTCACCATTTTGAAATTGAGAAGTCAACATGCCGGGGAAGTGTTTGTTTAACGTGGTTTGGCTGGAAAAAGACGAATACAAAGAATGGCTGCAGGCAGACCCAAGTGGAGACAGATGCAAGGCCTTTTGCCGCATTTGTAAGAAGACCATAGACATTCGTTGAATGGGAGAATCGGCTGTAAATACCCATGGAAAAGGGAAAAAACACTGCGACCTGATGAAGGCTTCAAATCCTGCAGTTCGTCTTTCGAATTTTTTTACAAAAAATTCTACAACGAGCGATCCCATCACTTCTAGCAGTTCGTCATCCTGCGGTTCATCAACCAACTGTTCTGCTCAAACTCAGATGTCAGTGAACAGCCTGAGCCGTACTAAAACAGAGGCAATGAAAGCTGAACTACTGTGGACTTTAAAAGTAGTGACAAGTCATTACAGCTTTCGTTCGTGTGAAGGCATTTCAAATCTGTTCCAGCGAATGTTTCCGGACAGTGCTGTTGCCAAACAGTTTCAATGTGGAGAAAGAAAAACTGCATATCTGGCAGCGTTTGGCATTGCTCCCTACCTCCAGTCTGTGTTGAAACAGAAAATAAGAAGTGAGTCAGCATATGTGTTACTCTTTGATGAAAGTTTGAACAAAGAACTGCAGAAAAAGCAAATGGATATTCATATCCGTTTCAGGGACAATGATACAGTTCACTCTCATTACTTACAATCAGAGTTCATGGGACATGCAGCAGCTACTGACATTTGTGATCATCTTGAACCACTTATCGAAGAGCTGGGTTACAACAAGTTAGTGCAGCTGCCATGGATGGGCTGAATGTGAACTGGAAGGTTTTCAACAATCTTCAGGATCAAGTGGAAAAACACACTGCATGCCCCCAGTGTTGTGACCTGTAGTTTTAGTTATAGAGACATTTTACCGTCAGTGACTTCAAACATACATGTATTTGTGTCTACTGATCACAAGAACTGAAATTCCTTATGGACGACAGGCAAACAAACATTTTTGTCAACTGCAGGATTGGAGAATCTGTTGTGCGCAGCAAACATTTTCAAACATTTTGTCAATTCATCACAATAAAGAATCCTACATTTGCTCTGCTGTATTGTGAGAAACAGACATTTGTGGCTATACTGATATAAACAGCTGAGATACCTAAAGAAATCTATGCTCGCAGAGGATCCATGATGTGAGTTTTGAAGAGTAACAGCGAATGATTTAATTTGTGTCAGAATTTCATGATTATTTTTCTTAAAGTTATCCTTGAACTAAGTCCTTAAATTTAAAAAAAAAAGTGCTTCAAAAGTCCTTAAAAAGTCCTTAAATTTTTTGTCTGGAAATCTGTATGAACCCTGTGGCATTACAGAACTGTTCAATTCTTTTTGCAGGTCCCAATGGCATTAGACATGTTCAGATGGGTAGGGGCTGGGGCGATGACTCTGGGGGCTGTGACAACGGCAACCGCTTTCTACTATCTTAGTGGAACGGGCCCAAAGCCCTTACCTGAGCCAGTCTCCCTTAGCCAACAGACCATCAAGGTGTGTATGTGAATGAATGAGAGGGAGATAATGTTGCTGTCTGTTCATGTGTGCAGGTACATCTGTGTTAAGTGTGTGACTCTTACACAGAGACTGGATATTGTCACAGTTGTACCTTTCCATGTATCTTTAGCACACCATCATTCTTGCGAGTGCCTCATGCAACAAAGAGTGACACATTGAGAAAATTGCATCATTCAGTTTGACAACCCATTTTTTGACCCAAGATTGAGATTTTAATGTTTCCCAATTCTTGAATGTCTCGGCCTCACCATTTTAACAAGAGAAACTGTACAAATTATTCTTAATTGTTGGTTAATTTTACAGGTAGTCTACGAAAACGTGTAGTATCTTGTAACTGGAAGTTTTGATACATGTTTGGTTCCATATGTTGTATTCTAGACCTAGTAAAGAAACAACATGAGCAGCAAGACTGACAGCTGTGAAATGTTAATTTGTTTAAAAACAAAATGTAATCAAAATGGTCACAAAACGGCTGCCATAAAATGGAGAAACCACCTTATTGCACTTCTAGAGTTATATGAGACCATATTTGTGACTGTTCTTGAGAAATATTTGATGTCAGTGTATAAATAACATCCCTATCAATGTATTGAGAAGGGAAAAAAGTTTTTCCTTTGTGGAACCAAAAAATCCAACATGTAAAGGAATCAGTAATGATCGCATTGAGTGGGATCACAACATCAACAAAGTTTCCGTGCATGTGACTGCCATAGCAGACAACAAGTGACAGCAGATTGCAGTGAAATATGAAGCCTAGGTAGAATAAAGTCAGTTTAATTCAGGTTAGCCATTTTTATCAAAAGTCGATGCACCAGATGTTCTGTCCCACCGGCGCTGCCCTCGTCTTCTGTCCCGCTGGTGCTGCCTTTGTCTTCTGTCCCGCTGGTGCCTCCTTCGTCTTCTGTCCCGTCGTTGCTGCCTTTGTCTTCTGCCCCGCTGGTGTCGCCTTCGTCTTCTGTCCCGTCGGTGCTGCTTCGTCTCCACCTCGGCCGCCGCATTGTGATAAACTGAAACTATGCCTTTTTAACGCTCGGTCAACATGCACTGATGGCAAAGCTGATGTCATTGCTGACTTTATCGCAGATGAGCATGTTGACATTGCTTTTATCACCGAAACATGGCTTAACCCCCTTGGTCATGAACCTATACATGTGAATCTCACTCCGAGTGGTTACAGGCTTGCTTCTTTCCATTGCTCATCCCGAGGTGGTGGTATCGCCATCCTCTACAACGACTCACTCCATTCCCGCTGTCTTTCTCGCAGTCTCTGCCTTTCTCCCATCCTTCTTTCGAGCACGTTGAAGTATCCTTCCAATCCACCCCTCACCCCATCACCTTCTCCTGTGTCTATCGACCTCCACCTAGCTCTGCCAACAAGCTCACCACATCCATGTTTCTCTCTGACTTTGATCAACTTCTTGATTACTACTGTCTCTTACTTGGAAATCTCATCATTCTAGGTGACATCAATGTCCACTATGACAACACTCACCGTTATGACACAAGACATATCATCAACTCTCTGTCCAATCACAATATGACTCAACACATTTCTGAACCAACCCATCAAAAAGGTCACATTCTTGACTGGATCATTTCTCGTGATCACCACAATTCAGCTACTGATAACTGCTTAGTTCTTTCTACCAGTCTAACTTCAGCCCGTCCATCTGACCACTCTGCAATTCTCTGTTCTCTTGACATTCCTCCTCCTTCCCGTACCATGCGCACAGTGACTCGACGCAATCTCAAATCTATCGACCTCTCCTCATTTTCATCTGATGCCTTCCGTCTCCTTTCTGAAAAGTCACATAACCTTGCCGATGAATTCTACACTACTCTTCACCATCTTCTGGACACTCATGCTCCAGCCACAACCCGTCTTTTACCTGACCGCCCCCCTACCCCCTGGCTCACTCATGAGATTGCCTGTGCAAGACGTGCCCGCCGCAGAGCAGAGCGCCGCTGGCGCAAATCCAAACTCACTGTACATAGGCAACTTTTCCAAGCCTCTAAAACAAAAGTATCCACCCTCATTGCATCTGCAAAAACAAACTATTTCCAAACCAAAATCCTGAATGCCTCTTCTTCAAAAGAACTCTTTACAACCATGAATCATCTCCTTGGCACACGAAAAGATTTACCTCTCCCAACAAAACACACAAATGAAGAACTCCCATCTGTATTCTCCAAGTTTTTCACCACCAAAATACAAACTCTTCGTGACAGGCTCGACAGGACACCCTGTCAACCATGCCCACCTGACCCTTCCTTCTCTGGCACACCTCTTACTACTCTTACCCCAGTCTCACAAGAAGAAATTCTCAACACAATCAGATCCATATCGTTCAAAACCTGCAAACTGGATCCTCTTCCAGGTTCTCTCTACTCTGACTGTCTCCCTACTCTCCTCCCATTCATCACTGACATCATCAACACTTCTCTCCAAACTGGAACTGTCCCAGATTCTTTCAAGTCTGCTATTGTTCACCCTCTCCTCAAGAAATACATTTTAGACCCAAATGAACTGAAAAATTACCAGCCTATCTCTAATCTCTCTTTCTTGTCAAACTGTTTGAAAAAGTTGTCCTCAACCAACTGAACTCTCACCTGTCTGCCAACAATCTCCTCAATCCTTTCCAGTCAGCCTACCGCCAGTGCCATAGCACTGAAACTGCCTTGCTACACATTCTCAACAATCTCCTCCTTGCAACTGATACTGGCAAAGTCTCTCCTCACACTCCTTGATCTGTCTGCAGCCTTTGATACCATTGATCATGGTATTCTCCTTTCTAGACTTCATCATACTTTTGGCATCTCTGACATTGCTCTCTTCTGGTTCACTTCTTATCTATCAAACAGAAAACAAACTGTTCTCATCAATGGCACTTACTCTCAACCTGCATACCTGACCTGTGGTGTTCCACAGGGATCTGTCCTTGGCCCTGTTCTTTTCACTCTTTACACCTCCCCCCTGTCCACCATCATCAACTCCCACTCTATAAAACACCACTTCTATGCTGATGACACCCAACTTCCAGACAGTGACTCACCTGACAATATACAGCGCCGCCTGACTCGCACCACTGAGTGTTACTCGGACATCAAAAATTGGATGACATACAACAAACTTCAGCTAAATGATGACAAGACAGAAGCTATCCTTATTGGCACCCGTCAGAAACTTTCTCAGCTGCCTCCCCTTTCTCTCCCATTATGTAACACATCAGTCCCAATTTCTGATTCAGCTAAAAACCTTGGTGTCTGCATTGACTCTACCCTCTCCATGAACAACTTTGTTTCTCAAACTGCCAGATCTTGCTACTATCACCTCCATCGTATAAGCCTGATCAGGAAGTATCTCTCTGTGGAAACAACTGCAAAACTCGTTCTCTCCTTCATAATGTCTCGCATTGACTATTGCAATTCACTCCTGTCCGGTCTTCCTGCCTCCAGCACTCACATCCTACAGCACATTCAAAACAATGCTGCACGCCTTGTACTCAAAAAGAAAAAAGCTGACCACATATCTCCTCTCCTGGCACAACTTCACTGGCTCCCTGTATCAAAGCGCATACAGTACAAACTAGACACCATGTGCTACAAAAGCCTCAATAACGCAGCCCCCGATTACCTGTCAAGCCTACTTGAGATCTATGTTCCCTCACGTACCCTCCGCCTCGATCCTCTGACTTTTCGCTTTCCACGCACTAAGCTCAATACCTATGGACTATGGTCCACGAGCCTTCTCTGTTTCTGGTCCGCTCTCCTGGAACAAACTTCCTCTCTCAGTCCGTCAGCAACCTACTTTTGTCTCCTTCAAGTCCGCTCTCAAAACTCACCTTTTCTCCTCTGCATAAAATCCTGACCTCACTCAATCCCCTCTGCAGCCTGTCTCCACTCGGAGGGGAATCACATTGCAATATATAATTGTATATAATATGCTCTCTATAATTTTCCATTGTTTTTATTCTTTCTCCCCATTTATAGCCGTGTGTGTGTGTGTGTGTGTGTGTGTGTGTGTTGTGTGTGTGTGTGTGTGTGTGTGTGTTTTGTGGTGGCGCGCGTGTGTGTGTGTGTGGTGTGTGGTGTGTGTGTGTGTGTGTGTGTGTGTGTGGTGTGTGTGTGTGGTGTGTGGTGGGTGCGTGTGTGTGCGTGCGTGCTTGCGTGTGTGTGCGTGCGTGCGTGCGTGTGTGTGTGTTTCAGCGCTTAGATTTGATTTTATCAAGATTTTGCGCTATATAAATATTGTAATTATTATTATTTGGCATCACAAATGCATGGCTGAAACTTTTCTGTCTATAGACGAAATTCCGTCAAGGTTTTGTCTTGACGGAACTTCCGTCAATTTAAAAAACATAGAAAAAACAATCAATAAAAACATCCTGCCGATTTCACTATTCCGTGTTTTCCATCTGCGCATAGCTGTTTGCTTTTGCACACTCAAACTATGAGTGCTGGAAGCATGTCTTGAAAGACGAGGCACATCTGCCAGAGACTGAACCAAGTGTCCAGAGAGTTTTTAGGAAGGAAAGCTAGGCTAGGCCATATTTACAGATTTTGTCAGAGACAGAATTGAAGCTTGCTCCAAACCCATGTCTGATGTTATCCATGCTTGCTCCAAACCCGTGTATGATGTCACTCCAGGGACCAATTAATACATTTTTAGCAACCAGCCACCTGGATCAGAAGAAGGCTGCTACCAGGTTGAATCAGCAAAGGCAAATTTTTTATGTAATGCCAATCGCCAACTTCCCTCTATCCCTGCAATCACAATCTGATGGTGATATAATGACTTTTCAGACATGAGAATCTGCGAGAGCCTTCTTCCTTATGTGATTGGGGAAAACTGATGTCAGGTACCAAGTCAGCTCTTCTTAGCTGCCTGGTATGCTTGATCCTAGATGCTCTCCAGCAGCCGGCAAGCTTCTTGTGATTGTGTTAGATATGTTTGCCACCATTCATACTGTCAGGCCCTAGCATGCCACTGTATCTGAGAATACACACATACGCATTTGCTACCCTATTTAAATTAGATAACCAACAACATTGCAAGTCTTAAGGCCATTTGTTTAGGACACAGGACATAGTCTAAATCACAGACTCACACCAATCGAGGGTAAAACTGAAAGGAGGAGAACTAGGGTCTTAACAAAGAGACTTATTTCTAAGGGAGCTGAATGGCTAAAAAATACTCGAAAGAATCTGACAACAAAGATGAGCTGTTCCAGTTCCTCAGTGTGCAAAATACTGTTAATGCAAATTGTATCATCTCCTGACCTTGAAGGCTGACCTTGTGCTGAGTAACAGACCAGTTGGTGAATCAATCTTGTCTCCCTGCCATCAAAGAGAAGCTGACACATGAATGATGCTATACTTGTGCTTGTCAGAGCTGTGGATTGGATTTGGGTCAGGGAAGACATCCAGAGAAATCCCAGCATGCAGTTCATCACATCTCCCAACGGCTGAGACATAATGTTGCCAAGCACTTCTCTTCTTCCAGTCATAGGCCTACACAGGATGTGATTTAGTATTGGCAGTGTGTGGAACTGCAGAAAGACAGCATGGAATGCATGGCCACTTTTCCTGAGGCCAATGACACCTTTATTGTCATCACCCAGGACCCAACCAGCCTCACACTTGGCTCGTGAAACATCAGGGTGTCTGGCATTTGACTGTGCTGATAAATAAAAACAACAACAACAACCTCTGTCAATGAAGCAAGAAAGTATTGATGTTCATTGTTGGCCTCAAACCTCCAGCATGTGTTATTCCAGCACATGAAGAGAGCATTGCTTGTTCATCACAGCTATCACTGGAAATGGTCCGTACCCAAAACTTCCTGCATTCCAAACCCAAGGGAATGGGGTTGGGAATGGAATGACCGGACCAAGGCATGGGTAGCTTAAAGGACCTATTTGCCAGATGCCTGCAAGGGATGCTTACTCTTATTCCATGGAGTATGCTTATCTGCTTAGTTTCTTGCCAAGGAAAGTGTGTCATTGAATTGGAAATTGCTGTGGCCCATTGTGCAAGTTTGAAGGAGGCTGCACAAACTGTGCTACTGCTGGTGACAAGATTTCAGAACTTAAGACCATATCTGCAACATGGTCATATTGAAAATCCTACTGCATGTGACTGAATGGTAATGAGTTGTGATTTCAAAAACTTGAAAAGACACTGGTTTTAACTCAGTATCATCTTTGGAGTTGATAACTTCTAAAGTTATTAGTATTTGTAACTGAAATGACAGTGAAAATTAACCTTCGACCCTAAACATTGCTGTGGTTTCACATTTGGATTGTTTGCACCAGAAAACAGGATAAGTGACATTTCACAAGGTTCAAGTTGTGCCACCAGCCTCTGTGGCACAGTTGTAGATTAAGTGACATTTTACAAGGCTTAAGTAGTGCCACCACCCTCTGTTACACATTTGTGGATTAAGTGACATTTTACAAGGCTTAAGTAGTAGTGCCACCAGCCTCTGTGGCACAGTTGTGGATTAAGTGACATTTTACAAGGCTTAAGTAGTGCCACCAGCCTTTATGGCACAGTTGTTAAAGTTGCAGGTTGATAAGTAAAGTTGCAGGCTGACAAATGACAGCCATATTGGGTTTTGTGCAAATGGGCCACCAGTGATCAAGCTGAATTTGTTTCTGAAAAAGGGTTTTTGAAAAACTTGTGTCCATACTTAGCCATGCCAAATTGCAAAAACTAATCAGCAGGTACAGGTCTGTGATAGATATGAGAATATTCCATCTGTGCTAGCAGGCACAGTTAACTTAAACCTCAAATGTTTCTACTGGTACAGCCAGTGTACTGTGTAGTCGATGTCAATTTATAATATAAGGCTTGTGTGGGAACATTTGAATCTGCATGATCAGCAAACACAAATAGTTGTAGCGGATGTGTTATGTATGCGACAGGTGTACATGATGTTTGGTATTCAAAGAAATGAAAACTGCATTGAGTTCCTGTACTAACAACAAAATGGAATGGTCTACGACGATTTCTCACAGTGCTTGCTTGGATGAACTGATATTTTATTATGGCACAGGCATAGGATGCAATGTAGATGATGAAAGTAGAAGTAGTTTTAAAATTTCAGAAGACAAGTTTTTTTGTTTTTTTCTTCAGTTATCTCTGCCGGATGGTTGCTTAACACAAATAGATGATTTTAATTACCCATACTAGAGAAACATGCCAACAGTGATTGTGTGGAATGTATTTTGCTACCTAGAAGGGAATTGCAAAATGACCATGTCTCAGCATGTCTTCAGTTTTGTCACCATTTTGGCACAGACTAAACACAAAAATATTTACAAAAATTTGTAGGAACTCCTTTTTGTATAAAAAAGAAAAAACCCACTTTATTTCGTTTAGCAAATGATTAAGAAATATTATAAGACAGAAAAGATAGATGAACACAATGAATATTTTGCAAATAATGAAATATTTTCAAGGTTCTTTTGCTCAGCCTAGTTTTACCTCTGTGTGCATGCATGCGTGCGTGCATGCGTGTGTGTGTGTGTGTGTGTGTGTGTGTGTGTGAGAGAGAGAGAGGGGGGAGAGTGAGAGAAGGAGGGAGGGGAGAGAGAGAGCGAGAATGACACTTTGACATTGATATTGATACTTTATTGTTCAATGGTAGATCTACCGTAGAACTAAGAAATACTGAAAAAGAAATTAAAACATCAAGAAATCAGTAATCAGAAATATGTAGTACCTAAGGAAATCAAAGAATAACAGTATTAAGTGCATATTTGGCTCTAAGGAAGTGTTATGTGCACAAGCCTTTTTGATATATATATATAATATGTTTTACTTTTAGTCTCATTAGTTATGTTTAATTTTATATGATTTTTTAAAATCCCCTGGTGATAAATTGGATGGAGTGGTCAGTGCCAGGGACATATCTTTGATTATGTGTGCGAATGCATTGATATGTGTCCTTAATTTTCTTTTCCCATTTTTTCCCAGTGAGGTATGGTGTACATTTTGAGGTGGTTATAATCTTATACTCTATAGCCCTGATATGGCTCTGCGTAGTTGGCTGGGTTTTATCCCTTTGACTTCCCGCACACTGTCCACCAGCATCGTGCATTGTCAACTACGCTGTCAAAGCAAAAAGTTGATTGTTTTGACTCCCTCGCCCTAACTTCCAGCTTCCTGCAGGAAGCTGGTGGATAGGGTGAGGGAGACAAAAGGATGTTTTTGCTGTTGGTGTGTAGGGAACAATAGGTCCTTGGTGCTTTAGGTCCACTCCAGTTCTGTGTCAGTGTATGAATGTGTGTGTGTGTGTGTGTGTGTGTGTGTGTGTGTGTGTGTGTGTGTGTGTGTGTGTGTGTGTGTGTGTGTGTGTGTGGTCTGCAGATTGTCACTCTGCTGTAAATGAAATTTAAAGAGGGAATGAAGGACTATCTGGTTTCAGGTAGATCTTGATTACACACTTAAGGTCAGTATGACACCAAAATGAAAATGTGTCCTGATGTATTGGCTGTAGATGGACCTTAGATGTATTTTAGTCATAATATTCATCCCACCAATGAATCATGAATGCATACATTTGAACACATATATACACATTGTATTTACCTCAGCCTTGCCCTTTGTAACTCCTCGTCAAACCAGATGTACAGTCCAAGTCACTCAAAAGTAGTCACCTCCCCCAAGGTAGTAGGAATGCCTATTCAACATAGAGGTAGTGCTCGGGTCTTTGCGGGGGGGAGGGGGGGGGGCACAAAACGAATGTGTGGCTACAACATTCGGTCCACTCAACCGGGACATTGTTCAAGGTTTTGAAGAACTTAAAGAGTAGGACTGGCTAGGAGAGGAATGGAGGAATGGCTACCGACACCCCCCACCCCCACCTCCCCACTGTAAAGCTGTCTCTCTGTCTCTCTTTTAGATCTCTGTCCGTCTATCTATCTATATTATATATATGTTTTGATTTTTCTTGTATATATGTGTATGTCCATTGTTTTACCCACATTGTGCAGGTGGCACGTTGCTGCATAGTCTGCACACTGCACCTTCAGTGGGTGTGCATGCTGGATGTTTTCAGGTTCCAAAAGCAACCAGAACCTGACATGATTAACATGATCTTTAATGTGATATTTGATGATCTGGATGCATATATATATATATATGTGTGTGTGTGTGTGTGTGTGTGTGTGTGTGTGTGTGTGTGTGTGTGTGTGTGTGTGTGTGTGCGTGCATGCGCATGCGTGCGTGTAAAGGTGGTATAGGCACTTAACAGGCCTCCACAAATGTTGACCTGGGAGATCAGCAAAATCATAGTTTACCCACCAGGCAAGAGGTACCCAGCCAGTTCAAGTGATACAAAAAATGAAAAAAGATTTTGTGTGTGTGCCTGCTTGTATGTGCACATGTGTGCTTGTGTTTGTATGCCTGCATGTGTATATGCATTTCATTTGGATTTGCTTTGTTTGTTTGTTGTTTTTTTAAGATGGGTGGAGGGAATTGAGGTTATGGAGATGATAACTTGTCTTAGACAGTAAGAAGCAATTATATGTTGAGTTCCCTGAGGTGATTTTCAGTGGTGTGAATATATGTGGTGTTAGTACAGTACAATCACTTTTTTAATAATACAAGGGCAGACACAGAAAATATATGCAAAGTAGAACCCCAAGACCTTGCCAGTGTGTAGAGCTTATGTGCAGGGGCTTATGCCATGATCATTTTGGTTCTTATACATGACATGACATCTTTGGCGTTCGTGCATGTAGAATTTATTCCAAGCATGGAGACGCCATCTGAATCAGAATGATACCTCCCAGAATTTTGTCAGGATTCTGGATCAAGCGAGAGAACGCAAGAGTTTGTCATTCATGCAAATAACAATTATGATAACAACTTGACATGTAATGATGTATTTATATCATGCCTTACCTGTGATCAAGGGGCTTACAAAAAAATTCTCTTGGTCAGTCACAGATCTATTCACAATTGAACAGTGGACACAGGAACAGGCTGCAAAGTATTGAAAAAGATTCGAGACATGGAAATATTGTCTGAACAAGCAAGATTTGGGGTGGGATTTGAAAGTGAAACAGGAGACTGTCTTATAGAGATACTGTTTGGAAGGGAATTCCCGAGCTGGGGTCCATAGACAGAAGAAACGGAAACCATGAGAGTTGGAGGAAGAAGGTAGAGAGTGAAATGAAATGTACAGAGATTGGAGAGATAAGCATGGGCAGTGCCAGTGACTTTATTGCATTAGATACAGACTATGTTCTGTTTAATTCTTTGAGAAACAGGGAGTCAGTGTAGATCTCAATAACAGGTGTCACAGGAGTGATGATGTTGAGCCTTGAAAATAAGGCAGGCAGCAGAGTTTTTGATTTTCTACAGTGAACAAAGAAAAGAGCCTGACAACTAGTGTGAAGAGAGTTACAGAAATCTAATCTTGAAAGAATGTAGGAAGTGAAAAGTATTTTGATGGTGTCTGGCATCTTCAGAAAGAAACTTTACCATTGAGTCTATCCTCTTAAGCTCGTAGTCATAGTAGCAGATCTGTCAGACTTGTTTTGTAGTAAGGGAGGAGTCCATGAAGAAGCCAAGATTTCTTTTAGTGCTAAAGGTATGTCATTAGAGCCAATAGCAGAAGAAGAGGGCAAGGAATGAGACAGTGTAATAGAACCAGAGAAGGTAAGTACTTCAGTTTTATCCTCATTCAGTTTCAAAGTGTTCTGTGTCATCCATGCTTTGATGTCAGGAGTACATTCTTGAAATTTGGGTGTGAGTTTGTTGAGAAACTACAACTACATATGTTTTTTGTTCTTTCTGTCTCAGAGACAACAACAAATGCCCTTGCTATTTGATTTTATCATGTATAATCATGACTTACTGATTTATTGATTTTTATTCAGTACTTTCCATTCTGGTCAGATACGTAAATTAGCAGTGACAAGTTTGAAAAATGGCTGTTAGCTAATCATTGTCATTGTTTCTGTCAGTATGACCTGGCTGTTAGCTAATCGTTGTCATTGTTTCTGTTGGTATGACCTGGCTGTTAGCTAATCATTGTCATTGTCATTGTTTCTGTCAGTATGACCGTTCTAAGAATCATCATGTTCACAATCTCATGTGCACAGACTTACACTGACTTTTTTTTTTTTTTTTTTTTTGCATGATGTACAAAAGCCTGTCTCTGTGCATACATTTCTATACAGGCAACTGTTTCATCGTTAAATGCCACTTCTTCCCACCCCCCATTTGTTTTTAATGCTTTTTTTTACGTTTTTTTTTTTCGTCTGTAATTTATGTTGTGCAATTAATTTTTGTTTTTAGTTAAAGTAATGCGTTTTGTCTTCATACTTCTATGTGGAGAGTAGCCAGGGCTAGCGATAAGACAGTGCCAGTGGGACCTAAAGCTAATATCCTTGATTAACAAAGTGGTTTGAAATCCGAAACAAGTGCAACTGCCCATGTTCAAGCAAACAGGAACCTTTGACACTAAAAGAAACCTTGGCTTCTTCATGGACTCCTCTCTCACTACAAAACAACAAGTCTGACAGATTTTATTTTCGTGTTTCTCTGGTTCCAAAGTGGTTTGAAGTTTGAACCCCAGACCTGATTGGAAGTTGGATGTTCTACCCAGCTGATTACCGCGCGCGTCGCTGTGAAAGTATTGAAGTATTGGAGTTCTCGAGTATTGTGTTTGGTTGGTTGACTTTTGTTGTTTTAACTCTAGCCATGTTATGCGGGCAGAGACCTGTTAGTATTCTGTGATACAGGTACAATGCGTAGAATTAAGAGCAAATGGAGTTTCAAACAGCAGGTGTTGCAATCGTTCCATTATTGAGCGTCCTTCATAGAAACGTGACGTTGATTCGCATGGCTGACATTTCTCGGGTGGAGATGGTATTTTTAGGTTCGGCCTTTGTGGTTCTGTTTATGTTTGAATGCGGGCAAGGTTTCCACGATGGCGGTTGTTTGATCGATACACCCTGAATAAATGATCGGTCGTCCTGGTAGAGAAAGACATAGTTAACCTGAGTTAATCATCCCAGTCTCACGAAGACAAGAGACAGACGCCAGAAACCTAACCAGCTGTACGTAGCTAGCTAGTTCAAGTTGAACGGACGTGCATCCGAGTTGAACGGATCAAAAAGGCAGCGTTAGTCCAAGCCCTGAAGATACAAGAGATGAAATTGGATAGGGGCTAACTGGACAAGAAACGGTGACTGTGTGCTGTGCTGTGCTTTCAACTGGTGACCATGGGGTGTTGTCATTCCAAAGGGAAGTACGAAGTTGTAACCCCTCACTCCGTTTTGCTACAGTCTAACAAGGTATTTTTGTGTGGTGCGTGTTCCAGGCTGATTCTGGCTGTTAAAGATATACTTAAAAAAACTGCACGGCAGCAGTATGTTAATGTTTCATTTTGTCAAATTTTGTTAAAAACGGACCTCTCTCTCTCTCTCTCTCTCTCCCTCCCTCCCTCCCTCCCTCTCCCTCCCTCCCTCTCCCTCCCTCCCTCTGTCTCTCCTCTCTCTCTCTCTCTCTCTCTCTCTCTCTCTCACATACACTATCATGAATATCATTCAGGCATGGACCAACCTATGTATACTGTACGTCATAAGAGAGAGGGGGGAGGGAGAGGATATTTTTTTTAAATTTAATTACAATATTTATAAATTATATAGCGCAAAATCTTGATAAAATCAAATCTAAGCGCTGAGACAGACACACACACACGCACGCACGCACACACACGCACGCACGCACACACACACACGCACTCACGCACACACACACACACACACACACACACACGCACACGGCTATAAATGGGGAGAAAGAATAAAAGCAATGGAAAATTATAGAGAGCATATTATATACAATTATATATTGCAATGTGAGACCACGAAGAGACCACGGTTCTTTCAGAAGTTTCTCTGGTGATGTCAGAATGGATCGGTTAGTACCGTGAATCTCTTGACGGATGATATGCTTTTCACCATAACATCACACAACACTACGGAAGATCAGGCATTAGTACACACACACACACACACACACACACACACACACACACACACACACACACACACACACACACACACACACACACACACACACACACACACACACAGCGAGAGAGAGAGAGAGAGAGACCTGTGTGTATGTGTGTGTAAACTGCATGTACGCCGCATGTACGTTTTAGATAATTCGGCAGACATTTTAGATCTGAATGTCATTACTTAATTTAAGAAACGTTTTAGATCTATCAGGAACGATGCTGGGCTTTACTGGGACTGTCGTCTAGATCGACAAGCACTTTTAGAGAAATAAAACAAATTAACAAGGTCAACTCTGAGACATGTCACTATGGGTAAAAATCAGGATACAAAATCATCCTAACATTATGATTACTAATGCCGTTTGATTCTCTTGTGGGGGTGCCAGGGACTCATTCAGTGTAAACAGTATCTCCACACTGGAAATTTTACACTAGAAATGCCCTCTTTTCTGTCATTTTCTTTGTTTCTGCCTTACTCCTTTGCTTACTGTCATTTCTTTCTATCATTGTCTGCCTAACTGGTCCATTCACTTGTATGATATGAGTTCAGTAAAGCTTTACATATTTCCTCATAGGATTGATAATTGGGTACAATTATGAAGTGCATTTTTGGCTCTAAGGAAGTGTGATGTGCACTAGCAGTTTAAGGTAATTTGGGCCCGTTTCTGTATGTTTTATCGTCCATAGTTATGTTTATATTTGCATTCAGATTTGATTTTTTGTATCCCCACGTGATAAATTGGCCGAAGTATCCAACGCTAGGGGCATATCCTTAGATTGTGTGCATGAAAGCATTGCTATGAGTACTTAATTTTCTTTTCCAGGTGTACGTTTTTTTTTCTCCAGTGAGGTATGGTGTGCATTTTGACATGATTTTAGCCCAGATATAATTCTGCGCAGTCGGCAGGGCTTTAAATAACAATACGATAACATTTTGAAAAAAGTTGTTGAACATGACCTTGACAGTGTATCGATTATTGTCACTCTTGTCTATTCAGGGCTGTTGTTTAACGTATCTGGTTGCTTTCAAAATGATTGCAATAAAAACAAACAATCAAACAAACAAACAAACAAACAAAAACAAAAAACAATGCAAAGCATATTTAACTTGGGGAACAAAGTTTTATTTGAACCTCAGTGCCCAATTTTCAGTCCTAAGAGAAAGTATGGAAGGCATTATGGAAAACATGAGGTGAATGTGCCAGCAAGCAGAAAATGATAGGAAGAGATGATAGAAAGCAAAGGAGCAAAGGCAAAACAGTGTGACAGAAAAGAGGACATTTCTAGGACAAAATTTCCAAAAGGTGGGGAATACTGTTTGTACTGCAAGAGCCCCCCCCCCCCCCCCCCTTGCATGCCCATGGGGGACATATTTAACAGAGTACCAGTGTGGAAGTTTTTTTTAACAAAACAAGTCAAATGAAACTAGCTTGTCACATGGCATGTGAGCTTGTGTGTGTGTGTGTGTGAGAGAGAGAGACAAGGTGTGGGAGGGAGGGGAAGAGAGAGATTGCGTGCAGGCACGGGAAAGAGAATGGGAGAGAGAATTGGATTAGAAGTTAATTAGAACTAGTGATAATAATAAACGGTATAATATTAGTAGAAAGTGTAGTGCATGACTTGTTAGTTGACCATTCTTCCGGAATCTGTTCAAAACCATGCTGTGAGGACCTTACATATCCATCTCTCTCTCACTCTCCCCCTCCCGTCCTGTCTGTCTGCCTGCTCTTCTCTCTCTCTCTCTCTCTCTCTCTCTCTCTCTCTCTCTCTCTCTCTCTCTCTCTCTCTCTCTCAGGCATCATGTGCCATATGATAGGTTAGTTTTGTTTTACTTGTTTTGTAAATAAAGCATCTATGCTGGTACTCAGACATGTTCTGAGACAAATATTGTTATTAAAGAAAGGAGAAAAGAAAGAATAAGGGTGCTCCATGTAAAAATGCAGGCAACTGAGGCCCATTTAAAACTTTATTTCAAGTTAAATATGCTTTGGGTTTTATTTTCGTTGCACTCACTTTGAATGGAAGACCTTATGATCTTATTTTGATGCAACCTCTGTTCGGGCTAGGATTTAAATGTCACAACTGTGATTCACAGAAAACTCCAGTCCTCTCTCCCCGTTGCTCTGTGTCTGTTTTGTCTCCATCTCTGTCTCTTCTCTCTCTCTCCATCTCCCATTCCCGTGTTGTGCTTTCTTTTTGAAACCTGGCCATAGTGACTGTGTCCTTTTCCTTCTTTGATGTGAACAGGCTCACTAATTTTTTGTAAAATATTAGAACTCTTTTTATTGCCTAGAGAAGTTTCCTTTGAATACTTACAAAATAATTTTCTGTTCAGATTGCTTATTTTTGTTCATAGTCAACCATTATGAACATTTCATTTTGACAGGCCTGTATTTCAAAGCCTGCTGCAATACTATTAACTTTGTCAACCAAACAGAAGGCTGCATCATCAAGCTTGGATAAACCCCTCAGCGGAAGTTTGAAGTAACCTCCTTGGTGTCACTTTTGACTGTGGCAAAAGTAGAGGTTAAATCCAGGCACAAGCTAGTGATCCAGCATGGGAAGCAAATAAGAAAATACTGAAAAAGTGTATCACAGAACAATCAAGGCCCACCTCGAATATGATTCCATTTTGTGGCCAACCTAATCCAAGACCAAATAACAGGCCTGGGACAAAGTATAGAACCAGAACCTTTGGTTCATCACTTTTGAGGTTTCTGCCTGTCCAGAAATGGAAACACTTAAAAGAATCAGCCTTTCATAAAGGGAAGAAAATTCTGATCATGATACTGCCTGACAAATTCATATGTTTGAAAGATCATCTTATGAAGCAGAAATTGAATGATCTCACCAGAAACCACCTGAAATGAAGAACCTTTGTCCATGAAAGCAAGTGGCTACTGCAGCGAAATTGGCAAATCCTGCCAAAAGAGACATTTTTCATCGTCATCTTTGCAGGTGCCAGAGCCTTGTACACCAGAACAGCTAACCTTTGAAATTTGCATTTAATGTCTCCATTGTCACTGCGGTGGAAGAAAAAAAGACAATACAGTATGCCCAGGTGTCATGTTGGCCATAAAAGAAGAGCATTACCCACAAGAGGTGTGGATACATGTTTATGCTGATGGGTTAGCCTCTAGTGACGACCAGCAGGGAGCCAGCAATCTTATCAACTTCCAGGCACTAAAACCTCACCTGCAGTTGTTCTTACAGGCAAACACTATACCAACTACCAAGCAAAGGTACAGGTACTCATGAAAGCAACTGCCATGCATCGTAATACAGATGGCACATACTATTATTTTCAGGTGTCCAATCTGTTCTCCAAGTTTTAGAAAATGACAAGTTCCCCACATGATGAGTAGGCCTACCTTCTTTATAAGTCAGAAGAACCAGAAGAGTAGTCATACAGTGGATCCCCACTCACTTTGGGATACCAGGAAACAAGATGGTAGATGAGCTAGCAAAAACAAGTGTCCAGGAAGAGCAGCAAGACAACGGCATCAGCAACAGTGAAAAGAGGAACATTATCAGATCATTCCTTTGGCCATGGACAGAGTTACAACTACCATCTTCTGTCCAAAAAGCAGCAAGTGGTCCTGATAAGAATCTGCTCTGGCCACCACCGTTCTACTGGCCTCATGAATTGCAAGTTGAAATTGACGACTTCACCAACGACCCCCAGCGGTCAAGAGGACCAGTCAGCTGAACATAAAAAATATAACAATGTCAACTCAACTTAAGTGAAACAACAGGTGTCAACTCAACTTAAGTAAAACAACAGGAGACATAGCCGACTACAACTTCTCTGATTATAAAGCTTTATAGCAACCAGTGGGAATCTGATAAGACGGCCACATTCATTGCCAGATGTAGCCTGACCAGTGTAAACAGCAAATGAAAGAAGAAATAATTTCAAGTTAGGCAATGAGTCACAATGGCCTGAATAAATTGCTCTGTGTATCACTTTCTTGTGACAGCTTTGAGCCTGTTTTGATTTGTCTGCATGCACTTCAAGTCCAAGTGTATTGCCAACGTGATAACTCAAGCCAAGACAGGCTTTTGTTTATTTTACTTCCATTTGGTTCTCTGGAGGCCTGTTTGATTTTATCATACCTGCACTGCGACCCTTTACATCTTACCTTGAGATGATAGAATTCAATTGTGTCGAGATGAGAGAAGACAGATTGATAACAAAAGGTACTTTCAGGTCATTGCATCTCCATGACCTAAGCTATCTCTACTGATGTGTAAACGTGAGGGCAAGAAAGTATACTTGCTCAGCTAAGGGGTAAGTTTTTAAATCACCAATCTTAGCTTTTAAATTATTGGGGATACTCTAACGTCACAAACATAAATTTTAAAGCAAGTTTCATTGCATTTGATGAGGGTGGATTGATGTAACATAGCATGAATGTAATCATGAACAAATGGGAGCAAATAGAAATACGTCAAGGGAAAGAGCAAGCACAGATTTTAAGGTTCTTCACAAATACTGTAATTCATTTATTAATTTTGAAATTGTCTCAATTTTTTTATTGTTGATTGGAAGGTGGATAGATAATGTTTATATAAATGAAAAAAAGGGGTAGGGGAGAGAATGGCACTATAATGAAATATGTATGCTGGTCGCATTGTTTTATTTACAAATCGTTGATGAGCTCCAGACTGGATGCTGCTTGGGGAACATTCTTCTGAAGTCCTAAAACAACTGACAGGAACTGGCTGAATTTTTGGTGTGCGAAACATGCTTGTCCACAAACGTGTTCACTCTGTGAGATCAAAAAACAAAACAAAAGAGAAAAGAGTCGGAGCCAGTCCCACCTCTCTCTGCCTTTCTCCCTCTCTCTCTCTCCTCTCTCTCTCTCTCTCCCTCTCTCTCTCTCTCTCACTGGGAGTTTCAGGGAAAAGCAGTCCTAATTTGTGTGTGTGTGTGTGTGTGTGAGTAGGGGGAGGAGGAAAAAAAAATGGGGGGGGGGGGGTTATGTGTTACGATCAGTGTTTTAGAGGTAGTGTGTGTGAAAGAGAGAAAGTTTAGTAGGTCGAGGAATGTTTTATTTTGGGACGGATGCATTCAGGAACGGTAAACGAATCTGATGAACGGGAGCAAGTGCGCTGTTTTTGTCTCACGTTGGCACAGTCTTTGTACATTAGAAATACCGTGTGTGTGTGTGTGTGTGTGTGTGTGTGTGTGTGTGTGAGAGAGAGAGAGGAGAGAGAGTGTGTGTGTGTGTGTGTGTGAGAGAGAGAGAGTGTGTGTGTGTGTATGTGTGTGTGCGCGCGCGCGCGCATTCGTACGCAAGTAAGAGAGCGCGAGAGAGATTCGTGTGAGACGTGTGTGTGTGCGCGCGTGCGTATACAGATATGCTTGTGTGTGCTTGTGTGTGACTACACAATGATAAAAACTGAGCTGGCATATCAAATTCGCTTCCTTTGCACGTACAAGGTCCATGACCTTGGTGTTCCAGAACTTGCTGAAGTCGACGTGACTCCTCTGCCTGCATTTAGCACCATTGACATAATTTGTCGCGAAGGCCGCGGTCTGACTGAACAATCTTGGATTTACCACACATCTGCTCCCCTCTCCTTCCTTCCTTTCCTTTGGTGCCCACGATCTTGAGGATGATCATTCCGGCACATAAAGGGGGGGGGGGGGGGTTGTAGACACAGTCCATTCGTAAGTTCCGATCATTTCACTATTCTCATTGTCCGTAGACATTGCTGAAATCTCTGTGCCCAACATCCTCCCTCTCCTGCAGCCATCCGTTTCTTTAAATTCTCTCTCTCTCTTTCTCTTTCTCTCTCCTCTCTCTCTCTGCCCCCCTTCTCTCTCTCTCACACACACACGCACACACACTCTTTCTCTTTCTCTCTCCTCTCTCTCTGCCCCCCTCTCTCTCACACACACACACGCACGCACACACACACACACACTCTCTCTCTCTATCTATCTATCTACCTCTATCTCATACACACACACGGAAGGTTATAGGGGTGTAGTGCGAACGCCTGCTGACTTTGTTTACAACGAAACAAAATTGATAAACTATACATGTAAATTCTGTTGTATTTGCTGTTGGTTTAAATGAATATGAAAGAATCAGAAATACCATGAAATGTTATATGATCCAGATGCTAGTGGTGAGAAAAGTTTGGTATCAAATACATGTAGACCCTGTATGTATGTCTCTGTATGAACATGAATTTGGGCATGTGTAATTAAATCAAAGTGTCTGTGGCTTAATTTGTTTTATACGCTTTTTCTTTTTTCTAGTTTTCCCCCTGTCAGTGTTTGATAAGACTGCAGTTGGCATAACTGGAATCATCACATAAGTAGTAGTGAAAGATTCAGTCTGTACGGAACATTTTACAGCTTTTGTATCTGATGTAAAATTGTCTTTGCATTTGAATATAGATTGACATCTGAAATATGTAATGACAAGGTTTAGATTTGGTATAGGCTTATCTGACTTGGCTTTGCACCACTTCAGACAAAAGGCAGTTAGTGATTGTAATTTAATATGGCTATTATGGAAGGAAATCCAAGGAGGATGAAATACATTTTATTCTTTGAAATTAAGCACTTTAATGATGTTGGGGGAAAATTTATACAGACTATGTATGATAGAAAACTTTGCCTATTTAAACTGGCTATAATGATGCCATCATCAAACATCTAAGTTGCAAATTGTCAGTGGCCTTGTACAAGGCCTTAAAATTTAGCTAGGCCCAATGTCATATATTGTCATTAATTTGTATATCCAGAAGCATGGGGCATTGTATTAATAATAATAATAATAATGTTTATTTGTATAGCGCATATTCCATATAAAAACATGCTCACCAGCGCTTTACATTTCGCAAGAAAGGCAAAAGGTGATAAAAAATGTTCACAATTACATACACAATAAGATAACAACAAACATTAAAGCTATACAAGTAAGAAGACACATAAGAAACCACAGAATATTAAAATTTAAACACTGACTTATGTAATGAAGAAAGATTAACAGATTTTTCATATGAATAAAGAGGCATACTGTGTTTATATATTGCTGCGTGTGTGTGCTTGCGTACGTGTGTGTACATGTGTGTGTGCGTGCGTGTGCGTTGCTGTGCGCGTGTGTTTGTAAGAATGTGTGTGTGTGTGTGTGTGTGTGTGTGTGTGTGAGAGAGAGAGAGAGAGAGAGTGTGTGTGTGTGTGCGTGTGCTATGTTTGCATGCGTGTGTGTGTGTTTATGCATGCAATAGTTGTACATAAAATTATAATCAATATTTTGAATGAAGATAAAAACAGAAAAATTCTAATCCATATACAGGAAAAACATTACAACTTCAGTATTACAGCATTAATACCTTGACAATCAAAATTCCTCACAAATTATGAACTATTCGCATATCATACATCACAATTTACATACAAACAAAGATTTGAAAAAGTTTCTTAAAGTATTTCAGTCTCTTTCCCACTCAATTTCTCCCCTATCCCTTCCTCAGCTGTACACATACAGTGATACACACACATGCTCACTCAAGCAACACACACACACACACACACACACACACACACACACACACACACACACACACACACACACACACACACACACACACACATATACACACATGCACGCACACACACACACCTTGCTCTATAGGCCCTTATACAAAATACTGTTATACAGGCAGGAGAGATTAGTCTGATGACTTGCAAACTAAGGCTCTTCAGGTTAGATGAGTTTGAAAGAGGTGGGTTTTCAGGTGCCGTTTGAAGGTTGAGAAACACTTAGTTTTTCTGAGAGACAGTGGTAGAGAGTTCCATACATTTGGGCCAAAGACAGAGAAAGATTTTTTACCAAAGGTGTCTAGAGAGAAGCGAGGAACAGTCAACAGTGAGGTGTCAGAAGAGCGGAGCGTTCGAGAAGGTTTGTAACCCTGCAGGAGGTTGGCAAGATAGGATGGCATGTTCTCGTGATAGATACACTGAAAGCAGAGACAGGCAACTTTATATTGAATCCTAGCCTTTACCGGGAGCCAATGAAGTGTTCTAAGCAGAGATTTTGCACTCTCACGCCTGGGCTTGCGGAGAACAAGGCGAGCCGCGTGGTTCTGTATGCGCTGAAGTTTAGATAGTTGATTGTCATGGAGACCTGCGAATAGAGAGTTACAATAGTCCAGTCTAGATAGTATGAAAGAGACAGCAAGCTTGTTGGTAGCATCAGTGGAAAGGAAGGAGCGAATCTTACCAATTCTGCGTAGCTGATAGTACAGAGTACGGCACAACTGTTTGACATGGGCTTCCATAGACAGTGTTTCATCCAGATAGAAGCCAAGGTTTCTAACAGTTTGTGAGAAAGATACATCACAACCAGAGATAGACATGGGGGCATGAGTAACCTGATTGACCTTTGACTTAGTACCAGTAACAATAAGCTCAGTTTTATCATCATTCATCTTCAGCTTGTTCTCACTCATCCACTTGGAGACATCCTCTATACAATCTCTCAGACTGCACGCAAGAGCGTCAAAATCTGATGGGGCAGAGGAGCTATGCAGCTGTGAGTCATCCGCAAAGAAGTGGTATGAGTGACCTGACTGATGAATGATAGCACTGAGAGGTTGTGTATACATAGTGAACAGGACAGGTCCCAAGACAGAACCTTGTGGGACACCACATTTCAGCACAGATGGATTTGATTTGTGGCCAATGACAACCGACTGGGTACGGCCAGTCAAATAGGAGGTAAACCAGTCCAGAACCGTTCCAGAACAGCCAAAAGTGGTACGCAACCGCGTTATGATGATGCTATGGTCTATGGTGTCAAATGCTGCTGACAAGTCAAGCAGTGACAAGATAGACACACTCCCATTGTCTGAAGCCTGAAGGAGGTCATTGACCACACGCAATAGAGCGGTTTCTGTGCTATGGCACTTACGGTAGGCTGACTGGAATGGCTCTAGCAGGTTGTGAGATTCCAGATGCTGCAGAAGCTGTTCTAGTACAATACGTTCCAACACCTTTGATAGGAATGGTAGATTGGAAACTGGACGATAATTCTTCAAGCAGTCTGGGTCGAGATTTGCCTTCTTCAGAAGGGGCTTGACAAGAGCGTGCTTAAAGCACTGAGGCACAACACCAGATGACAAGGACTTATTCATAATATACGTGACAATTGGAGTAATTTCATCTAGACAATCAAATAGGATAGAGGCAGGGATAGGGTCAAGGTCACATGACTTCTTTGGCATTTTCTTCAGTATCTCTCTCACACAACCCTTTGTGGTTTGTCACAGCGTATTTTTGTACAAAGTCTTAAATTTAGAGAAATAGCTAGGCCCAGTATCATATTTGTCATTAATTTATGTATTCAAGAGCATGGGGTGTTTATTATGCTGTTGTCTATATGTATTATGCTGTTGTCTTTATAATGTATTTTGTTTATATTTAGTCTATGTAATGTGTGCATGTTCACATACCTCTTCACGAGGGGCCATGACCGCCTGTAAGATGAATAAATCAACCGAATCTCTCTCTCTCTCTCTCTGTCTCTCTCTCTCTCTCTCTGTGTCTCTGTCTCTCTCTGTGTCTCTGTCTCTCTGTGTCTCTGTCTCTCTCTCTGTCACACACACACAACACACACACACACACACACACACACACACACATATATACATATATATATATATATATATATATATATTATATATATATATATATCAGAGGATAGAGAATGTATAATTAATGTGCAGTGATTGTGGCAGCTCTCTTCCCACTTCTTCCCGCCCCACCCCCCACCCCCTTGTCCCCTTCCTGACCCCCCCTTTTTGTCCATCGCAGTGATGAGCATGCAGTACTGTTGTTTGTGGCCGTGTGCACTTAATGTATGTAATGCGAGGATTGAAGGTCACGTGAATCAATGAAGGTTATTGTTGCTGCTACTGTTAGTGCTTGGCCAAACTGTCATACCTCGGCTTGATTTTGTACAGGTGTGGAGCAACCTTTGTACTCCCGAATATAAAACTAAAAGTCACACGCCGTGCTTTGCCCGTGCGTGTAGCTCGGAAAGACCTTTAGACTCATGCGGGAGCGAAATACACTCAGGCCACAAGCTGTTATGTCCTTTATGTGGCGGTTAGCTGGTTAGTGTTTAAGTAAGTAGTGAAGAAACTGAGGATTGATAGAATGGCGGCTAAGTTTGACAGTGATAACTTCAAGTTCACTGCTGGTTAAGCTAGAGAAAAAGAAAGAAAAAAAAATCCACCCTACTGATAAAGTAACTGTTATATTTGCTGATAACAGAAAATATATCTGATAATTCTTTTCACCTTTTCAGCAGACCTAACTGATCAGTTGAAAACCATCTACTGCTGCTTTCTTTTATCCAGTTAGTTACTAAGCCATTTGTTCTGCACATAGTGTATACATGTTCATATGAACACAAACACACGTGTGTGTTGTGCACACATGCATGTAACGTATGCAACTGTATGCACGCATCAGCACTATTTATGTGGCACTCACCTGCATGCATATACATTTGCACACACGCATGTGCATTTACACTCGCACGCACACAACGCACACACACACACACACTTTAGAGAAGTGCCCATTTTAATACTGCCACTACATTGCCCTGTCTAGCACATGATTTGATATTTTACAAGAATCTCCCACACATAGAAAATGGCAATACCCTCCCCTTGCCTTGCTTATTTCTTTGACAGTCCTTCATCCCTCAATTCCTTTTTGTCTTTTCCCTCCTCTCTTCTCTCTCTCTCTCTCTCTCTCTCTCTCTCTCTCTCTCTCTCTCTAGTCTCTGTCTCTCTCAGTCTCTGTCTCTTGCTCTCCTTCTTTCCTCAATTCCTTTTTTCTTTTCCCTCCTTTCTCTCTCTCTCTCTCTCAGTCTCTGTCTCTTGCTCTTTGTCTCTTTAAGTGTGTGTGTTGTTGTTGTTTATATGGCATCTATCCCCCTCAGTCTCTCTTTCACCACTCCCCTCAGAAGTTATTTTTTGTAGGGTACAAGTACTTTTTCTGTTTCAAGGAAATCATTTGAATGAAAGAGGTAGTACGTGAGTGTGTGCATGTGCAAAGACATTCATGTGTGTGTGTGTGTGTGTGTGTGTGTGTGTGTGTGTGTGTGTGTGTGTGTGTGTGTGTGTGGTGTGTGACTTAGTTGTGTTACATGTTCAGTTCCTTGACCTCTTAAAATCGCTAAGAACTATAGCCAAGGTCTCTGATCATGGTATCTGTTAATTATCTAATGATTGTGAGATTAAAATCAGACTGACACCTTGATGTGAATATGTCTGGTCTTTTGACCTATATCAAGCTAATAAAATGGTGAATGAAAATTTCAAGGTAACACTAACACTGTAACAGACAGGCTTATTTCCAGGGTCAGTGTTTTTAACCACAATACAGATTCATCATAGCTTTATAAGAAAGTGTGACTATTAATTGATTTAGATTGATTGAAGAAGAAGAAATTTACATTGATTAAAGAAGAACCTTTCTGATTGCTATGTGTATATATTCAGGGGGAAGTCTATTCAGACTGATTTCTCCTGGTTCTTAATTTTTGGCAAACAAGATGCTTTGAGACATGAAGAATTGCTAAATCAAGCTCATACATGAATAATTAATTGCATACATATAATGTAATAGTACTAATACTTATTTTATATTATTGACTGTACTGACTGGCGCATATCTGTTTCTCTCTTCCACTCTCTCTGTCTCCCTTTCTCCATCTCACGCTTCCTTTTTCTACATTAATTGTATCACCACCCTGGACACTGTCTGCCTATATGTGCCATATCAGTACATGTGTAGAGAAGTCATCTTGAGAAATTGAACCCCCAGCCCCCTGTCCACTTGTGTGTATGGAATTAGTTTTGAAGTTATACATGCAGTTCTAATATATATAGATGATTGTATATCTCTGCTGTCTTTTTAATTATGTTAATGTACACATAAGAATAACTAATTGTGCAGGCTCTCCCCTATATATATATATGTATGTATGTATGTATGTATACATGTGCAACAGTGTTTGTGACTGCCTCTCCTCTCTCTTCCCCTACAGTAAGTGATTTGTATACATGCAACAGTATCTGTCTGATTGTGTATCTTTCCTCTCATTCTCCGTAAGAAATTTATATGCTTGCTGCGATCTACTTTTGCTTGTATTTCTATTCTTTCTCTCCCTTTTGCTACATTTACTTTTTGCTACAAACTCCCATCCCACTGATCTCCCCCTTTCCCTGAGAAATGTTTCAAATTAACATGTGACATTTGTGTGTGTGTGTGTGTGTGTGTGTGTGTGTGTGTGTGTGTGTGTGTGTGTGTGTGTGTGTGTGTGTGTGTGTGTGTGTGGTCAGAGCATAAACCCTGGTTAATTGATATATAAAAAAAATTAAAGAGATGAACTTGGCATTATGGTCAGACAATGTTGTGTTATGTTTTTTATGTCAACAGTGACACTGCTGTTGGTGCCTAAAATCACCAAAAAGAGTTTACATGACCAAAATACTTTTTTTCATTATTAAATTTTGTTTTTACAATTGTTCAGTCTAGAGGAGTGTGTGTGTGTTGTGCCTGTGTGTGTGTGTGTGTGTGTGTGTGTGTGTGTGTGTGTGTGTGGTGTGTGTGTGTGTGTGTGTGTAATAGTCTGGATTTGTGTATATGTTTTTAGACAAAAATGGGTCACCAGTTTGCAGGGATTCCTTAATATTTTCTGTATGAGTCATTACCACATTTGGGCCACAGAAAACAACTGTCATTACCACATTTGGGCCACAGAAAACAACTGTCATTACCACATTTGGGCCACAGAAAACAACTGTCATTACCACATTTGGGCCACAGAAAACAACTGTCATTACCACATTTGGGCCACAGAAAACAGCTGTTATAACCACCTTTGGGCCACAGAAAACAACTTGGCAGAAGAAGTTGTGATTGTACACACAGAATAGATCACCATTGACAGGATCACTCCAAAGGAGCACATTATATATCACACTGTTTGAAGATTCCTAAATATATTGTGCATGCTAGATTACACATTTATTATTCATAACTCCGGTCTCTGCGCGTCTGTTTAATTAAAATG
Source organism: Monoplex corrugatus (assembly GCA_030674185.1). Lineage (NCBI taxonomy): Eukaryota > Metazoa > Mollusca > Gastropoda > Littorinimorpha > Ranellidae > Monoplex > Monoplex corrugatus. Next base: position 36,545,643 of record CM060305.1, on the reverse strand, counting down.
TAGTTTTCTTGGGAGTATGTTCTAATGCTCACATTGTCACATGTGTTGATGCTTTTTCTATATCTCATGTTTCTCTCTCACTGTCTCCTTTTCTCTTCCTGTCTCATGTATATGCTTATGTTTATACGTATCTCTCTCTATATAGTATATATATCTTGTATATATGTATCTGTAAATGCGTGCATGTAAATGTAGATAGATATCATAGATAAATATATAATTTAATATTATTTTACATGCTGAGTTTTAACTTGTAGGTGATGTATATATCAGAGCCTGGAATTCGTCGCGGAAACGAGGATTTCCGCGGAAATCAAAATCGAAAATCGCGCAAAAAAATATTTTTCGTGTTAAAAAAAAATCGACGACCATACTTTAAAAAAAAGAAAAGAAAAAAACAGCTGATCGGTGGAGCAATGTTTATTAAATACTCTTTTGACTGATATTCATTGTGATTTTCAGTGTGTTAGATGCCTTTAAATTTGTCTCCAGAATGCCTCAGAATGCACAGATTTTAGTCTTGATTTTAAAAATTTTCTGGGGGAGCTTGCCCCCGGACCCCCCTACAAGTTTCCTCTTTTTTTTTTTTTAGCAATTCCAGGCTCTGATATATATATGATGTGTGTGTATTCATTCCTCATGTGTTTTCATGCTTATGCCTCGTGTGTTTGTATGCAATGAATTAGAGAGAGAGAGAGAATGTATTTGAGAGAAAACAAGTCATGAAAAACTGAAAAACTTGAGTAACAATAACATATGTACATACAAAAACAAAGTGGGGAAATAGGAGTATGAAATGGAAACAAAACACTTTAGGCCTAAACTAAAGCTATCAAGACAGAACATTCGGCTGACAAACAGAAATGCAACCTTCATGAAAAGGCAGATGGCATTAATTTAAATACTCCATATGTTATTTGATTTCTGTCATTTTGTGTTCCTTCATCTGAAGTTAGAAGCTCTTGTTCTGCTACAGATTAGTTGATTTCTTCATTTCATTGTTGGTTGTCTTTTGTCTGTTTTAGCAAAAAGATGGTGCACGGATATCAGGCCTTTGTAAAGATGGCAAGCTGATGGAAACTATGTATGAAGATGTACACACTCTTTATGAAGCTATCCAGAGAGGTGCCCGTGAATCAGGTGAGTGATGTTTAGTGTCATCACTGTTACTGCTTCGGTGTCTCAGCTTTTCCTTTTTCTTTTTATTCCTTTGTTGTTGTTTTTTCAAAAACTTTGTGCAAATTTAGTTTTAAGGAGAGATTTATGTTGCCCTTTGGAATGTATGTATGTCTGTGTTTGTCCTGTATTTCTGATTTTCAGCTGTCTATGATGGATAATTATGTATTGTGGACCACAGCTCAAACTAGTGGAAATTCACAAATTCTTTTTAATTTGAATGAGCATGGGCCATTATTTCATTTATAACCACTAATGAGATTGGAGGTGGTTTTTGATAACAGTGTCACCATTGTTTAGGAAGAAGAAAATAATTAGAGGTAATATAATATTATATATATATATATATATAATATATAAATTATATATATATATATATATATATAATATATATATATTACTCTGTGTCATGAGGGGAGCACAGATTGCAGGGGAAATGGGCAAATTGGATACTTGGGTTGATAGAGGTTTTGTTTGTTTGTTTGTTGTTGTTTTTTTAAATGAATCTCATTATTTTGAAAAGGAGGATGAAGGGAAGGAAGCAGCAGGAAAGGGGAGAAAATAAATTTGAAAGGAAAATGAACCAGGACATGTGAGTTTTGTGATGGGAGTATATTTGCATTGGAAGCTCTTTTGGTCTGCTCTGGAAGAAGTTGGAACACACTGAAGGAGAAGGGGAGGTAAAGAAGGGAAGGAGACAGGAAAGATGTAGAGAGAATGGAGATGGAAGTGTGTAAGAGTACCTGGTATGTGTGATAAAGGAGAAAACAGCTGGCTATGTATAAACTGATTACATGTGTACAATACTGTCATGATTTATCTTCTTTTATGACACTGTTAGAAAATAAGTGTGATAAACAATCCATTAGTATCATACATAGTAGTTGGAAAATGTGTCAGGAAACATGCTTCATTCACAATGTAATTACTTTGCATTTTTACCAATAAGACAAATGTATTGCAATCATGTTAAGTGACTGGTTTGGTTTTGTACAGAAATGCCCAGTCCCTCTGAGTTCAGCTTTTGCTTTTTCTTTTTTTTTTTTTCTCCCCCCCCCCCCCCCCCCCCCTCTTTTTTTTTTTTTTTTTTTTTTTAACTGCTTGGTGATGTTATTCTGCTTCTGAGGTATTGTTATCATAAACTGTTTTAATCATTGAGAAATACCTCCCAGAGAATATTCACTGATGGATCAAAGTCTGATGAAGGTGTTCCTACAGGTGCTTTCTGTTCCGCTGTTCCCAATCATTCATTTTCAAGAGATATTTTGTCTGACAGTTCCGTTTATACTGCTGAACTGACTGCTCTGGTTTTGGCTCTAAAAATGGTGTGCCAATCCAAGCATTAAGAGTGTCTCATCTTTTCATCTTTTCTGACTCCCTTTCTGCTTTGCAGGCAGTTGCTGACTGAAACATTAATCACCCAGAGCTTTTGAAGTTCTTTGAACTCTTTTCTTCTCTTACAAGTAAAGGTTAATGTTTTTGCCTGGATTCCTGACCATGTTGGTATTGGAGGCAATGAAAAGGCTGACTGCTGGCCAAGAACACCACAAGGGAAAAGATGTCTAAATCCTTCATTCCCTACACAGATCTGAAAGTCAAAGTACACAGTTATGTGAGATATCTCAGGTATGAGGATTGGAATAAGCAGACAGACAAACTTTGACAGATCCGCCCCAACCTGAAACAGGTTCTCCTATCTGATTCAGGGAACTGTAGGAAAGAGACGGTGTTATGTAGGTTACACATGGATCACATATCTACACTCATTCCTACCTTTTAAAAAATAAAGAAGCATTATGATATATACCATGTGATGAGCTGTTAAGCATCAGACACTTTTTTCTTGAATGCTTGGACTTGCACAATGTGAGACATAGGCACTACACAGCAAACTCCTTAAATAACCTCTTCGGAGACATCCCTCTGGATGGAATTTTGCAGTTTTTACAAGAAGTCAATAGATTTCATCTTGGTATAATTTTATGTATGAGAATGTTTTTCTTCAAATGTATTTTAGACTTTCAAGAATAATGGTGAGCTTGGTTTTTTTAACTGTTGTCTTTTTACTTAAGTTTAGGTGTCGTTTTTAATATGAAGTTAGCCCTGATATGTTTACTTAAGTTTAGGTGTCGTTTTTTTAATATAAAGTTAGCCATGATGTGGCTCTCTTTTCATTGCTGCTTGTTCTTAGAACTGTCTTTAGGTGTATGGTTGGTTTCCCAGTGAAAAGCTGTAAAACTGAGCCTTAAAACTAAATAATTATGGTGGTATCCCTCAGCAATACTTCATTGAAATGACCCGAAGTCAGTTTGTTTTCATACCATTATCATGACAGAACATCTTTTGAAACATATGATGTCAGCTTCTAAATACTGCATACTGTAATTCAACATAGTCCAATCAGATAGAATTCACAAGAAAGTATTCTTCGGGTTTCTAAAGAAACTTGACAAGGATTACACTTATGTGGCATTTCAACTGGCCACAACTTCTTTCAATTCTTGTCCTAGAAAATTCATTTATATTTGATTGGAAATGAAATTTTCATTCCATTTCACATTATTTCAGCAACTTAATGTCAACAAAAATCACTTGATATCCCCCTTTTGTGAACACACACACACACACACACACACACACACACACACACACACACACACACACAACACACACACACACACACACACACATATATATATATATATATATATATATATAATATGTTGTGTGTGTGTGTGTGTGTGTGTATATTAATAATTGATATTACATTAACGCTGCTACTCTTATTTCTACTGTACATTTTCACTTTTTTAGTTCTTTGTTCTTGCTGATGAACAGAAAATGGATACTTCCTTGGCCACAAGCCTTCTGCCACAGAACCATTCTGCTGGATCAGTTATAACAAGGTGAGAATGTCACAGTATTGTATCCAGATCATGTTTATTAACTGTATTGATTAGAGTTAGACCCACTCTTTTAATTTTATCACTTCTCTACATTATGATGAAGTATGTTTTTGATTTACTATTTTGAAGACATTTGGTACAAGCAAAAGTTAAGTAAATGTGGGTTGTCGGAGTATTTTCTGTATTTGCTTTTAAAATACATGTTGTCCTAGTCTAAATTCAAATTTCAAATTAAACCTCAGATTGCTGGAGTGGACTGTTTCTGGTTTTAGTCATACTCAAAGAGAATATTAACAGACAAAAAAATTTTTTGTAGGCCTACAACTTGGGCAAGTTTTTTTTAAAACATTTTTTAACCCTTTGACTCCCGCACCCTGTCCACCAACTGCAAAAACTTAAACCTTTTGACTTCCTCACCCTATCCACCTGCAAGAAGCTGGTGGATAGGGTGAGGGAGTCAAAGCGTTAAGTTTTTGCTTAGCTAGCATGGTTGACAATGAAGGATGCTGAGGGACAGGGTGCGGGAGTCAAAGGGTTAAATGAATGTTTAATGTAGACACGTTGTATCTTGTAATTGAAAGGTGTTTGATTATTTTGTTGATGTATGGTTATTTTTGTGTGCATTCTAGGTGCTGGAGAGGGGGCAGCATGTAGGAGCAGGCCTTATCTCTCTTGGACTCGCACCAAAGAACTCCACACATGTTGGAGTATATTCACAAAACAGACCAGAGGTGGGTTTGACCTTCAACACCACATTGATGAAAATATATCCCAAGGATATTTTAAAAGAAAAAGGTGCATGATTGGGTCTCTGTTGCATGGCATTTTTGATACAATGATATAGGTGGAATCCTTTTAGGCTTGGAGAAGGTAAAATAGTAAGGGAAAGGAGATAGACACTTATTTCATCATGCTGTGTTTGAAAAAATGTCAAAATTTCTACTCCCCCCTCTCCTCGACGTCAGGGTTATAGAGCAACATTTACCATATATGGTAAATGGAGTCATTCATGCAGTGGCATCTTCTTGAGCAAACTGACTCTGAAACATAGCATATGAATAGGATATTTAAATGGCATCAACCTCAGGTAGGACAAGACACTGCCAGGGGAGAGAGACATAAAAATGTTTCACTCACTTTCAGTTTCATTACTCAGATAATGTTTCTGTGCTCGAAATAAATTCCATATGCACTGAAGATGATCTGAACTGATCATGATATATTACCATATATGTAAACCCTGTGCATTGGCAAGGTCCTGAGATCCTACCTAGCATATGGGCTTTATCTTATTTTTGTATCAGTCTATCATTGGGACAGTCAGGGCTACATTGTATTGAAATGTATGTCTCCATCTGTAATGTTAAAAACAACATGAAAACCTCCCCCTCCCCTCCATGGAAATGGATGAAAACCCAACCAGCCTCTCAGTATGAACTAATCTTACCAGTGTCCTATAGTCACAACATAGAAATCAACCACCAAACATTATGAGTCATAGCCTCTATTTGCTCACCAACATGATTTATTGTCTGTTCCTTCATCCTAACTCCTCTAAGTTTTTCCTTCAACCCTGCTCAAACCAACAACAACAACAACAAAAAAGAAAGAAAGAAAAACAATGAAAAAAGACCAAACAGACATTAAAAAATGTAATTATGATGAAATGAATCAGTACATAAAACTACCACCACCAGGACAACAGTCTTTTTCATTTCTTTAAGTTTGTTTGATTTTTGATTCAGTAAAACCCAAACACTTTCCATTGCACTCTGTAAGAGTCTGCAAGTTTATCAGTGTGTTCATTTCCCTGATCACTAGCATGTCCAGGACTGTAGATCTACATAAGTTTTTGTGAATTGATACTGCTCATTCATCCATGTCAGTTTGGGGTTCCTACTCCATTTTGCATTTTTGAAATATGTTTGTCAAGTCAGTCAAGATGAAGGCTTGACTTTTGAACTAGTGTTCAGCATTCTCATAATTTTCCATGGGATCCCCTCTGGTATCAACACTTTCTCCAGTCCTCAATAACTTTAAGATTTGCTGATCAAAATAACAGTGGACCAGCAGTATGCTCAGCTTTGCTGACAATGGACTCATCTAGTAGACAGGTAGGTATGCACTAGAAAGGAATGGAGCAGTCTGATGACAGTTCAACAGTGTATATCAGGGGTGCCAAGAAACTGGACCTGCAGTCTAGTCTACCCTTCCATAGTGCAGTTACAGTCCTGCACTCTTAGTAACAAAGCAGTTACTAAAAGCATTCCACCAGTTATGTTTAGATGCACAATATTGGACAGAGAGGCAACCTGTACTACCTTGGAATCAATTTTGATACAATGCTGACCTGAAGAAAACATGCTGAAACAACTGCATTCAAGGATTAAAATGGCCTGTATATCCTTAAAGCAGTGACATCCACAGGCATTGAACAATGCCACCTCTTTCAGTGCACCACGCTGTAATACTGAGTATCAGTGATATGCTCCACAGAACCACAAAAGACCGCAGCATGAAGACTGTATGGTGCCTGCTTGACCTTTTTTCAGTGCCGTCAAGACAAGAAATAGAACAAGGAAAGGAATATTTTGGATCATCGAAAACCAGGAATATCCACATCACAAAATGGTCAATACAACAAAAAGTGGTCGACTCCCACTTGGAAAACCATGGATAGGACAGGCAGAAAAATCCATTCAGAATGTACGCTGCTGACAGAAATCATAGGGATAAAAGAATGAGTAAAACATCCAGATCATTTCAAAACCTATGCCAAATCAACATAACAACAACAACAAAACCAAAAAAAACTGAGGGAAACTCTTATTGCCAATGGTCAAAAGGTAAAACTGATGCAGAAATCAAACACTTATTGAGCAAGTAGGCTGCTGTCCCAAAGATGTTAATATCTGATGGATGGCTTAGCTACCAATAACAAATTTGGATGGGGCTTCAAAGAAAAGAAACACCAGACATGAAGAATCTACTGCATATAATTTCACAACCTCCATTCTGACCATGGAAACTGAGGCAGTCATGCATGCTCTAAAACAGTTAGCTTCACAAGATGATGTAGTAATGAAACAGATCAGTGATAGATAGAAGTACACATGTGTGGAAATCTTGCTCTTAAATCAGAACCAGTGTGCAAAGACTGAACTTTAGCTACACCACGTACACACTCAAACGCACGCATGTACTTGTCTACAGAAGAGGTAGTCAAGCTTTACTTAGGCAGGTGACTATTTAAAACTTAGAAGTGAATTGAGTTCAATGTGGGTGTAAGACTACACTCTAAACATTCGTGAATAATGAAATTTTTATTTCTTTAAACAAAAGGTATTTGTGCATTGTGTGTTCTTGTGACAGAATGTTTTGTATTTTTATGATTGATTTAAGTTTATGAGGTACGTTGACAGTGTTCGCTGACTGAATGATACAGGTTCAGTAATTTCCGAGTTAGACAACTGTACTTCTGTGCTTGATAGCTTACTAGCAGAATTAATGCTGCAAAGGGTTTAGAACAGTGTAGTGCATCTATTCATGAAGAAAAGAATGCATAATTACATAACACCTTTACTCAAAGAATTTTACTGTTAACAAACATATCTTACTGCCTGTGTTAATTTGCGTGGAAGCCTTCCACATATCCATTTTTATTGATCTCAACCATAACCGTACCATTCTCTGCACCTGTCAACAACAGTAGGTGATTCAATAGGTTCTGATGACTCAGTAGGTACTGATGATGCCAAAATGCAATCTTAAAATCAGTCAGTGTATATACTCACAGTTGAGTTTAATCATGCGGTCTCTTTGGAATTCACTGCCAGCTTATGTGAAGGTTCTGCTCATTCTTTTGCACTTCAAGTCAAAAGACATATTCATCTATGTCTTTCACTGTTGTTGTGATGGTTGCCAATCCTCCAATCTGCACTTCCACTGCTAACTTGCTGATCATGAGGCATCATGGAATCACTAAAGTATCTATATGGTTATGACCATAAATAGTATGAATGTGTAGTTAGACATTGCTGTGTATTCTTTTTTGCATTTCAGGTAATGTGAGCATTCTAAAGTGTATATGCTTTTATGTATTATAATCTATGTCTTGTAAAGTGTGTATTGTGCAGTGAGTTTGGAGAAAAAGTGTTTTGTAAGAATTTTTCATTATCATTATTACATATGATAACTGTTGGTTGCTATTTCAGTATGTGATCACAGATTGTGGACTCTGGACCTACTCCATGGTTGGGGTACCTCTATATGACACATTGGGTCCAGAAGCTTGTAATCACATCATTAATCAAGGTATGCAAATATGGCTGTTCTGTCAAATGAGAGTCACTCAATGAATAGTGAGAATATGTCTGAAAATGTATTTATAAAAAGATAATGGTCACTACATTTCTGTTTTCTGTCTGTATAACACCCCTTCTCTTGAATGACCACATTGTTTCCGTTGGGAAGATC
>CM060305.1:36489585-36532085 GCA_030674185.1 Monoplex corrugatus | reverse complement strand
CTCTCTGACAACACACTCTCTCTCTCTCTCTCTGACAACACGCACACACACTAACACACACAGAAATTTAGAATGTCACAAAACAAAATCTTCTGTTCATTGTTATAATATTCTTCATTTAGGTTTTGAAACTGAATAGAAGGCTATGAGTTGTATTATTTGTAAAGTAGGCCATCCATTAGCTTATGTAGTTGTTTCAATTTGTAGTCAATATCTGAAAAGGATAGGCCCATTGTCATTAATTTGTTTTAAAGGGAAGATTGCATCTTATTTAATAGTAGCCTGTTGTTATTGATTTGTATTAAAGGGCAAGAGTACACCGGAAATACTTAGCAGGATTGCTCTGCTTTGGTGGATTTTTACAAGTAATATGCTAAAAATCAAAGTCGCGAGTTTGGGCTTAATGTTAAAGTAATGTTAATGTGAAGACTATGCATTATGGTTTCCTTTCCTTTCCAATCTCTCAATGAATAGTATATATTATGCAGAAATTCATATATTTCTCTATTGTAGGAGTTAAGTGACCTGTTCCTGAATGGTGAGTGGTCCCATATCCTTCCTGAAGTTTTCTTTGGACACTGGCTGTGCTAAGTGTTCGGGGACTTGACTCATCCACAGACAGTTTAGTCTATTTTTTAAAGACTGATGTATAAAATAAAAATCAAATGTAACGTACATAAATCTTGTCTGTTATGTTTTTCTGTGTGTGTGTATATATGTGTATGTGTGTTATGTGTGTGTGCATGTGTATGTGTGTGTGTTTAGTTTTTAGTAGAATTTTGATCGGATGATATTTTTGGACAGACTGCAGCATAAAAGCATGCAGTAATTTTTAATATTTCAATTATTTAAGTGATTCCAGAAGTCATTGATTCTCAGATGTCCTTTTATATGTACAGAAACTGATGAAATATTAAAAGTTATTCATAAGACTACTGAAGTAGCGAGTCGTGACTTTTTTGGTTTAATTTGCAGTAATAAGACACTTGAACGATGAGCAAAATGATTTTATATCTATCTCTTGAAATGATTGTTTTGTTTCTAGCTTCATTTTTGTCTGTTATTAATACAATATGGGCAATTATTAATGAAACACTGATAAAACATCCCAAATATCACATGTTTCCTGTAATAAGACAAAAATAGCTCGTCACAAGAGTTCCAATAATGGTTTTATTCAATTCGGCACGCCAAAATACATCAACAACCAAAATTTCATGACTTTTGATCCGGTCTGTCTCTCACAATTACAAAATAAATGTCATTTCCAGCAAAATCAGCATACCATGCCATTTGATGAGTTTGTTCTGTGACACTGGTCCTTCTTTGTCCTACTAAAACGTGGTACCAAAATTTAAGAAATTTTTGACGCTTCAAATTGGAATATCTCATGAACTATTAGTCCGATTTGAAAAATTTAAAACTGCTTTTTACTCAGATAACAATATCTTCAAAACCATATAAATTTTTTAGCTCAAAACCCAATTTCAATTTTTCATGCGGCATTGCTACACACACACACACGCACGCACGCACGCACGCACGCACGCACGCACGCACGCACACACACACACACACACACACACACACCACACACACACACACACACACACACACACACACACACACACACACACACACACACACACACACACACACACACACCATCCACGGATGCCAGTGCGCACTTATCCACGTGCACACATACACACACAGAGATGCCAAAGCAGTCAGATATCCACAATGTTGTTGAAATGGGATGTTACATGATGAGAAAGTCAAGGTTGCTGAAGGACATGTTTTTAGAGGAGATTTCGAAGATGGAACAATTGTAGCATGACATTGTTGAAGCCCGTCATAGAAGAGCATGAGAAGAGAAACAATGTTTTGGAAGGGGGGTGGGATGGTAATGCATTATATCAGTTTTTATTGCTATTATTTCCCTGTTGACACCCATATTAAATCAGTTTTGATTGCTGTTATTTCCCAAATGACACTCTTTTTTTCACTTTATATCTTTCTTATTTAGGAAATCGTCAGCAGTTAATTTTTTTGCCAAATTCTTTTGATGAAATAAAGAATTCATAGATAAAATTTGCATATGCTGTACTGGTCTAATAATTTTTAAAAGTAATCGTTGTAGAATTTGATAAGGTTTATACATTATTTCAATAATTATGTACTGTTTTGGTGAATTCCATACTCAAATTCCCAACTGTTGTTTTTTGCCCATTTATTTATTAAAGCTGAACATTTCCATAATATCCAGTCTCTGGATGTGTCCCATGATTACATCATTGTCTCTCTGCCCGCCCCCCCCCCTCTCTCTTTCTCTCTCTCTCTCTCTCCCTCCCCACCCCCATCCCTTCCTTTCCACTGTCCTTCCATCTGTATTTCTGTCTTTGATAGCATAAACTGAGGAATTGATATATTTGGTGCTTTCTTGTTTCAGAAACTTGGCAAAGAAAACCCAGCACAAATAAATGTAAGTAAAACCTTTTATCTTTCTTGAAGCACAGCACTCAATTTCATCTACTGATGATGCATTTGTAATTGAGGAGGACAAAGTTGTTATGTGACTGGCAGTTCAGCCAGCTTTGATGATAAAGTAGAGACACAGTTAGCTTTCTTCAGATGCCAACAGCATGACTGATATTTTGTAAAAAGGCAGGAATAGCTAATAGCTGGAGAAATTAACACATACAAGTCAAGGTTTCTTTATTAAAACATAATTTTTGAAAATAAAATTCCTGTTGACTTCATTTTGTTTATCAGACTTACCACATCCCCAACCTAGTAGTGTTTGATGAAACAAAAGATTGACTTTTCATGTGTTATTCTGTGTATTTGTAAACAATATATCAGAACTTTGTATGAAATAATATATACAGGATATTGTTTGAAGTGTAGGTCTCTGTGCAAAAGTTTTGACAGTTTGTCTAAAGACCTGCATCCACTAGTGAACAAGAGGAAGATACAAGTCTGCAATACAATATGAAACCCAGTACAAAGTTTTCAGTTTGAAAGATGAAACTGTGAAACCATTTTTGGTTTGTTTCACTATGGGATCTTCTGTACCACTTAAGTGGTGTTTGTCCCATTCTGCTCATTCTGGCTCCTCAATACATCACCAGTCACAAGTTTCTTCAGTCTAAATCCCATTGCTGTGAAGGCCATGAGAACCAGCAATATTAAACCCTATCAGGGCTACCCACCAAAAGAGACTGCAGTTGGTCCTTAGGTGGAGTTCAACATTGATTGTTGTGAATCAAGTTACCAAGGACACTGCCTACTAAGCCTCCTGTTAACAACAGTAATTGCTCAGTCGTGGATCCAGACTGAATGAGATACCTGGAATGGTGAAAAAAAATGACTGTCACCTTATCCAGCAGCTTCCTGCTTTTGAGTTGGTGAAGAGGGTGTGAGAATCAAAGGGCTAGTAAAATTGATATATGTCTTTCCATTCTGTCCTTGGTAAATGTGATGTGTCTTGAATTTTAATGTTACTCGGACATTAAAAATTGGATGACATACAACAAACTTCAGCTTAATGATGACAAGACAGAAGCTATCCTCATTAGCACCCGTCAGAAACTTTCTCAGCTGCCTCCTCTTTCTCTCCCATTATGTAACACATCAGTCCCAATTTCTGATTCAGCTAAAAAACCTTGGTGTCTGCATTGACTCTACCCTCTTCATGAACAACTTTGTTTCTCAAACTGCCAGATCTTGCTACTATCACCACCATCGTATAAGCCTGATCAGGAAGTATCTCTCTGTCGAAACAACTGCAAAACTCGTTCTCTCCTTCATAATGTCTCGCATTGACTATTGGAATTCACTCCTGTCCGGTCTTCCTGCCTCCACCATTCACATCCTACAGCGCATTCAAAACAATGCTGCACGCCTTGTACTCAAAAAGAAAAAAGCTGACCACATATCTCCTCTCCTGGCACAACTTCACTGGCTCCCTGTATCAAAGCGTATACAGTACAAACTAGACACCATGTGCTACAAAAGCTTCAATAACTCAGCCCCCGATTACCTGTCAAGCCTACTTGAGATCTATGTTCCCTCACGTACCCTCCGCTCTGCCTCCGATCCTCTGACTTTTCGCTTTCCACGCACTAAGCTCAATACCTATGGTCCACGAGCCTTCTCTGTTTCTGGTCCACTCTCCTGGAACAAACTTCCTCTCTCAGTCCATCAGCAACCTACTTTTGTCTCTTTCAAGTCCGCTCTCAAAACTCATCTTTTCTCCTCTGCATAAAATCCTGACCTCACCCAATCCCCTCTGCAGCCTGTCTCCACTCGGAGGGGAATCACATTGTAATATATAATTGTATATAATATGCTCTCTATAATTTTCCATTGCTTTTATTTTTTCTCCCCATTTATAGCCGTGTGCATATGTGTGTGTGTGTGTGTGTGTGTGTGTGCGTGCGTGCGTGCGTGCGTGTGTGTGTGTCTGTTTCAGCGCTTAGATTTGATTTTATCAAGATTTTGCGCTATATAAATATTGTAATTATTATTATTATTATTACTATATGTCTGAAGTGTAGGATACCTTGTTGTCAAGTTTTATTAATAAACATTTTATTTTCAGCCAGCAAAACCTGATGATGTGTGCATCATTTGTTATACCAGTGGCACCACAGGTACTTGCTTTCTGAACATATGTGATACAGCATAGGAAAACCTAGCCAGTTATGGCTAAAAATAAGATCAGAATTAGACATCTGAGCTTTTTCCACATTTCAAGCCTTTAACATCTAATCTTCAATTTCCCAAAGTTTTATATCTAATACCACTCTAAAAAACAGTGTAAAAAATGAATTTAAAAAATTTCAAAATGTATGTTATGTGTTGTTTGCACTTCAGCAGTACTTTTCCTATATATATTATTATATATATATATAACACACACACATATGTATATACACATTCATACATACATACATATATATGCATTGATATCATTTCTGTTACCGTACTTTCATTGATGTTTGATTATTGTACAGCAAAAAGATACAAATTAAAAAAGAAATCAAAAGTTAAAAAAAAAAAAAAAAAAAAATGCGAAAAAGACTATAATGGATAAATGATTTGTGTATTTTTTTGCATGTCAGTTTATATCCTTTGACATTTCAGAATGAGTTAAATACTCAGAAATGAGAATCTTGCTCTTCAGTGAGGCTTCCGTATGTTGTGTCACATATGTCTGTATTTAGCACTTTATCAGTGTCTGTCATATATATGAAAAAAAATCCATGAGTGGTTCTGAGGCACATATTATTGTAATCGTTTACAGTTTTACAGCAATTTTTCCCTTTTTTATTTATTGCAATATTTTAAATGTTTTTGCATATACAAAATTATTTATGATTATGTGTATGATTCATAGGATACACAGAATAGGGTAGTTGAAAAAAGGTCTGCGCCGTTATGAAATAGGAGGAGAAAACGGTGTCTTATTAAAACTTGAGGTGAAACTGTATTGTTAATGTTTTCCACTAATTGTTTTTTTGTTTTATTAACCATTCATTGTTCGTATATTCTGTCAAAAAAGGACCCCTTTATAAAACCATCATGGATTTGTGTTTTATTGGTATATTTCACTGATTTCCGATTTTAGTATTTATTTTTTGAAAATACACACCATTGAAATGTTGAAATAGTAAAAATTCCAGACAGGCTTTTTGATGATAACTTGTCCACTGTTTTGTAGCTCTGTGATGAATTCTATAAACACTGTCTGACCAGTTATGTTGACCACAGCAGATGCCACTCCCCCCCCCCCCCACTTCACTTGGGGATGCCGGAGACTCTTTCAGTATTAATTAATAGTATCCCTTTTTCTGTTGCTTTCTTTGTTTCTGCCTTGTTCCTTTGATTCCTATCATTTCTTCCTATCATTTTCTGCCTTGCTGGTCCATTCAAATTTCAATGAAGTCTTACATACTTTCTCTTAGGATTGATAACTGGGTACATGTATTAAGTGCATCTTTGGCTCTAAGAAAATGTGCAAAAGTAGTTTTAGGTAAATTGGTTAGTTTTTTTAATATGTTTTAGTGTTCCTAGTTATGTTTAAATTTGTGTAATGTTTTTTTAATCCCTTGTATGATAAAATGGACAGAATGATCAGCACCAGGGGCATACCCTTGAATTATGTGCTCGTATGCTTTGTTATATGTGTATTTAATTTTCCTTTCCATTTTTTCCATCATATCATTATGTGTACTCTAGGAATACCCAAGGGTGCCATGTTAACTCACAGAGGATCCATTGCCACATCTTCCTCAGCACTGCACCAAGTGGTAAGTATATAATACAGTATTAACTTTTTTATTGTTATGTGTTGTGGTAATTTTTTGGAATAAAAAACAGGAGTGGAGAAAGTTTAAAACAACTTCAGTGTACACTTATCTAAACAAAAATTCAATGTAGACTTTCCAAGTTAGCTTATGATTATATGAATATTTGTATCTGGTCAGTATGTTTCCAAAAGCAAAGTTTCAAAAAAAGACCAGTGTGTTGTTTATTCTCTGTAGACAGTGTCTGTAAGTTGTCAAAAAAGCATACTTGAAGAAGGTAACCTCAGAATACCAAACATCCTGATCTCATTTTTGAAAAATTATTTTCTCAACATCTTTTGCCAAAGAGGACGATGGTCACTTAGGCTGGGTACCAGGATAGGGGTGGGTGTGACAGCAGCACCTGGCTATTCACCAATTTCTTGCACCCAGTCGAGTGTTTTGCAGTTAATATGGTCTTCCGCATCAGCTGAGCTTATACAATTGTAAGATATGGTATGTATGTTTTAAATCCCCCGTTCTTCCTAAATTGATAGGCTGCAAGGTATTAATTAGTCTTTACAGTGAATTTGTTTTTATTCAGATGGCAGGTGGCGAGCATGTGACTCCTGATGATGTCATGATCTCCTACCTACCTCTGGCACACTCCTATGAACGTCTTTTACATGTAAGTCATTTTCATCTGTTATTGTCATTTCATGTTTCATTCTCTTGG
This sequence comes from Monoplex corrugatus, assembly GCA_030674185.1. Taxonomy (NCBI): domain Eukaryota; kingdom Metazoa; phylum Mollusca; class Gastropoda; order Littorinimorpha; family Ranellidae; genus Monoplex; species Monoplex corrugatus. The sequence continues at coordinate 36,525,056 of CM060305.1, read as the reverse complement.
TCCAGACATCCCTTAGAGAGGACATTCAGTTTAGAAATGTTTTGTATGAACATCCCCTGAAGGGTTTTGGCCTGTTTCAAATTGTTTTTGTGTCCCACCACAATGTTTAGTAGACTTTGTAAGTTACAAATAGCTTTATTGGCCTTTCCGGTAGTCAAGGCAGTCAATCAGTACAGATTTTATTTGGTCATGTGTGTGTGACCTTGTTTTGTTTGATCCCATCTGAGCTCACTTGGACAAAGATGCATCTGTTGATAGTACTTTGCAGTCCTGATGCTCAAAAAAAAAAAAGGTTGATGACAGAAGCTTTTTACCACTGCTGAAATACTGAAAATACTTCAGATTGCAGAGTTAGACATTCAAGAGACCTGTTGAAGATGACAGTGATGATTTTTCTGGTGAGGACAGAGACTGATGGGCCGATTCTCAAAACACTTCTTGTCGGTTGCTGTTTCAAGCAAATGGGAGAGTGACAAAGACAAAGGTTATGGTCATGGCACAGTTTGGAGAGGAAAAGAAATCCATGGTACTATGTACATGACAAAAGAAGCTGTGTTATGCTCTGTGATCGGCATCAGAACTTCTTTTTCCTGCAGTAATGCATTTTGCTGGAGCGCCTTGGTTGCACATGCCCCCAGAAAGCCATACCCCATGATTTTGCCGTAGCAGAAGACGCAACAGCTTCCTCACTGAGATCAAGTCCAGGCCTTTAGGCTAGGGATGTCTGCTATTGTTCCTTTATTATTCATTATTATTTGTGCAAGGTAGTTAATAAATGAGTGAAAAATAAAATTAGAACAAGATATATGTCATCATTATTGACTAAAGAACATACAAGCCTGGCCCTAATAATGACAGTAGTAACAACAACACTGATAGCCCATCGGTAGTGGTAATAATGAAGTAATATAATAAAAGACAGAGTTATACATTGTGACACATCATTTTTCAGTGTTAGTTTCAGGCAAACATACTGATAGCGACTTCTTCCTTTAGCCTGCTTGATTATCTGGAACTGTTATGAAAATATGCATATACTATCGTGTGTGTGTGTGTGTATACTGCATTCAAATTGAAGTTCAGACATTTCTTTGTATACAAAAACCTTTCCCAGCTTAGTAGAGGAGAAAACTCTGTACCGTGTGATTGTTAACACACTTTCACACATATCAGTCTTTCTTTAAATGTGCAGTTTGAATGAAAAAAATATTTTGTGATTAATCACTTGTGAAAAGTCAGTGTTGTCATTTATTTCTTATTTTACAGGGAGTGGTTTACATGTGTGGAGCTCGAATTGGTTTTTTCCAAGGGGATGTTCGTAAGCTGATGGACGACATCAAAGAGCTTCAGCCAACAGTGTTTCCCTGTGTGCCCCGCTTGCTCAACAGGTTCTATGACAAGGTATGCACTTTGATAATTTGAACTCTTATCTTGAAAGTAACTTATGCTGTGAACATTTGACATTGCATGAGAGTACCTATCGTTCACTTCATTCATTCAGATAAAAGGTTAGACATTGCATGTGAGTATCTTGTCACTGTATACCAGTCTTTCATACAGCATGTTTTGGGCATATCAAACCTGGCAGAGCCCATCCTTCACCACATCTGATGCTTTTTGTTGGTTTCATCCCCATAAATGGCAGGTAATACTGGGTTACATGTTTACCAGTAGCAGAGTACAACCTATCCAGCCTGAAACCTGTATGGAAGTACAAGAACATCTCCATAAAACACTAGATCAGGCTTCTAAATGTGCTCATTTATTCCATTTTCCTGTATGGAAGTCGGACATAGATCCTCTCACAGCGGATTTGGAAAGACTATCCTGATGAAGGGTTGTGTATTGAAACGGTTTTAGCCCCTAATATGGCTCTACACAGTTGGCTGGGCTTTAACCCTTTCGCTGCTATCATGTTTTGCTAAGGCACATGCTAAGAATTTTTTTAGAAACAGACAAAAATCACGCTTATTATTTTCAATTGCTTATAATTCAGAAGGCATTGAAGATAGATACATAAAAGTATATATCAAATGAAAAGAAATTGAATGAAGATTGTGTTTATGACAATTTCAAAATGAAATAATGTACCAGAGTGTCACATGTACTCTTTGAAATGCAATAAAAAAAAAATTAAAGTCAATGATGATATAATCAAGTGATGCAGGAGCTCACAGCAGTTTGTAGCACACTTTGATTTGAAGATATAGACTGTACAAAGATCAGAAAGCAGTGTCCAGCCACAATATAAGCACAGCCTAGCCACACATAAAATGAAAGGGTTTTATCTTCCAGTGTCTATCCCCAGTAAAAACGCTTCTGAGTGTGGTAGTTCTGGAAGCAGTCTTCCACAGTCCTCTCCTTTCCCCTCTTGCTCCCCTTCCCCTTTTAGCAGGCCCAGCAACAGCAGGTCCAGCAACAGCAGGTCCAGGCCGAACATCATCACCATGCTGCATTACTATACCTGTAGCACAGCGAAAGCAAGGATTCAAATTTCCACATAAATATTTTATGAAATAAAAAAAAGTCATACACACACACACACACACACACCCCACACACACACACACACACACACACACACACACACACACACACACACACACACACATACACACACACTGACGTAGGTAGCATGCTACTCCCCCATGCCACGCCCCCTTTCATTTTCCTCAAGCAAACACTGCAAAGAAACCCAGTGAGTACTGCTTCTACCAAAGTGACTTCATTACAACATTGTTTCTGTCAGTATTATCACTGAATGCTTTCAATTTCCTATAAAAAGTCACACCAACAGTCTCTCTCTCTCTCTCTCTCTCTCTCTGTCTCTCACACACACACACACACACACACACACACACACACACACCCCTCTGCTCCCACCCTACTCCTCACATAAACACACACAGGCCATGGAGATAGTAGCCTACTCCTCACACAAACACACATAGGCCAGGGAGATAGCACAGGTCAGATGTCGACCAGAAAAACAAATCATCAACAAGACACACACAGCGTGGCTGACAACGAGCGAGCGACGAGTGACATGCCCACAGGTCGAACACACTGCCCGCTCAGTCACTGGCTCACTCGCTGACCAGGCCCAAACAAAGGGCTCAGCCATACAATACACACACTTAGCTGTTCTATTTATAAATATATTGAGAAGAAAGCAATACAATCATGTTATAAAATGAATAAAGTTCTCAAATACACCTACCTGCATCTGGAACAATCGGATCTCCATAGGCCTACTCTGATTCAGACGATCAGTCACCAAAAGCTTCTTCCACATCAAAATCTGGGTCGTTGGCATCAACTTCACGAAGTTCGAAGCCACCTGGCTTGAAGTCTTCATCTCCACTGTCTTGATCTCGAAAAATCTCTTCAATAACTTCTGCAACTGTGTAGGTTCATTGTGGGGCAGCCATAGCTTCAAAAACTGAAAGCTCAACTTCGTAGCACCTTGCCAATCGATCGTGATAAATTATGCAAATGATCTAAATGACTTTGAACAAACGGCACTCAAAGAGTGAAGATTGTCAAGGGACCTAATCAAATCATAAATAGAAGGTTTCTGCGCAATGCTGGACGAAAAGAGAAAGAGTGTTTGATACAGGATGATCCACGATCATCAACAGAGCATTGCAGACGACGGTTTCTATGACGAGCGTCATTCGTCAACAGCGCAGTGAAGAAGTTAAACAGAAATAACAGTAACAGCAGTAACAGACATTGCAGGAAGGTGTCTCTTATTCACTTCATCCATTCAAATCATTCATTTATATTTGTTAAAAATTGTGAATGTACGTTTATAGAGTTGGCTAAACTTTACTCATATTGGGAAATCTTTTTTTTTAAAATTTTTTTTACAATAGCCATTTCTTTGTGCGACTTCTTGTATGTACTGTGTTTTTTTACATCAGATATTTCTTTGTGCAACTTCTTTTATATACTGTTTTTCATATCCATTTCTTCACTGAAGATTGTAGCAGTGCCAGAACATTTTTCATTATGTTGAAAGTTCAGTCCTGTTCAGACTTCATAAAATTATTGCATGTTTGAAAAGAATGCCGGAGTTGGCACATAGTCTTGTTAGGTTAGCAGTCGTGGCAATCATCCTGACATTGATAATGTTTATCTCATAATTTACTTTTTGTTATGGATGCATTGGATTCTGAGAATGTAAATGGAGTTGGAGCTTCTGATATTCTTGAGGTAGCCGGTACAGAACATGTGCATGCTATTTTTAAGTTTTGAGTGTGTTTTGAACAAGTTTCATAGGTCATATAACTGTTATATTGTCTAATTGATAGACTGGTGTTCAAGTGGGTAAACATGATACTTTCAGTTGAAAGGTCCAGAGTTTGATCCACCTAAACAATACTGCCTGATGGGTAAAGTTGGAGACTTTTCCAATCTCATGTAAGTCATGTCTCTGGCTGGCTTATGGAAAATGGAAACACCTGGCATGCATGCCCACCAAAGATGCAGATTATGCAACAACAGTATGGAGTTTGTTCTAGAGGGATTCATCGTACTTGGTCAGTTCCATATGTGCTCAACCCAAGTCCCCCAGCAGTTATCTGGCAGACTCCCTGAGCGTGTGCAAAACCCTATGCGCTGGCAAGGTCTTGAATGCAACAGCATAATAGAATATGTGGTCAGCTCACCGGACGCCTTGAGTTCTCCATAGGCCCTAAAAAGTCTGATAGCATAAAATGCTTAGTGAGTCAAATGAATTTGGAGAGTGGCAATACATAAAAAGTTATGATAATGATTTATTATAATACTTTATGTTACCAGGTAATGGCTGGAGTGAGTGGTAGTGCCATCAAGCGCTTCCTGTTTAACATCGCAATCCGCAGCAAAGAGGGAGAACTCAGAAGGTAGGTATTACAGTGACAGAAGTAGAAATTTGGTGGGGGAAATATTAAATCTTTATGTTTTCATTTGATTTTTGTATGGATTGATATGAATATGTTTTTTAACTGTATTCAGTGGACAAATTCATCTTGGTCATTGTGCCAAATGGATGGGTAGCAGGTTTGTGCGTGGCTGGAACACACCGGGCCAGTTCATCCATCTGTAAATGGGTACCAGTCTCTGCAGGGGTGGGAAAGAATGCAGCAAGGGATATGAGATGGCAACTGCCCTCATAATGCTGGCCTGGAGAGATTTTTTTAATTTCTTTTTTTTTATTATGTTTTAGGATCACACTTTGGGGGGTTTCCTTTGCGCTCACCTTTTTTCGCCTATTTTTTATGCCACCCTTATGGCCACAGAAGTTGGCACAGTTTTCACAATGTGCTGGTGATGATGATGATGAGGATGATAACCATGATGCTTTGGAGTTCCATCTAGGATGTAGACTATGTGACAGGGCTGTACTTTATGCATATTATCACTACATATCCTGGCGTCAACCAGGCTCTGAGAGAAGTTAAGTTCACAAGCACCTCACTTCCCATTACACACAGACATAGTGCTATTTTGAAATATCAAGGTGTGTGTGTTTTGTTATTGTTTACCATCCTGACTAACAGTGAGGAGTAAAAGGGTCTGGTTTACTTTCAAAATTCAAGATTAGATTGACAGTACCTTAGTAATTAATACTGTATCTTTTTGTGCATCATAGTCACTTAGTGTGGAAAATATACTTTATTTAGTATAAATTGTTACATGAATATAAAAGCATTCAGTATGGATTGGTATGAGGTTGCCATTGTGATAGTCGTTTTGTTTTGACAGCTGATTTGTGTAGGGAAATATGGTTATGCATGTATGCAGAATTACACTCCTGGATTGTAGATTAACATTGAAGTAAACCAAAAAGAACATGTATTCAATACAAGACAAGACAAGTGCAAATTTTCGTTTGCACATAGTTGGTTTTCTTCCTGGAGTGAAGTATATTTGGCAGGAAGCCCAGGCATGCTCATCTTGAAGCAGAAGTGAGACATGGTAAATCTGTTTATGAAATTTCATTTTTTAAAGCAATTTCATTTTCAGACGAATCGTCCGTAAAGACAGTATCTGGGACAAGCTTGTGTTCAAGAAAGTCCAAGGTGCTCTTGGGGGCCGAGTGCGTCTGATCACAACAGGGTCTGCACCTCTTTCCCCAAAGTGCTCAGCTTCCTCAGATGTATCGTGGGATGTCCAGTAAGTTGGATTGCTTGCTTGTTTTCATTATCTTGTAAAAAGCCATACTGTAAGAGATTTAAATAAATGTTTGTGTTGGGCAGCCTGTGAAATTGCAAAATTGGCAGAGGTAGAGCTTATGTCTTCAATCTGACTGTATTACTCAGGTCTCTTTTGAGAACTGTGTACAGCCTCTGCTGTCCTTGTAACTGAATGGGTACCTGACCTTTCTCAGGTTTAGTAAAAGTAAAGCAGCAGCAGGAAATAGAATATGGACACCGCCCTCGTAGTGCTGGCACCAAGAAAAGCTACGGTCTTACTCTCATTTCTGTGACATGTGCTTATGTGACAGCCTTTACCTTTTTTTTTAGAACTGATGATGAATATGTATGTGAATTATGAGTTGGTGTACTGATGATGTTTGTATTTGGGCAGCTGTTGGAGGGTTATGGTCAGACCGAGTGCCATGCAATCTGCTCACTACAGCTTGTTGGTGATTGCACTATAGGTGAGTTTTTACACATTCTGTGATTTAATGAGAATGGTGTGCTGGTTGTCTGCAGTGGTCTTTTTCCATCTTTTATTTTTTCTTCTCACCAGGGATATGTTAACACTTTTATTCTGTCACCCTGCCCACTAGTCTGTCAGTGCTGAAATGGCTGTAGATGAAGCACTTTCTAAGGGAGACAGTGTATGCATAAATGACTTACATTATACTTGCAACAGTTTTCTTATCAGTGTGGAAATTTGCGACGGTACTAGAATGTGGTCATGATATGAACAGATGCACAGAGGTGCCTCAAGAAGTCATTGAGTTAACAGCTTTAATGTTGAAATACTTGTTTGTGTGGCAGGAACTGTGGGTCCACCTCTCAGCTGCTGTGCTATCAAGCTGTTGGACATTCCAGAGATGGATTATTACGCCAAAGACAATAAAGGAGAAGTGAGTTTTAAACTACTCTTGCATCACCTTTTTTACTTTTTTTTTTTACGTGTTGGATCAATATAGTAAGTAATGTATTTAATGCAGCACGTTTTATAAATGTTTTTATGTTTTTTGTTGAAGAAAAGATCTTTCTTTCTGTCAGTTACTGAAAGAGAGTAACTGTAATGAGAATAACTGTAATGAAGTTGAGGCTGAAATTATGAATTAATCTCCACATGGCTTAGTGAAATTATGTTACAGTAGGTCTAGATTGTGTATGAGCTGACTGTGTGATTGTTCAGAAAGACTGCAAAAAAAAATATGGACTTCATAATGTTCTGAAAGATCACAGAAAAAGATGGGACTGTGATAACATAAGTGACTGAGGTGTTTTATTTTGTGGCAGGTGTGCATCAAGGGCCCCAACGTATTCTGTGGTTATCTGAAGGACCCAGAAAAGACCACAGATGCACTGGATTCTGATGGCTGGCTTCATACAGGAGATGTGGGCCATTGGGTAGAGGTAAGTTTATTTCATTAAATTTGCTAAAAGAGGATATTGATCATTTATGGCATGCTTCTGTGTCAGACAGTGGGCAGAGATACAAATGATGTTTTGATTGAACCAGTTTCTATGTGGTTCAATATCCTCTTGACACTGGCAAAGAAACAGTTCCAGATGATGCGCAAGTAGTGAGTTGAAGCTTTCCTGAAGTCAGACATTAGTAAGATAGTCAAGAAATCGACTTCTCATGGGACCAACATTACAGGGGTAGTGCATATCTCTTGTCATTCATTGCTTTACTTTACCTAGCTCTGAACTGGTTTAGACACCCGTCCACAGCTGGGTGGTTACTTGCTCAAAGTTTCTCACCCCTGTGCAGTCCAGTGGGAGGGTCAGAGCTTTACCTCTAACACCAACCACTCCTCCAATGAATGCAAGTAATGAAATTGCTATGACGTACTACTAGGACAGGTAATACCTTCAGTAATTCCTGCATATATTGGGTGATGGTGTGAAGACCAGTGGAATGGTCATGTTGTTTTTCTCTAAAGTATTCAGAACATGAGAAAATGTTAAACAAATCAACATGTATTTGTGAGAATTTAGAATGTATGTGCAGTGGTATTTCATTTCACTCCATATTTATTCAGTAAACTCTTTTTAACCCTTTGATTCCCGCACCTTGCCCACCAGCATTCTGCTTTGTCAACCATGCTAACAAAGCAGAGACTTAACCCTTTGATTCCCTCACCCTGTCCACCAGCTTCCAGCAGGAAGTTGGTAGATAGGGTGAGGGAGTGAAAGGGTTAAGTTTTTGCAGTCGGTGGAAAGGGTGTGGAAGTCAAAGGGTTAAGTCTATTGTAATTTTGCAGGGAAAGTTTCACTTAGTAAATCTCTTTAACAAGTGAGTATGGCATAATGGGTTGGATGATGGCTCATGACTGGGACCACCATCAATCAAAGAAATTATTACAAGATTTTGGGTGTCCATTTAGAAAAATATTAAAATGAACTTTTTTCATATTGTTTCTTTCAGAACGGTTCTCTGAAGATAATTGACAGGAAAAAGAACATCTTCAAGCTTGCTCAGGTATGTACTCTGCTCAGATGATTAAGAAATAATATAACATCCTGTGTAAAATCTAAGCTAGTTCAAACTTGACAAGTCTGATGTGTTTTGTGCTCATCAAGATGAAGCTAGATCTGATCTGACTCACTTTGAAAGTTACCCACTGGACCTTCTAAAATGTGTCTGTTCGACTTACGCCTTTTAATCTGAGTAGTCACGTAGGTGGAGCTACTAAATTAGGAAAAAAGCTAATGCCTTGAATGATGTGTTGAGTACTGTCTTTCTTCTTCTTTAATCTGTCCACTTTTACAGTCGTGGGAAAAAATCCCATGTGACATCAAGGTTTCTTTCATGCCATTAGTCTTAGTCATCCTCGGTCTGTTTCGTGCTGTAAATCCAGATACCCTTTCTGTTATATTCTTGCTGAGTCAACTGTTAGGATTGCATTTTGGGTGCTTAATTCTCTGTAGGTGAACATGATGGTGGACTAGTATTAATGCCCACCACTTCAGTGATCTTGGTGTTTCTGATCATTCCATTAAGTTGTGACGCTGTTCTCATCATGTCCATTAAGTTTTGTTGACAGCTGTTCTCTGATCATGTCCCATTAAGTTTTGTTGACAGCTGTTCTCTGATCATGTCCCATTAAGTTTTGTTGACAGCTGTTCTCAAACAGTGCATCTAACAGGTAGTGTTTCTGATCATGTCCCATTAAGTTTTGTTGACAGCTGTTCTCTGATCATGTCCCATTAAGTTTTGTTGACAGCTGTTCTCTGATCATGTCCCATTAAGTTTTGTTGACAGCTGTTCTCAAACAGTGCATCTAACAGGTGGTAATTTGGTGTTTTAGTGGCTCAGTCAGGGTACAGGTGTGGTAACTAATATGTCAGGGTAGGGATGACAATGAAAGTATGAGCTTGAAGGGATGTTGGGATGTTTCAAGAGTGGGCAAGTTGATAGCTGACATTGCTTGTTTTCTGGATTCATATGTTGATTTCTTCTGTGAAAATGTTGCTTAGGTATTTGTATTCACTCACTTGTTTGAGTTTAGTGCCATTGATGTTGATGCTAAGGTTGCCAAGTGTTCTAATGATCTTCGTTGTCTCAGTTTTGCTGGGTCTGATGTTCATGCTGTAGCTTTCGCAGTAGTAATGTATTGGTTGTGTTTGCCTGTAATCTTCTTTTTGTTCTTCATGTGTTACGCTGTGATCATCAGCAAACAAATTTCATTCAAAGATTCTGGGCTTGGGTTTTCTTCTCACGCAGTTTTATCCATGTAAACTATAAACAATTTCCATGTAAAATATAAACAATAGTTGTGATAGGATACAGTTGTGTATCGCTCTAGATGTGAATTCATCCATGCAAACTATAAACATCAGCAGTGATAGGATATAACAATTCATCCATGCAAACTGTAAACATTAGAGGTGACAGGATATAACCATCTCTCTCTCTCTCGCTGGATATGAATTCAGATGTTGTAAGTGAATTCGGCTGGTGTGCAAACTTACTGGTTGTTGTGCATTTAGTGTCTTCTAAACTGTTAATGATGATTGTGCAAATAAGTGAACAGTGGCACTGTACATTCACGTTTTTGAACATAGAGTAGATAAAGGTCAGTGGACGGTTTAGGTGCACTTGATGTCATGTGTGTTCCCAGAAATCAGTCTCTGCCCAGTTTTTTTTACTTTTGCCCTTGGGAAGCAAAATTAGGGTTAGGCAGCCCTGCTTATATGACCCCCTTTGCAAAGGTTTTGAGCCTTTGAGCTCTATTCCTCTAGATTCTCTCAACTTCAAGGCCACTTTTCTTCTGTCCTAGACTCCTGCAGATGGTTCTGTTACACTTAGATTTCTCCTGGACTTCTTGGCCATGAACCAGGATTCTGTGGATTCTTAACAGAGATACACATCTGCCCTTATCCACCATTTTGGACTGATTGGACTTAGATAGGAAACTGTGTCGAGTCTGATGCCATAAGCACTACCTCGATAGAACTAAGGATCACTGTGCCTCAGAATGCCAGCTTCTATCTCCATCACTGGAATTTTCAAAGAGACATTTCCATGGGCAGTGTTTCCAGATGGCTCTCAAAAGCCATCATCAGAACTTACCAGTAGAGCTTAACAAAACATCTTGCATCTGAGAGCCTAGGAAGTCAGAGCTATTGTCACCTTTGTGGTGTTCCAACAGAATGCTCCCTTGAGGGTGATTTGAAGTCAGCTTATTGGCACTATGAGAATCCCTTCATAAACTTTTACCTCAGAGATATCAGAACAGTCAGAGCTGATGGTTCCCAAGACATTCTTTTCATAACAGGTAATATGACCATTTTTTCCCCAGTCAGCTCCATCCTAAGTGTAGGAGCAGTCCTTCCTCCATTCTTTGAATTGCCCAGTCAGTCTAGCATAGGACACTGTATGGAGCTAAAACCAGTAGGCCTACTTGTATCTAAATACATGTTTGGCCTAACATACTTACCATGTCTGACTTAAACTCTCACCCATTCATCCCCGTTAACAGTTGCCACAGTTCTTAGTAGGACTGCAGTTTGATTGGACCTTCAGAATGAGAGGCATGGGCTTTTCACCAGCTCCTGTGCGTACAAAGGGTACTGGGACCTGGACCATTAAGCTCTGCACTGGCTACATTCAATTTGTGTTAGTGTTTTTAGTATTAGCCACTAAATCAGACTGAGACAGGGCAGCCTACTGGCACCTTAATGCAATTAGTCCAACAGGGTAAGTACATTTATTTGGATAAAAATACTACCATCTCAAAGAGCGTCAGTTCTTCTTCTTTGTCAGTTCTTCCTCTTGTGCACTAGTATGCCGGAAATGGTGCTGTGCATTTCCCTGACTGACTGAGTTGAGGAGTCAATTGAAGTACCTCTGCCATCTGTTGTTGATGCAGTGTTCATCACTGAGAGGGTTTTCATCAGTGTCATTGATGATGATTGTTAGATTATATGATCATCTCTTATATCTCATGGCTTTTAGTGCTTTTGTAGAATTTTCTTGGTGAATGTTTACACTGTACACTGAGTTGTCCGAATTTCTTTCGATGGATGCTTGGCTTGTCTTACCACTCTGCTGTTATGGGGTCTTGCAAGTTTGTATTTGGTATATTCCAGACTGGGCACATTTTTTTTGGTTTTGTTTTTCTTTTTTGTTCTGTGGATACATTGACATGCCATTCCATCATGCAGTCTTTATTATATCAGACACTTTGTTAACTGTCTTGGCTGGTGTGTTCTTGAAGTTCTATAAACTGGGATTGTCTCAATGGATTTATTTTCCTTGGTTGTTGGTGATTGGTAATGTTCACTGTCCATCATAAACGATAACAAAGTCTATATATTTGTAAACCTGTAGCATTAAAAATGTTTATTAGTATGTAGAGTTTTCACAGAAGTGAGGTTTATGAATTACCATATTAAATTTTTATACAAGTGAGACCTGTGATTATGAAATATATGATCTCGTATGTTGATTTTTAATAGAAATGGAATCTACGAAGAGAAGAAAATGCAAAGATGTTGCAGTATGTGTGGCTTATGTGTTTGCAGGGAGAGTACATTGCCCCGGAAAAGGTGGAGAACGTGTGTATGCAGAGTCCTCTTGTAGCTCAGATGTATGTCCATGGTGACAGCCTACAGGTCAGAACAGTACTCTGTTAGCATTTTGTAATGATGCCTTTCACTTAGTTGTGAACTGTGCAGTTATTTAGTGAACAGTGATGGTAATCATTTGAATATGTCCATACTTCAAATGGAACAATAATGGTAATCATTCAAATATGTCCATATCAATCTTATTAATGATAATGGTGATAGAAATTCCATTTGTATGGCATACGAAAGTGTACATGAAAGCATGCATGTTGCACTTTACATAGAAATATGTAATAACAAAAAAAATACAAAGGGAGGGGGGATGTTAACAGATCCACACATGATACATTAACCCTCTTAGCTTCATTACGACCGCAGCTGACCGTTCCGCCCGCACTGCCTAGCGCTTCGTTACGGCCATACACGACCGTAAAAGTTGGCCACGAGCATGGGCTATTTTGATCACATACTGATCATGTGTTTCTTGCCCTGGGAGACTGACAATTGGTCAAACATTCTTGGCATCATCCAATGAGATGATCTTGGGAAAATTAGCACTACACACACATCCATTCACTTATGCTTGGGCGCGAAATGTGGTTGGGGTATTTTCATTTACGCCTCGTAGCGTGTGAAAAAATGGCGATGCCCTTTGTAGCAGACGGTTTTCAGGATATAGATGATTCTCCAGATTATTCAGAGGAGGAATTAAATACTACTGTTCGTGAATTACAAAAACACGAAGAAGATGTAGTTGAGTCAGATATTGAGGTTGGTGAGGGGGAAGATGATGAAAATTGTGATTTAGGAGAGCAGACCGACACAGAAGATAACGCGCCGCTGGCCGCATTCCAGCGATCGTGGCACCCAGCACTGGTTCCGCTGACAGTAAAGAAATTTGATCTCCCGGTGGGACCAAACTGTACACTGCCAGCTGATGCCAAACCTTTAGATTATTTCTTTTTGTTTTTGTACTGACAATTAGTAAACTGTATTATGAACATTGAATGTAGTTTTGTATTGGAAAGAAAAACAGTGATAAAAACTACCTGAACAAACTGTGTAAATACCTGAGGAGCACTTGGTGACATTTGGTGACCACTGTGAGTACTATCACATGGAAATGCTGTTAGACACTTTAGCTAAGCCATACTCTAATTCATTACTCATCTGCATGTGTTGTGGTCAGGTATAGGTGTGCTTCTCTTGTTTTCATATATATGTCACTTATTTATTCATGTTTGGTGACATCTTTGGTGACAATGACACGACAGGCAGTGGTTAGAAAGATATACTCACTTGGATATGCAATAAAGCATGTTTACCGACACCTGACAAATTTCTAGCTTTATATCTGATCAGACATGCTCACAGCATACTCATGAACAGAGTAACCCTATTTTGGGGGGAAAAGCTTCAGAAAATTCGAAATCTAGGGGCATTTCAGCTCTCTAGAATACAGATACAAGAGGGTTAATGCAATATAAAGATAGATATATGAAACCAGAAATAGGTAATACATGTAGTACTTATGATGATGGCTCTGTGTGTCTGATTATACAATGGATGCACCTGGTTGAGGAATTGGTTGGATGTGAAACAAGCTGAACAAGCCAATCCTTGAGTGGCAGACCTTGGTATGGCTGCCACATGTGAATAATTATGATAAAGAAGACAATTTCTGCAGTAGCTGTCTTAATTACCTCGGTTAATGGGAGTTTTACACATTAAACTCATTAAGGTTGAATGCTTACACACACTTACACTTACATGCATTTACACACACACACGTACGCATGCACGTATAAACAGGCAGTCACATACTAGAGCAGAAAACACAGGTAACAGGCAGCATTTCAATATTTCTAAGTGGAGTTTAGCAACTGTCTTTTGAAGAGAAGAGTTCTCAGTTCAGACTCAGGAAACAGAAGGAGCATGAGGTACATAGCCCTGCTTCATTCCACTTTGAATGCAGAATGACTTTGGGGATGATCTGTCAGATTGCTCTGTCCCCTGTACATTGTCATGGAAAGAGAGGAAGAGATGCTCATAAATACACACTCCCGCACATGCACATACACAATGTGTGGGCCGAGTGAGAATTTTGAATCTTATCTCCTAATAAGAAGTGAACCATCTTGATTACCATTATCGACCATACTTAAACTATCATGATATGCTGCTAGTTAATTACGCATGGCTAGGTGCTTGACTAGTCTTGATTTACATGCTGAGAGATTGATTGTGAATGATTTATACATACTGGGAGTGCCTCATTTTCTTGTGTGTTGTATGATTGACAAAGATTGTTGTGGTTTGCAGTCTTGCCTAGTCGGGATAGTTGTGCCAGACCCAGATGTCCTTCCCAAATATGCCAGAGAAAAACTGGCCTTGAATGGCATGGACTATGAAACCATGTGCAAGAATCCTGTGAGTGTTTTAGTCTAGCCCTCTTTCTTTGTTTATTTTGAGCCTATAAGTTCAATTTGTTTTCTCATAGGCTTGTATGATTTATCAATTGGAGGTACTTTTAAGTCAACAGTTCAGTTTTTATTTCATTGAGCCAGTTTATCACTTGTTGATGTCGAGATATTGACTGTGAAGTTTTTTGCTGCATTGAGAGGCTTGTATGTATGGGCAGTCGTCTTCATACAAAATAAAACAGATGTGAGAGAGAATTTGCATTTTTGCATGTATGAAAAACCTGACGTTTTGAATGTGACATTTTCAGTGTTCTTAAAGTATTAAATACAGATTGTTTGCAGGCACATAGTTTTACATCTGTAAAAAAGAAAGTATGAAAAAGGATTTTTTTTCTCAGTAATGTTAAAGTTTTATTTGTGATATCATTGGTTAAAGGTTTAATTTCACTCTTTGTGTTTTTCCAGGAGGTGAAAAAGTGCTTGCTGGAAAACTTGACAGAGTTGGGCAAAAAATCTGGCCTGTCATCCTTGGAAATTGTAAGATTTTTTTGTCTTAGAATTTCTATTTCAATTGATTTTTTAAACTGGTAGGTGCATAGATTAAGCAACAGAGGAAAGTGACTTTAAATGTAGAGATGCTATCTGTACATCTGCTATCTGTCACCAGATAAACATCTTGGTTAACTTGAGAAAACTAATCATAATTTGTATGAAGTCCATTGTAAATTTAGAGCTTGAAAGGAAGTGGCAAAGATGGCTGGGCTTCAGGGGATGTTCTGAGCCAAATAAGAGCCTTTTCCAAATGCCATCAATCTTCTGTGATATCAGGATAGTGTTGTGATTGAAACCATGTATATTTGTGTTGTTCTTATGATTGGAGAGGTCATTAGAAAAATCTGGGGAAAGGGGGGTGGGGGTGGAGATGGTTGTGGGAGCAGCATACATTGAAATTTTCAGTCTTGGGATTTGTGCAGATGTAAGGGTAATGATGCAAGTTCTTTTCCTGTGTACATTGTATTATGAGAGGAGGATAGGGGTAACAAGAAATATTGAAAAACAAAAAAAGGAAGAAGAAAGATCAGTACAGTGAAGCTGTAGTATCATGAATTTAAATGTAGTTGAGTGCTCATTAAAAAACCCTTATGCTGCTGATGTGTTGGCAGGTGAAGGATGTGTATGTACAACAAGAACTGTTTTCGGTTGACAATGGTCTTCTAACCCCAACCTTCAAAGCCAAGCGACAGGAGCTGGCCAAATACTTCCGACCACAGATTGAAGACATGTACAACAGACTTGGTTGAATGAACCTGCTGCCATTGACAACAGTTATTAGAAAAATGGTCATTTGGACACTAGTGAGCAAGGACAATGATAGCTCCCAAAATACTATACCAGCTAAAAACAGGTGACATTTGTACTCGGTACCATGAGCGTGAATATGATATGATGAATCCCCCGTAGAATGGAGAGTGTATGGCATGTGGTAGTTGTGAGCATCAGATGATTTGTCTTCTGAACAACTAAAGCAGTGCTTGGGGCTTTATGGAGACAATAGCATATCTTCCTGCAGTGTGTGTGTATGTGTGTGTGTGCTTGTGGTTGTTAAATGCTTTTAGGCGTATTTTGTATGTATAGTTTGATATTGTTTACTATGTTCTTTGAAAGGAGATGGGGACAAGTAGACATTTTTTTTTATTTGTTTTATTTGTTTTGTATGGATAGTTGAGTTGATTAGGGTGTTTATTTTTCTGTTTTGTTGGGGAATAATGAACTTGCATATGTTGACATATTTTTCAGAAATTATGATGGTTTGATCTGGTCAGCTTAGCAGGGAAGAAACATTGAAATGATTATAAATACAGGAATATAAAATCAAACAGGGCGGAAAAAAAAAAGTGCTTTAATGTACCCATGTATTCATCTGGATCATTGTGAAAACTTAATGTGTATTTATTGCACATGTTGTCTGTGTACTAGTAGTTCGCAGATTTTAGTCTGTGTCATGTAGAGTCTTAGATTTGACTCGTCCACAGATTGTTTATCTATTGTACATGCTGTGCTTGTATCATCAGTGACACAGAGTTTGACAGGATCTTTTCTCTGTTGGGATATATTGAGCTTGTTTTATTGATATTGAGACTTGTTGACTGATTAATTGTCTGTTGTTTTTTTTTAACGATTTCAAGAGACTCAAAGAATAACATTTTTTTCAGTTTAAACAAAATAATTAAAAATTGAAATAGACAGCCTTTGTCAAATGTGTAATCAGATTTGTTTTAACAAATGGAAGAAACTT
Source organism: Monoplex corrugatus (assembly GCA_030674185.1). Classification (NCBI taxonomy): domain Eukaryota; kingdom Metazoa; phylum Mollusca; class Gastropoda; order Littorinimorpha; family Ranellidae; genus Monoplex; species Monoplex corrugatus. The sequence continues at coordinate 36,508,083 of CM060305.1, read as the reverse complement.
AATCCTTCAACTTACCTGTCTAGATAAAATAACAGTTAGACGTAATCTTTCAAATCTCATTTACCCAGCCCGTCTGTGCAAACAAACAAAAGAAATGAACAAATAGGTGGGAAGGAAAATGAGTAGATTTGGTTGTGTATACAAGAGTCATTTGGTGTTTGTGAAATGAAATTGAAGTGGAAGTCTTGCAGGTGCCTGCAAAGAATTTTTGTGTTGGACAGTTGATTGGAATATAGGGCAGTGAGCTCACTTCGTGACCCCACACAAACACATGTAGTACACACGCATGCCCATATATGTACGATTTTGTTCTTAACAAATTGGCAATATATATATATAGGAAGAGATGACAATCGAAAATTTATGTAGGTTTTCTCTGCTAGGAATCTTTTTATCTTGTATGAAGATTACATGCACACACACACACACCACACACACACACACACACACACACACACACACACACACACACACACACACAACACACACACACACACACACAACACCACACAACACCACACTACACACACACACACACACAAATATATATACTTATCCCTGCACATATATCAATGGGGAAAATTGGTTGATGTGGTTGTTTACTGTACCTGGTGATGCGAGCTTGTATTTAGATCAGTTCCTTGATTGTTTACAAATTATTGCATCTTGCTTAATTTTCCTGCCCTTTGCTAAGAATTGCATGCCCATTGGAAAGGCAGGCTTGTTTAGTAGTTTGTTTAAGTTGTTTTCCATCCAGGAGTATGCATGCATAACATATAGGAAAGTAAATTCAATAAGAGGGATTAATTTTGTTATCTATATTGATTTTCTGTTGATCATGAATTGTTTCCATTTTAAAGTAGGTTTAAATCTTTTTAAATCTTTTTGTTATTTAGTGTTTTTGTTTATCAGTTATGTCATGTTCTAATTGACGGACTTTCTTGAATGCCTCACTGCACAGTTGTCTTCCCAGGTTTTCATGTTGGGGCAGGTTACGGCAAAGAACCACATTTGTTGATGAATGGATATAGTTAAGAACAGAAAAAGTATAATCAACTCTTGTTGTTGGACTGCATTACTGTCGATATTGGCTTTTGTGTCTTTCAAGATTTAAATAAGGTGAATTTAAGCATAAATGCGCGATATAGTTCTTAAATTTCCATTAGCATATGTTACATGATGCTTAACATGAATAGGTCCACATGTGTACAAATCTGGTTAAAACCTACACATACTCTTACATAACCTGGTAACCACAACAACCATTTATAATTGACTTCTTCCCACAAAGTGAAATATTTTGTCTTGCTGGTTGTGAGAGATTGGAAATCATGCTGGAATGTAGGAATGAAACCTTTGCTGACACCTGTGAATGTTAAAACTTTGTTTTCTCTCGTAATATTTCTATTACTGTTCTATTGTCAATCTATTTGTAGTGGATAAAGTATTAGATGTTTCATTTCAATCATGTTTCTGTTCTTTTCAAAATACTATGTATTGAAATCTGTGAAGTACAATGCTTTTTGTTCATTATAATTTATACATGGCCACTTGCATTCCAAAGGGAATAGAATGTATACTTGTATTTATTGTATGAATTTATTAGCTAAAGTATTCGGTACAACATTTATTATACTTTATTGAATTTATAAGTGTCAGTTTTACTACTCAGATGATGGTGTCAGACATTTTTATTACTATGTTTTGTTGACTTGTTTATGTAATGTATCTGAACCTCTTGTTTGTGGCTTCTAGAGATTTATTGTCAGTTTGGTAGGTATGTGTGGCTGACATTCACATGCGTTTGCTCAACATAGTGTAAATACTTTGTGGGTTTTGTTCATTGTGTGCTTATGTATATGCTACTGCTTATACTCAAGTTTTCTTTGCACCTGTACACTTGTAATCCTTTTGTCAGATTCACTGATAAATCCTTTTCTTTTATTTTCACATGAATAAAACAGGAGGATTATATTTATTTGTATCTAGACAAAATTGTCTTTAAAAAGTTAAAGATTTGCCAGCATGGGCACCAGATACACAACTCAATGAGAATAATAATATCATTTGACCAACTTTTTTATTTCTGTATCATTTCCTAACATCGAAATTGAAATTTTAGCAGCAGCACAGATTTCATCAAATGTGGTTTGAAACCATTTACACATTGGCACATCAAACCACAATTGCTGCTCTATTCCATTTATACAGACAGGTCAAAGCATGGAATTGTGGTGGATTTTTATCTTTTGCTAATGTTTACTGTGGTGTGTCCTGCACAATGATGTTACCTTTTATTGCTCTTGCAAGGCTTTTTGTGTGTAACAAGTGGCGATTTTCAAATCTTATCACAATATCAGATCAGAATATAGATTTTGGGTTCCATTTTCTGTCTTTTCGCAGGGGGTTGGAGCAAGACAGCATTGCATTAATTGTAATTTCAAAAACGGATAGTTGGTGTTTGCGTACATACAATGCCTGATGCTGTGTTTGGAGGAACATTTGCATGTAGCTCTGTCCAAAGAGATTCCAAGTTCCACTGTTGTCCTCTCTGAGTTTTCGTTAATTACATAATTCTGTAAAATTAGTCATACTCCTGTGATTTTAGCGGTGGTTTGTATGACTGATCTGACTAGTCTCGTAGTAACTAACAAGTCTAATCTTACTACTAACAAGTCTAATTTAACTAACTAGTCTGTATATCTGCTGGTAAGTCCAAAGAGACAAGACTGAATCAAAGTCACAGGTGTAGTCATATCTTCAGTACTGTATTCTGTGACAGCAAAAATATATGCAGAGTCATCAAGGAGAGAGTTTGATTCTGTAAAGCTGTATGATGCATGACAGAAAAGTGTGATGGGAAATGTTTTTGTTTTGTTTTCATATGAAATGTTTTGGGTTTTTTTGTAGATATATGAAGTGCTGTTAAGGTGTGTGAGAGTGGTAGTAGAGTTCTTAACACTGACTTGGATATGTACTGTTGTGTATGTTAACACAGGCGAGAGAATAGGGTTTGGAAATCATGGGGGCATTGGAGTTCGTACCACTGACAGGGATAGTTATGTGTTATTGTGTATGTCAGAACAGTCAGGGAGATTTGGAAAACAATGGGAAACAAGATTGTTCATTATTTGTATTATGTATTTCAGATTATTGATCACTCAGCATGTTGGATTGTTTAAAATGGTTTCCACAACACAATTTACAAGCAGTGTCATTGTGTTAAAATTGTTCATGTTTATGCATTTTATCATATATGTTGGTTCCTAAAAGGTTGTGTTTGTCATTTAACAATCAAATGTTTTCTGAGCCAGAAGAAGCCAAGTCACTTGCATGAAAAGAGTTAAGAACAGCGCTGTGGTTGCTAACTGCTGTGATTTGTGGTCTATTTCTCAAGGCTTCAAGATTGGGACATCCAAACCACATGCCACCTCTTGCATCTCAGATCATGTGAGATGAGACTTTTTGTGCCGGTTATGAACAAAGTCTGCAGGAATTTCTCTGCTTTTTCATTGATCTGCACTAAATTTGGGCCACAAGCCAGTGAAAAATTGAATATGCATACTCCTGTTTAGATCGTAGTTATCAAAAGAAGAATTTCTTTTTTTCTTTTTAAAGGTGAGTGAATTTTTGAATGGATAGAAATCAGACTTTTATCACAACACATCTGAGCTTTTAAAATTTGAACGAGATTGCTTTATGTCACGATCATAGTTCTGTAAGCAAAGTGTTTCAATACTGGTAGTCTTGGGTCTCCATATGTGGCTTGTCCATCTTGTTTTATTACTTCTGTTGTTTTGATGATGATGATGTATGATGATGATGATGATGACAGTTTGAAGGTGGTTTTATTGGCAAATAACTGAACCATATTTTACTAGTAGGCCTACATAAGCTACTACTATTTTAGGCATTATGTTATGTAGGCCTATGACATTTTTTATTCTTTTACAGTTTATGTCTTCTTTTTTTTAATCCTGGTTGGAAATTGCACAATTTTAGGGTCATTTGCGTGTTTGAATGCATGCTGTTTTATAGTTATTCCAAAATTTGTGAAGAATTCACTGTGTCATCTTGGATTGAATGTTATTACAGATTTTCATAATTACATGTTAATGTGATATTGAAGTTTATTTAGTGTCGACATCAGACAGTTTTCACAAACTTGCTTAGTGTTAAATATCATGCAGAAATTTGAACGATATGCAGAATATTGTATTATATGAATATAATCATCATTTGACTTGCTTTAAAATTTTAAGATAAAAAATCAAGTGTTAATATCACTGTGATGAAGCTATATGAACAATTTTTCTGTGTGGTGAAATACTGAAATGCCAAATGTGGAAAATCAGTATATTGTTAATTGAAATTGAGCAATCAAATTATAGAGTTGGCATTCTGTTAAAAAAAAAAGTCTGTCTGTTCTTCATGTTGGAACAGAAGTTTGCTTTTTTCAGTTTGATTCCACTATAGGGACATTTCTAACATTGTGTGTAGTGTATACACATATACAGTCATGCTTTGATAGTGTGCAAGGGAAAGAGTTGAACAGATTTTGTTAGCATAATCTTGCTTCAGTGGTCTTATCACGGCTCATCAGCCTGAGACCTTTCATCATTGTCAACAGTTTTACTGACTTACAGTTGTGGATATCTGTATTTTTGCTTTACAACTGTTATATTTGATTGATTGTAGTTTATTCATATCTGGTATGATTTTAGTTTATTCATATCTGGTATGATTCATATCTACTGTTTTATCTTGGTTTATTCATATCCATTTGTATTTTCTCTCCCCCTCTCTCTCCCTTTCACATCTGTGGATGGGTTTTGATCATTTCTATTTACGTTCTGATGAGATGCATAAAAATGATCACCACTGACACATATTTTTGCACTTTCATGATTAAAATCAGAAATACAGATGGCTTTTCTCATAAGATTTTAAAAATTCATTCAGTCATTTTTCATGACATTCACTCAACATACCATATCCAACTGTGATTAAGATCAAATAAACAATAATGAGACAAAAAATGTGTTGGTGTTTTGTTGGAAGTTGTGATCATTGTCATGCACATGAACACGTACTCTGGCACATAAATGTATAGATGTTAGAGCGAAAGGCAAAGAGCGTGTAGTCTGGGTGAATCTTAGGACAGAAATATGGAGCATGCAGACGTAATTGTTACCAATCTTCATACTATTTCCCTTGCATCAGAAACTTTGAAACCAGTAAGGAAATTATTAGTAGTTATTTTAAGAATTCTTAGACTGTGATGTATTCAGGTTGGCGGACGTTTAATCCCAAATTTAAATGAATGACCAAGATAATGAGATGCTGTACTGGTGCATTTGTACTACAGCTTAAAGTTAGCATCATTTGCTATACAACTTAAAAGTTTGCACCATTTGCCATATAGCACACTACTTATTAAATATCAAGTTATGTATTCAGGATTGTTTCTGAGAATGCTTTGTTTAAATTGTCCAAACAGATAAATATAATGAGATTTGTATTTCTCGAGTCATATTGACATGAAGATGGGACAGTAGGCATAGAGTACAATCCTGTTTACCTACCCAGGACACGAAATGGAACACAGAACTAAAAGCATCCATAGTGATCAATATTGTAAACTTACTGAATAGATCAGTATCTGATTCTGCCATATTTGTTTAACAGAGTACACTCACCAAAACAGACTTAAGTTTACTTGATAAATTTTCAGTCTCATCGTAAGACATCGCCATGAAGGTGGTCTGAAGTTCTTCAGCTTCGTTCTGGAAGCTGAACAAAAGCAAGACCTTCATGCTGATGTCCCGTTATTTCTTATGGATATTTGTTATAACAGTTATCTAATGACGTCATTAAATTTAAATTGTTCAGAATGCTGGCATTAGCTTGACCTGATCTTAACAAGGATTTGCTACTTCAAGAACTTTCCGATAACTCGCAGCTTCTAGAGTGCTGATTGTGACACTTGTCACTCCGTCGTGTCCTGAAGGATCAGGTTTCAGCCCAAATAGATCCACTTTGCAAAGCCAGCTGGAAAGGTGCAAATCAGTGTTGGATTCAAAAACCGAGCAAAGTGGACGAGTTTACTTGGGTCCTGTATGATGAGATCGACGCAAAACCAACGGAAGGGGATTCTCTGCAGAGATGTATTATCTTGAGAAGAGGTTTTTACAACACCAGTCTTGGTATGGTTGGTAAGATGAGACAACCACAGGACTGTTTGGAGCCTGCTCTACCGTTGTTATGAAGAAAGGGCTTGCAGCCTTGCTGCTGCATTAACACTGCGCCATCATCCTTCAGAACAGTTAGAACCAAAGCCCAGAAAACAGCTAGGTGCTGCACCAATGACTACTGGCTACAGCAGTTCCAAGATATCCAATTAATAGCATGCATAGCAACATCCGAGGCATCTATGACAGTATTTAGAAAGCTGTTGGTCCAATGCATCAGGAGACTGCCTTTGCCATCAGCCGGAAAAGTGATCACAGACAACATAATAATAATAATAATAATAATGAAGCATTTGTATAGCGCACTCCTCCAACAAGATGCCAGAGCTCTGTGCACTTAACAGACGTTATCATAAGCAGCAATCCATGATAGACAAGCAACAGTGATGTACAAATCAAGTCAAAATTAAAAATAGTGATAGATAACACATTGGTAACTTGTAATAAAAAACCTAAGCAACAACATTAAGTTAAGGATAAAGGATCACACACACACACATACATACACACACACACACACACACACACACACACACGCGCGCGCGCGCGCGCACAGACACACACACACACGCACTGACTCAATCACCCATTCACCCACACACACACACACAAACCTGAACACAGACACACATACACAAGAGATTAATTATACAATCATTACTAAATAACATGTCACTTAATAAACAACACGAAGCAGCACACGAGACAGCCAAATAAGCTAGACATTAAAGGGTAGGCCAGAAGAATTTAAAGGTTATAGTATTTCTTGAAAAGGTGAGTTTTCAGAGCTTTTTTGAAAGACGGAGTTGATGAGATTTCTCTAATTTCACGTGGAAGGGAATTCCATGTTTTGGGGCTGCAAAGGAGAAAGAACGTTGTCCAAAGGTAGCAGTTCTGACATGAGGAACGTTAAGTATTTTTGAATCAGAAGAGGAACGAAGTTGACGTGATGGTGTGTATACAGAGAGAAGGTTTGAGAGGTAGAGAGGTGCAGTTCCAGAGAAAAAGGAATGGCAGAGAGTTGAAAGTTTGTAATCAATCCTTGCTTGGATAGGAAGCCAATGCAGATTTTTGAGGAGAGGTTGTACATGATCATATTTGGATGCCTTCAGTACCATTCTTGCAGCAGAATTCTAAACTTTCTGAAGCTTATCAAGATAATGTTTGGAGCAGCCTGATAGAATTGAATTACAGTAATCTAATTTTGACAAGACAAGGGCAGATACCAGAGTTTTTTTGGTATTAGCTGAGGTGAGATGACGAATTGAACTAATGCGACGTAGTTCAAGATAGGCTGAACGGCACACATGTTTAATGTGTAAGTCGACACTCATGTTCTCTGTCATTTGAAAGCCAAGATTACGAGCAGATGGAGAAAAGGTGACATCATTGCCACAAACTGATATGGACTTAGGCTGCTGATGAGAAGGATGTTTTGATGATGAATGAAGAAATAATGCTTCAGTTTTGTCATCATTGAGTTTGAGTTTATTTTGAAGCATCCAGGATTTGATGTCAAGAATACATTTTTCTAAGGAAGATACTGATGGTGACATGTTGGTTGGAGGAGCAGAGACATACAGCTGAGTGTCGTCGGCAAAATGATTGGGAATTGATTGAGTGAGACTTAATCAGGTCTGCAAGAGGTTTTGTATAGAGGATGAAAAGAACAGGTCCAAGCACAGATCCTTGTGGAACACCACAAGTTAAATCTTTGTATCCAGAACAGCAGTCTTTGGAGAGATGAGTGGAATACAAGTCTGAGAGATGAGTGGAATACAAGTCTGACGTACACTCGAACAAGAGCTATGTCTCTGACATGGCAACGAAAGCTTCTGAAAGTCTGCTACTTATGGAGCAGCAGGATGAAAGATCCATTTCAGTAGAGGTGAACAAAGCCATCCGCAACCTACAATCTGGGAAGCCGACCATCTGGGAAAGCTCTGGGGCTGGATGACGTCCCATCTGAAGTAGCCAAGACGACCCTGTGAAACCACCTGCACCTGCTGCTCTGCCGGTACTGGGATGAAGGAGCAGTACAACAAGACAGAGACTATAATATTGTCATCCAGTAAAAGAGCAAAGGGGACAGAAGTGACTGCAATAACTACAGGGAGATCTCCCTGCTGATCACTGTAGGCATGGTCTTTGCCAAATGTAATCCTGAACAAGCTCTAGAAACTCAAAGAGGGAGGATTTACTCAAAGTGCAGTTTCCTGCTCTCAGCATTCCATAATTGACATGATCTTTTCCTTGCAGCAGCAGTCCTGCTGCTGTCAATGTTCTGCTTGATAACAGCACTGTCACTGGCAGAAATTGTATTACCGAAAATACTCATCAAGAATCAGCACCCAGACACCCGACCCAGAACGTCCTTCTCCCCCACGACAAAGCCAGTCTGCACAGTTAATGCCAGAGCTGATGGAGTTAATGCCAGAGCTGATGACGTTGGCCTTCAAAGTATCCTTACTTCAGTTCTCAGCACAGCAGCAGCGTAGGGATGTAGTTGACTTCCATAGGGTCAACATATTCTGTTCAACAGCTTGAGTGCTTCCATCGAAGATGTTTGTGCAAGATCTGCTACATCATATGGTAAGATCGGGTGTCAACCTTCAAGTTCCGAGGAAATGTGGCGTGTCAAGTATAGTTTCTACTCATGGAATGCATGGCGGATGGAAAGATCCCAAAAATCTTTTCTTTAGAAAGTTGACAGCTCCAAATCACAACGGTGCCCAAATGTTTCTTCAATGGTATATGCAAACCAGATATAGTCCATGGGTATTAATGTCGACCAGAGGGAGATATACCCCAATGACTGTTGCTTGGAGGCAAGGGGTGAAGAGTTGAACAAGGCGGAGTTGGACCAGAAGGCACCAGCAGCAGCAGTGAGGAAGAGAACGGTATACAAACCTAGGACGTACCTCCAACCCACCCCAGTGTGCAATTCCATGATAACTTAAGGTCGATGGATGTTAAGGCAGCATCTTTCATCTTGGATGAATAATCATAAGGTCAATAATTTAATCCTATAACGATAGTAAATATTTGAGCATCCGGCCATCCTCTCTAGGAAGAATAGGAGGGATGTAATGGCTGTTATATCCCACAATCCACTAGGGCTTTGGGGGCTCTACCGATGAACGGTACGTGATTTGCCTCCACTTCCTTCGGGTGAATTCCTAGACTGCAGTAAAGTTTTCTCTGGTCCACTCAGTGGTGTTTTCTGTCCATTTCTTCCTCTGTAGGCCCCGTGTCCAACAATCGTGAAGAACGAATCTCCAGCTGTGCTTGGAGCAAGTAACGCACTACAGGCTTTGGTGTAGAGGGGCTTGGTGGTTTGGATTTCGGGCTTTTGATCTATGTTTTACCTCTTCATTGCCAGAGTGTATCTCGCCACACCCTGTCCAATGCCTTTCTGAATTCTATGAAGAATCAAGAATGGGATGTACAATAGCAAAAATGAGGTAGCTACAGTATGTTAATACACTTACACATGCAAATGCATGCATTCACAAACTTATAAAGTCTATTGGGGCAAGTCTACAAGAATTGCAAAGGTAGCACAGACAATTGATAGAATCAGTAATATCTTGAAGCCTTCCATCGTGCACATCAACACCAAGCTTAGAGTCTACAAATCCAATATTCGTGCAGTCCTACTCTTGTTTTGAAGACAAACTTAACCACGAGATCGAGAGTTGCTTGAGAGGTTTCAAAGGAAGGTTCCACGATGGATCCCGAAAACAGCGTCAGTCAAAGTCTATGACTAAATCAATTAAAATGTTATTGGCCTGCATACTTTCCTTTATGACATATTAAATAATGAGCCATAGAACAGAGCGGATTAGAGGCAAATTTGTATAACCATTGCTGATAATAACCTCAGTGAGTAGATGAGATGTTGTGTTTTTGGGTTCATGTATCAGTTCGAAACCTGTTGCTAGAAACAAACCCTGTCAACAATATAAATGGAGGAACAGGCATGCAAACATACGCAAATTCACACATGCATACATCGTAACAATTTGAATTAATTGCAACTTAACAAAAGGACGTTAGTTTCTTCTTTTTTTTTCTTTCTTTTTCTCAAGAAAATCGATTTAAGGAGTTGTAGCTCTTATCTCCGATACAAATATTTGAAACAAATAGTTGCTAATTAAGTGCAACAAAGTACACTATCAAAGATTTGTGCATGTCATTTTAAACAACAAACAAACACAATTTAGATACACACACGCACGCACATGACCGCACACACACACACACACACACACACACACACACACACCACCACGCACACACGCACACACACATATATATATATATATATTACCTAAGTGGTAGCTTCACATGCATAAAACCGCATAGGCATGAGGCTTGTATTGATCTCACCATCTTTGCAAGGGCCAGCCAGACATTGCACTGCAGAGATTCTCCGATGAGAGTCCTAATTAAGCAACCGTCGTGCAGTCATCCATAGTTTATGTCGATTTCTATTTTCCCTTGACTCAGCTGAGGATACAACTATTCTTGATTATATCAATAACAGACAGAGGGAGAAGGCTGTGTTGTGACAAGAGATTGAAAGGCAAGTAAACTAAACTTGATTTGCCTTAGTTTCAGCTGTTTGTTTGTTTGTTTGTTTGTTTGTTTTTGTTTGTTTGACTATTAAATGGGGAGAGCCTATGCTGTGACAAAGGACTGAAAAGCAATGAAACAAAATTTGAATGAGAGAATTATACCATGTTCGTCACACTTCTATTTTACTTAACATTTCATGTCTTTATGATGATGTTTGTATTTATTTAGTAACAGCGGTTTTTACTGTTACATATGTTGCAGAGACACGTGTCTTAAAGTATTCCAATAGTGAGATGAAACGAGGGCTGTGTTTGACGATGTGATAGCACTAGCAGTAGGAATAAGTTCTTTCAATTGCTTGCAAACGCGTATGTAAAAATATTATATCCCTACAGCGAAATAGAACGACTATTGTCCCTAAAAAATTAAGAATTGGTGACAGTAAAATTAGCATTGTTGTGTATTATGAGTCACCTTTCACTAACCATAATGTCAAATTTCGAATATGAGAAATTGCAAAATAGTCCTCTTTTCCTGTTTATATGTAGTTAATTATTCCTTTATGAGTTTAAATGTGTATTATTGCAGAGAATCGGTGGTCTCTGGTGTATTTATCCACTGAAGAAAGAATCGCGACAAACCTTGGTAATTCAAGGATTTGTTTCAAGGGGGCGGAGTGGGGTACAGGTTGCAGTAAAATGACAAAATCCGTTCTTTGTTAAACATCCGTTTGATAACGGAACCGGCGAAAGAGAAGACCCCCCCCCCCCCCCCCCCCCATCAACCAAACTGACTATTTAGAATATTCTGCTGTCCTTCTCAGATGATGAACTCCTAAATCTGTTAAGCAGTTAGGTGTCCTTGTGCTTTCCAAATTGATAGCAGAAAGAGACCGTGATGAGAAAGGCAAGCGGACACACTTGAAAACAGGTAGAAGAGTCATATACATTGAAGTACCATCCGACCCCCTCCCAAAGACAGTGACAGGAGGCCCATTGAAAAAAATCTCTGTACTACAGGGAACAGAAAACAGCCCTGCAGCTGCAGAACGCAGAGGGTCGTTGTTGCCTGCAGAAAGGCTACAAGACAGAATGCAAAAACCTCATCAAATGCAAACAGTACATGGAGGATGGCCCATGACCAGCACTGCAAAATTGTAGCTGAAGGTGCACAAGGTGATAACCAATCTACACGGGAAGAAACTATTCCAAAAGACATGGAACAGACAAACAATAGTGAACAGACAGATAATAGTGAGACAGTAGTCAGGCACGAAATAAACAAAATATTACCAAAGGTAACAGAAAAAAAGCTGCCATCAATACAGAGAGGGTAACAATGCAAAAAGTCGACAATCGACGCTGGCTACCAACAGACGGGGCAGTTCAGGCTCGACCAAACGCCCGGGATTCAAAGGATTTACCCTACCACAGGCAGGCAGACAAAATTAACCGTTTGACTCCTGCACCCTGTCCACCGACTGAAAAAATAAATCCTTTGATTCCCTCACCCTAGCCATCATCTTCTTATAGGAAACCGGTGGATAGGGTGAGGGTGTCAAAGGGTTAATTTTTTCTTTGCTAGCATGGTTGGCAATGCAGGATGCTGGTGGACAGGGTGCGGGAGTCAAAGGGTTAATAGACCGAAATGAAACAGGCACTGGCGAACATGACGAAAGACTCTTTAGTCTCCATAGTGTCAACACGCAAAGCCAGAACAAGATTGAGGTAGCCGAGACGTGGTTTCTAAGAAGAATACTGAGAGTTCCATGGTCAGCAAAGAAAACAAACGAGACAGTCTTAATGGAGGCAGACACAAGAAGATCATTGATAAGAAACATTAGGAAAAGACAGGCCACGTTTATAGGCCATTTTATGAGGAAAGGGGAATTAGATCACCTGGTCACAACAGGAAAGCTGGAGGGAAAGAGAACACCAGGTAGACCCAGAGAGAAAATATTGGACGGACTTGCAGGGTGGCTGAGGACAGAGAGGGTGGAAGATGCGCTTGTGGCAACAAGGGATAGATACATGTGGAGGGCCATGATCGCCAGCGCCATGCGGCAGGGCACATGATGATGATGATGATGAGTGAAAAATGGCAATGACCCGATCCCCCCGTGCTTCCTTTCTCTGTCTTAAGTTGATGATGATGTTTGCTATGTCCACGGACTGTGATTTAAGCCTATTGTATTGGATTATGCAATGTGTGTGAATTAATGGATAAAATACGCGTTGGATCTTTGAATACCAGAGGGCTAAAGAAACAAACAAATAAAGAAAAACTCAAACATCAGTTAATATTCAATTATACAAAAACATGAAAGTTGGACATAATTTGTATTCAGGAATCACACATTACAAAAAGATTATATTATTTGGGAAAAGGAATGGGTAAGTAGGATTATATTTCAACAGGACACAGAGCGTAGTAGAGGCGAGTTGATACTGATATCTTACATGTAACACTGTTGGTGGAGTATCAGTTGAAAAACGTCAGGACAGTATATTAGTGGTCTCAGTACAATCAGTGATTTTACAACCTTTTAAATGTAAATCTATACGCACCAAAACATTGAAAATATGCTCCGGGGAATTCGCACGAAAAGAGTTTTTGATTCTAGGTGATTTTAATTCCTTGATAAATAATATATTGACATTGTGTTTGGGCATCCACATAATATCATCGAAGTTGGAAAATTTAAAGAAACCACAAGAAATCTTTGCGTGAGTGATGTATGGCGTTTATTTCATGATAATAATAAAAAAAAAAATGTTTTAACTTGGTGTCGCTGCAATCGTTTTATACTGTAACAAGAAGACTAGATTATAGATTATTGTTTTGTCAGTGAAGATGTATTGAAACACTAGATCTATGTATCATATGAACATGATTCTGTACTTAACGCTGGTCATAACGCTGTTGTAACTGAACTGAATAATGCCGACTTCGAAAGAGGTCCAGACTATTGGCAGTTTAATAACACATTTTTAGAACATACTGATTTTGTAAATAGAATGAATAGTTTACACACACACACACACGCACACACACACACATTCACACACACACACACACACACACACACCAGAATTAGTACCCTGCTGTACCTGGGACACTCACAGAGATACTTTAGGAAGTGATCACTTACCTATCCTCATAACACTAACTAACGAAAACATCAGGATGAAAGACAGCATTCCTGATATTATATCAAAATATAATTATACACGCGCTGATTGGTCCTTGTTTCAGACTGTTCTTTCTAATCGAGATTTCACACATTATGAAAGTGAAAATGTAGACGCTATGTTTTCTAAATTCCAGGAGTCAGTTCTAGCTGCTGCAGACCTTTCCATCCCGAAACTCAAAACTTTTAAGTCCAATAACCGTTTGGGTAATGTTTGGTGGACGGAGGCATGTGAGCAAGCAGTTCAGTATAAAAAAGAGAAATACAAAATCTACATCAAAAGCAGGAAACCTGAAGATCATATGGATATGAAAAAAGCTAACACCCAGTGTAATAAAATCATCGCTGAAGCAAAGAAAAATTATTGGGCATCATACTGCACAACAGAAATTTCAGATTTCAAGGATTTCCATAAAGTCTGGACAAAAATGAATCATGAAAAATGGAGCCAACTTACCTAGGTGTCCAATAATGATTGATACAAGTCACAAATTTCTTTCCGACATGGACAAAGCTGAAACTTTTGTGGAACTTTTTGCCCAAAATAGTAAAGTAGACGGTTTGACTCCTACCTGCAAACACTACAGGGAAATGGCAGCTAACAACCCTATCTACACTGATCCAATACCTCAGAATGATCGCTGGTTTAATTCTCCAATCACCTTTGAAGAGTTAAAAAACACTATCTTGTCTCTACGCAACAAAAGGAGTTCGGTAGGTGTCGATGCAGTTTCAACTGAAATGATTAAACATCTTCCAGAAAACTATATTATTTTTTTACACAAAATTTTTCAGAAATGCTGGGTTGGTGGAACTATACCACAATTATGGCAAACGTCCGTTGTTATACCAGTATTAAAAGCAGGAAAGCCTAAAAACAATAAAAATAGTTACAGACCTATTGCTTTAATGTCCCATACGAGCAAACTATTGGAAAAATTGGTATTAAACAGACTTGTACATTACTGTGATAAAAATAACATTATTCCAGTAAATCAGGCTGGTTTTAGAAAAGGGAGATCTACAGTTGAGCACCTGGTTAAACTTACCACTCACATCAAGAAACAGTTTGCCCGCAGAAAAAGTCTTTTAGCTACATTTTTTATGTGAAAAAAGCTTACGATCAAGTTTGGCATACGCGTTTATTGTACAAGCTGAAATCTATTGGTTTATCTGGCAATATGTATGATTATATTAAGTCTTTTTTAGCCAATAGAACTATTCAGGCAAGAGTGGGAACTAGTTATTCTACTTCACGACATCTTGATATGGGAATTCCACGAGGTTCAGTGATAGCACCGCTTTTATTTAATATCCTTATACAGGATCTTCCTAAAGCACTCTCAAATCGTGTTGTTTTGGCACAGTATGCTGATGATATATGTATTTGGATGAATATTACTTTAAAAAAGACAACTCCACAGAGAGCACAGAATTACATTAGGAAATTGTATCAATCTGATCTTGATAATCTTGGAAACTATATGTTAGAAAATGGTCTGTCGTTGTCAGCGGAAAAAACTAACATGATGCTATTTAATTCTGGTGGTACTTTAAGTAACTTGCCTACTTTCAGATTGCTTGGTGAAGTGTTACATTACAAACAGGTTGTAAAATTTCTGGGAGTCTTTATGACATCGAAATTAAACTGGAATGTCCATTTTGATTATATTTCAACAAAAGCAAGAAAAGCTCTAAATTTTCTGAAGATAATAAGCCGATTACCTTGGGGAATGGATACGAACATACTAATTCATCTATCAACAGCACTTGTACGATCTAAATTATCCTATGCGCAAGAAGTGTTCTTTAGTGCACCAAAATATTTATTAAAGAAGATACAAAGCTTAGACTGCAAAAGTATTAAAATTGCTCTAGGTGTCCCTACTCATGCCTCTAATCTGGAAACGTACAAAGTTGCTGGAATTCTGCCTCTGAACAACTATCGTGAGCTAGCGACAGCAAAATTTGCAGTTAGAACTACTTCACAAACGGACAATTTTGTGAGTAAGGAAATTAAAATACTTTCCAAAGCGAGCAAAAAGCATTTCATCACAAATGACTGTTGCAACTTACATATCTGACTTGGTCAAACAGTCTAACATAAATATGGATGAAATAGCTGAGACACCATCAACAACGCCTATCCCTGTATGGGAAATGCAAAAAGCCTCTTTTGATATTGATTATACAGACGCTAAGAAATCTGAAAACGTCAACATTTCGATATCCACAACAAGAGAACACATCGATGAAAAATACCGTACCCACCTTCACATTTTTACCGATGGATCAGTCTTAGAAAATAAATGTGCTGGAGCAGCATTTTATGTTCCAAAATTTAAGATAAAAAAGTCATTTTTCGTTGGGGCAAACTTATCGATCTTTACAGCGGAATTAGTCGCTATTAATCAAGCATTGCATTATCTAGTAAATCTTAAAACCCATGTCTTTCAAAGTAGTTCTCTTTGTTGACTCAAAATCTGTATTATATGCCTTACGGTCTTTTAATGCCGACACAAGACCTGATTTAATTACAGAGGCAAATCATCTTATACATCGTTTAAGGGTCAAAGGTACAGATATCAGTTTATGCTGGGTGCCTTCTCATGTTGGTCTTCACGGCAACGAAGTAGTTGACAGAGCAGCTAAGCAAGGTGCCCAGAATGCTGATAATGCTATAGAATTACATGTTCATACCTCGTAAAAGAAGCTTGCAACTTGCTCGAATCAGCCTCATGGACTCGATTTCATGAACATTCAGATGAACAGTTTGTGTCACAACAAATGATAAAACTTACCGTTCAAATTGTATGTAAAAAATTGCAGTATTCTTCCATGTATCATTTGAGATCGATTGTTGTTGTTTGTTTTCGTATTCAGCTAAACGCATTGAAAACAAATATTGTAAAAATGTCAAGTGTATTTGCGGCGAACAGTTCACACTGTTTCACTGTTTATTCTACTGCAAAATACTACGTTCTTTTTTACCGAAAATGTTTACTCAAGAAAAGTATTCTGAAAATCATTTCCAGAAAATTAATCAGATCAAACGTTGTTAGTTAGAATTTCAGAATCATTAGTTCACAGTCCTGTTAATGCATTACTTTAACTTTATTCGGTTTGTATTTTAGTGTTACAATTTCCCTTCACGTTGTTGAAGTTAATTGTTAGTGTTAAGTTCTCGTTCCATTTTACTGTTCCCCCACCTGCTAATGTCTTTTTCCTCTGTCTTCCCTCTGCCCAAATCCAACCCGTCCAACTATCGTTCTACATTTTATTTTGTTCACTTTTTTTTAAAAAATTTCCCCTTCCCCCCCCTCCCCCGTCTAATATCACTTATAATGAAAAGACGTTAAATTAAAGAACGAACACACACACACACACACATACACACACACACACACACACACACACACACACACGCACATACACACACACACACCCCACTCACACACACACACACACACACACACACACACACACACACACACACACACACGAAAGAAACACCACGGTGAACTATATTTTGATACCTGAAGTTAACTTCAAAGGAAATAAGAGGGGAGCAGGGAGAATTTTAAATATTAACTAAGCAACATAACTCTTGAGAGTCACGGAGTTATCTCCCATGTAGAATTTCTCAAATCCAACACAGTTTGCGCTACCCATTCAGCTAGCATACACGCAGCCACAAGGCAAAGAATTGCAAGATAATTCTGAGCTTGCAATTCTTTGCCTTGTGGCTGCGTGTATGCTAAAATTCTCCCTGCTCCCCTCTTATTTCCTTTGGTGTTAACTGTGTTGGATCTGAGAACCTGAAGTTAAGTTAAGATCAGACATATAGTTTCCAATACGAGCTAAATCAACATCTTCACAGGTCACACAAGAAACATTACACATATTTCGTCATAAACAGCTATAGAATTGATCTAGAAGCAGATCCTACCTGTACTTACACGACCTTCGTTCTCACCAGTTCCTGGTTTGGAACTCTTAAGAGCACAATTTGATAAACGCCACACTGATCTAAAAAAGGAAGATAATGTAAAACTTGTTAGCGAGTCGAGTTAAATGTCAATATGAAAGCTTACATCCCAGTTATTTAAAGATTTACAATGATGGACCATAACTTGAGAAAGGGCAGTTTCAGCGTTTAATACCTGCTTTTAGAATAGAGAAACCCTGTCATATAAGCCCTAATAAATCACTCTTTACAGCCGAACTTTGTAATATTGATGGCTCTAAGTTACTTAATAAGTTTTCCAAGGACTATATTAGAAATGCTTTTTTTTTTTTTTTGCATGGATTCAAAATCATAGCCAGTACTTTAAGCTCTTGGATTATTTGAATTACGAGCAAGATTTGAAATGATGATAGACATTAGCCATCTAATTGATATATTATCCTCATTGATATTACTTTCTCTTGGATACCATCTCATTGTTCATTTCATCATAATGATATGGTTGATAG
>CM060305.1:36482085-36484585 GCA_030674185.1 Monoplex corrugatus | reverse complement strand
ACAGACAGACAGACACTGTGTATGATACAGACAGACAGACAGACAGACACACACACACACACACACACACACACACACACACACACACACACACACACACACAAAACACACAAACACACACACACTGTTTTGTAAATTTATTAACACAAAACAGAACAGTAAGGCTAAGTTTACATATCTTACTTTTTCTTCTGCTTTCATTTGCCATCTGCATGGTCATCTGGTGATGAATGTGGCCATTTTTTCTTAAATTCCTGTCAGCTGCCATGGACCTTGATCCAAGTTGATGGTCAGAGAAGTTGTTGTCGGCCATGTCTCATGGTGCTTCGCTTGATAGATGAGATATCTCTGCGATATATGTTCAGCTGTCTGGTCCTGTTGACCGCATCAGGATCATATTGGTGTTGAGCCAGTTGCAGATGGTATGGAGTGTCATCAGGATCACTCGCTACTCTCTGGTCAGAAAATGGTAGGCATCCCTGTTTATCCATGGCTTTGGAAGTGATCTGATGATGATCTCTTTAGCTGACACTGTTGTCTGATTGGTTGGTCTTCCTGGATTCCTCTTTTTGCTAGCTATCCACTGTCTTGTTTCCTGGTATCTCACAGTGAGTAGGGATCTATTTGAAGTCTACTGTTCTGCTTTTTTTGAGTTGTTGGAAGGCCTTCGTCATACATGTATGGGAGCTTATCATTTTCTAGGGCTTGAAGAATAGAGATGGCATTAGAGAGGAAGATAATTTGGTAGCATGTGTCATTTGTATTATACTTTTGTTTTAAGTTTCAGTCATGTGTCTCTATCCACCCATTTCCTCACAACCACAAATCAGTTGAAAGTTTAAAAACAGTCATTAAAAAGACAGAAAAAAGTTTTGTGTTTACAAATTTTTTTAGGTCTGTTGATCCATGAATATTAATTTTTGTATAGTAATATTACTAATAATACCAATATATACATAAAGTATGCAGAGCATGGTGTGCTTTTTACTAAAATTAATCTTTGTAATTTTATAATTATATAGACTGATACCCAGCTCTGCCATCTTCATAATGTACGAAAGAAAGATACACACCCAGGTTTAGCAGGCTTGCCAGGGAAATAAGATTTCCTGAAAAAGAGGACATACCGTAATTGTTAAACAGACATATTAGGTTTGAGATGTCAAACATCTAATTAAATAAAAACAGACAAAAGTGCTCACAAGTGAACATCATTCAGGCAACAAAGATAATTTCTGCCATACAGCCAGTTACTCTGCCTGACAGGACATAGGTCCCAAGAGGGAGGACTGGAAGTCAGCTCTGATTGTCTTTTTAGAATAATCCTCACATGTTTCATCAGCATAATAGTGCGTTGTCCTTGTGGTTTCTTTGCAAGGATCCATCATCACTAAAGCTATCGATTCATCGATTTATGCTGCTATTAGTGCATTGCCATTTTTGTTCATTTTGATTTTCTGTGTTGTCTGTTGTACTTAGCACTGTACCAGTATCACTTATCACTGCTGGTACAGCATACTCACTGCTCAAGTCAGCATCATTTTCATTTGACATCAAAAAATGAAATTAAAAGAACCTCTTGATATCTAGACATGTAATAATGTGTAGATTTCAATTTTATCTGGAAACAATATGGATGGCATTGAAAATTTTCTATCATGGCAGGTTTTTACCTGTCACTGGCCTGAAGCATTTTGCAGTGCTCTGTGTACACCACAGCGATTTCCGATCACAACAAGTGATTAGACAGACAGTGCCTTCTTCAGCTGACTGCCAAAATCCAGAAAGGCATGAAAGTTTTTACTGAGACATTCTGAGAGAATGTTTCTCTTGAAGTTGGACTGATCTGACTAGTATTGTGATTGTGAAGAATTTGTAGTACATGAAGTAGCCCCATAATTTTGGTGGAAGGATTGTGATATGTTATTACTTTCCTTTCGCTACAAAGTCACAGACTACTTACCACATGTCATAGGAACCTTATTGATTCAGTGGATGCAGAATAAGCCCTCTTTACTTCAATTACATTTCCCCACTATTCATTGTCGGATACCTGTCTAGATGTAGCTGACATCCATTCTCAGTTTCCGACTTAGGGACATCGTCACAGTGCTTGGCACCTGATCCTGCTGCTTTGCTCCTCCCTCTGTCTGTTTCTGTCTCTCTCTGTTTCCACAGAATATAAAATCTTATCCGGGCATCAAAACAGATGGACGTGGTGATTTCCATTAAGCATACATTTTATCCGTAATTCTGGAAATTTTTCTGTTTTTGGAATCTTCAATTTATAAACTGTAAATTAAAATTTCTTTTTTTTTAATGAAAAAATTGTTGCTAAATACTGTCATTTATTTGTCACAATGCCATTTTGGTTTTCACCTTTGACTTTTATATGCTTATCAAACTGAGGGTTTAACTACTTGAAGTTACTCAAGAGTTTGTCAGACAGAATTATAAATTTGATATACACATTGTGATTGTATTTGATTTTGTTGCAAGT
>CM060305.1:36452085-36474585 GCA_030674185.1 Monoplex corrugatus | reverse complement strand
TTTAGACTTCCAGATGATAGAATGAAATCACAGTTTTTTAATTAGGTCAAAGAAATTAGATTTGTACATTGCACACAAAATCCAAGTGAAACATATTCTTATGAGATGAACCAGAGTGACAGTTAAAGTTTAAACCGAACAATGCCATTTTATTTTTTGTCAGTATTTTGAGAAGGTGTCCTTTTTGTTTTTTAAAGGAAATAAAGTTTAAAACTGTCATATTATTTTGCGTAGTTGTGCTGTCGATGAAACCATCACAGTACATGATCTTGTGTTACAGTCTGGACTGCCATCAGACACCAAGGCTGGGAAAAGTACAGGAGCCAAACTTCCCCTAGACAGGCCTCTTGTGTTGAAACCTGTGGTGACCTCGGCCTGGGGATCTGTTACAGCCAGTGGTGGCACCACAGCCTCCAGTCACAGTTTTGATTCAGCCAGTGCCATTGGACCATCCAGTGTTGCCAACACTTTTGCTACAGCAGAGCAGGGAGGACAGGAGGAGTTTGGTCTTCAAACGCTGGATTCTGTGTGCTCAGATTTTATGTCTTTGGAAGAAACATTGCCCACAGACTTTAATGGTGTGCCATTAACATCCGTCAAACAACAGAAAATTTCTCATGACCTGCTGAGACTGTCCAAGGTGTTGAAGGTAAGGGACTTGAACTCCACAGGGGGCAGTGACATCAGTGAGCTGCCATCAGAATATTCAGGGCAGCCAGGGACAGAGAATGGGAAGAGAAGCAATACTGCTGTCCTCGATAATGTGTCCTCCAGTTTCTGCCATGATAGCCAAGACACAGTAGTGGAAGCTACTACAGACAATGTTACACTCACTGAGAACAATGTAATGGAAAACAACACCTCTGGCTTCATGGACAACAGCACAGACGGGTCTCCTGCTGAACTGTCATCACAGGGAGAAGGAAACCTGTCAGGTGCTGGTAGTGCCAACACATCAGGGATGAGCTCTGCCAACACCACCAGCACCACAGATAGTCACAGGAGTAGTCGCAGCAGTCCTCGGTCTTTCAGGAACAACACTGTACATTTTGCTTCTTTTGTCACAGAGTATATTGACACCAGTGCCAGCTTGTCTTCAGAGAACATTACTGTGGTAAAGAAGAAATTACCAGGCGACAAAGTGGCAAGGGACAAATCAGAGACCAAAGCAACTCCTGGCTCTAATGTTAATGTTCAGGGAACCAAGGAAAACAGTGAGGGCTTGTTAGTGAATGTGTCACTCACTGATCCAGACTCTCCTGTCTGTCTCACCCCTCCTTCCCTTCCTCCCAGCTTGCCTTTCCAGTTTTATGCCAAAGCAGATCCTTCCTCGTCAGACAAAGAAAATGATTCTGAGCAAGCCAACAAACTTTCTGATGGAAGAGAGGGGGTGTCTGGTTCTTCTGAATCCAGACTGGGTCCTAAATCAGGTACATGTGGTGTCTCTGACTCACAGGGCTCAAGCAAATCAGATGCAACAGCCACCACTTCTGAGTCCAGTAACAGCACACTGATTGAGGAGGCAGCTACTGCTGCTACCAGTCAAGATTTCACCACCCATTTGCCACCGAACATCAAGGAACCTACAGTGGAAACAAAGGCTGAGAAAAATTGCCCTAAAGAATCAGGTACCGCAGTAACACGTAAGCCGAAAAAGCTACCCCCAGAACCTCCACAGGAGTCTTACCAGCATCATTCAGCAAAGCAAGGCAATTCATCTGCTGACAAAGACTCTGGTAGCAGAAGAAAGGAGAGTTCTGAAAGTGCAGGTCACAAAGGTCATGTACGTCGTGGTTCTTACACATTGTTGAGCCCTTCTCCGGCACTGTTACAAGCCCAAGTGACAACTGAAAAGAATGCAGCAGAGGACAGAACGACAGGCAGTAAAGATGATGCAGACCACACTAAAAAACTGAACATCCCACCTCAGTCTTCTGTGCCTTCTGAACATGAGGCAGCCGGCAAAGCGGAACATATCAACAAATATTTATCACAGGTGAGTTTCTTGCAAATCAGAACACACCACCCAAATATTATTACAGGTGAGCTGTATGTCATAAGATACTTACACACTCAATCAGTCAGTAAGTCATGGAATCATGAATTCATATGCAGAGTTCAGGCTTACTCACAGCATAAAAAAGGTCTGCTCACTGACCCTCCTTATTTGCTAGTCATTCTGGATGTATTAGCTGAGTCTGGAGGTATCACCAGATTGCGACTCAACACAAGGAAACCAGACTGAAGTGCATAATTTTTATTTCTTTTTGATTTATTTTCGCGCTTTAGAGTTTATACAACATACAAAAAAGCAGAAATAGTTTGGGCGTTATATTTTTCTGTTGAAATACGTGAATTTGTAAACTTATATTTTTACAAGGGTTTTAATAAGCTCATGGAATTTGGAAAATTAAGAAAAATGTTTTAATTGCATTTGAGGATGATTTTCAAGTCTCAGCCATAAAACTTTGGGAAATTATAGATTAGATGTTAACGACTCAAAATATGGAAAAATCTCAGTTATCATAATTTTGATCCTATCTAGCTATTTCTGGCCAAAGCTGTCACTGGCTGGCTGTGTCTTCAGGTAGGGTTTCCCATGCTGGGTCACAATTGATTGCTGTAGAATCTGGAAAACATCTTTGTTCACTAGATGCTCATTAGATTGTGATACTTATAGGAATTTGTTTGACACCACACAGCCAGTGTAAGTCTCTTTTTGCTGTGCATGTTCTCTTGTCATATGTGAATGTAAAGCATAATTAAAAAAATGCCATAGCTTACCTGTTAAAGCAATGTTTCAGGTGCAGCTTCATAATTCAGAAGATTTGACAGCCTCTGAACTGTCAGCTGACCTCAGTCAACATGACCCAGCAACATCTGCTCATATGCAAAGCAGCATCAGCATTTTGCAGTCCCTGGCTAATTCCCACAGGAGTCTCAGTTCTGCAACAGGAAGCAGTGGAGCACCTCTGGAGGAGTTCAAGACCCTGCGCCAAAACCTGATGGAGCAGCAGCAGAAGGAACTGGAAGAGCTGTTCATCCAGCAGAGGAGGGAGCAGATGTTGCTGCAGGCAGAGATTGAGGAACACCAGCACAGAATGAAGGTATTTAGTATTGCAATATTTGTTGCAGCATTTTTTTTTTTGTCACAAGGGATTTGGTGTGTGAAATTTGAGCTGATCTCTCCAAGGAAAACTCATCACCACTGTGCTGTCATCCATTCTTCTCTTCTCGTTTTGTGTGTGGTTTATTGCTACTCCATCTTCTAAACCGCTTTTGTAGCACTATCCCATGCTGCTCATTTGGGCTCTCCAACACACTTGCAAAGCCACCAAGGATGGGCTCACCATGGGAGAAGGACAAACAGGACCACAGAATCTCGGATAATTTTTCTCATTGTTATGGTGATGAGAATCAGGATGATCATGATGGTGTTACCAGGCAATCCAAATGTCCGCAAATTCGCGGATGTCCGCGAAAGGGAAGTATTTGCATGTTTTGTTCATTATTAACAATGCTTGTGCACTTTTTTTCTTTTGTTAAAATACTTGATTTATATTTCACCAGAGGGGGTTAAATTTCCATTTACTAGACTAAAATGCTTCAGCTTCAGAGGGCAATGCTTCCAGACCCCCACCAGGGGCTCTGCCCCTGGACCCCACCAGGGGGCCTATGCGGCCCCAGGACCCCCGGCATTTTTTTTTCCTTGAAACACATTGTTGTTTGAATGGATTGCCTGGTTATGGAGCTCCATTTCAGATCCTTTTTTTTTCATAGTGATGGTGTTATAGAATTTCATTTCATATTCATCTTTTTTTCTGTCTGCACGTGTATTTGTTTACCTGTGGAAGTTGATTTTTGCTGTAGAGTTTTTCCAATGACAGTTTCTTTGTGTAATGGCTTCTTTTACATGTGCAGAGTAGCCTACATGCTGTACATAGATCATCTGTTTATCTTATTATCATATCATCAGAAAAGCTAGCCCCCAGACCATACCCTCAGGGTCTAGTGGTGGGACATGGTGATCTGTAATCTATCTAGATACATGTATAGAAATGATAATGTAGAGCTGTTATCTCTGTCTGCAGTAGACTATCCAAACGATATATCACTGATATCTGTACTATTTGGTTGATGCATTGATTGATGGATAGCTTGTCATTGATGTGAACTGATACATTTGGTGGAATATTGAAGACAACAGCAACAGACTTGATGAATGTTATTAATCTGTTGGGGATTCAGGAACAGCAAGATTTTCTGGCATCAAATGCTCCTGAAAACTTCAAAGTTCCTTCACAAGAGCATGATGGAGAACTGAGTCCTGGGAGCAATACGGGTTTGAAACAGTTCCACATTCCTGCCCCCAAAGTCACTTCTGTCAGCCTCCATGGCCAGGGAGGTGCTGCCAATCTTTCATCTCATGGTCCAATACTACTCAACAATTCTTCTTCATCTTCAAGTCCCAAAGTGAGGCGACCAGTGTTGCGGTCTCCAGCCAAGTTTCATCCTGGACGTAGGTATACGGGCCGTATCATTGTGCCACCTGAGGTGAGATATGATGTAGAGTTTCTGATTGATATGTGTGTGTGTTTGAATATGTGTTCGTTCTTTGATTTAACGTCTTTTCACTATAAGTGATATTGAATATGTGTGTGTGTATATATGTGTGTGTGTGGGTGGATGAGTTTGTGTATGTGTGTGTGTGCGTGTTAGCGTGCGTGCGTGTGTGTGTGTGCTCTAAATACCACATTTCATTTGTAAAAACATACTTGAAATGTTATGTGCATATGTCCTATTAATTTTTGTGTGACAGATATGGGACCTTTGTATGTCTTTATTTATTTATTTATTTATTTATCCATTTATGAAGTAAGTAATTAATTTGTTTATGTATTTATTTATTTACTTATTTATATATTATTTTTTTGTGTTGCTTAATAAGCCGTATGGAGTATACAGGTGCTCTTCCAAGAGCTTTCAGTTAATGGTTCAGATGAATGAAATATTTTCACCATCATTTTTTATGATTACAGACCATCTCTGTCATTTGAAAAGATCAGGGTTTGGACCGCACAATAGGTGAGAAGTAGCCTTTGTTAGGAAAGTACCATTTATGATGTATTAAATTTTTACTTTACTCTCACATCATTCACGCAAATCATTGTGTTGTTGCAGGCATATGAACCAGAGATGATGGTAAAGTTTGACAAATTAACTGCTGCTGCCAAAGGATTTATGTGCCGACGTTTGCTGTATTCTGATAAAGTGCAGGACTTGGTCAAGACAATTAAGGTGAGAAGATGACGTATGTGGATTTTGAATATGTATGGAATATTATTCTGAATAATGTATACGTCTTTTGAGGCTAAAGTGTAATTTGGCATGAGGAATGTTTTGATTAATCTAGACTCAGTGAATTTTACATTACATATGAAAAAGCTGTTTTTAACCTCTTGACTGCTGCCATTGTAAAAATTATAGACTGTCTTGCAGTCTTGTAAGTTTTTGACCTTTGAAAGCATGTTGAGCTGATTCAAGAAATGAATAATTGTAAGATTATTCAGAGTACAATTCTGACACAAGAAGAAGTTGAAAACAGCAGTAATTACTGGCTGCTGGAGTGAAGTGTGCTTCATACAGAGCTGACACTGCATGTATTGATCCTACTAGCATATGACAAATAGTTTGTGGCCACAGGCGCTTTTGGCAGCCAGCCAACATCTACAAAGTATTGAAATACTCGGTCCCAATAGTGTGAAATCACTCACCATTTCTAGGGAGTACCGAGTAGTATTACTAGTGATAATGGGAAGATTAGGATGATGGTGAGGGGTTAGGGACTAGGGGACAGCAGAGCAGATGATGTGACCCGGTCAAGCTATTTATGCACAAGTAGGCTACTCTTTGTAGCTCATCAGCTGTCAGTGACCTGTCAGTAGGTGGTCATTCACTGTCTGAACACTTCAAGATTTTGTCAGGAGGGCCATGTCTCCTATATTTTGCTTTTGTTTGTTGTTTCTGTGGTGAGTGCTCATGTGTTTTTTTGTGTGTGTGGAATTTTAAAAACGTATGACAAATAGGTAGTAATTTCAAGAAATTACTAAATTAATCATCAGTAAGTACAACTTGTCATGTCAGATGCATCATTTTGTGTAATTTGATGCATACATTCCCACAAATATGGAAGCAACAGTTGTTTTAGTGTACATGGTAGTGACACAGCGTTTTTCCTTGGCATATGGAAAATTCCAGATGTCAAAAAGCATTGGCAATCAAAGGGTTATTATAATATAAGTGTTCTGAATCTTATACAATTTGGAGCATAGCACATTAGACCATATCCTATATACACTAATAAAATGTTGCTGTAAGATGTGGAACTATGATACATGCCCTTTTTTCTGAAGATATAAACACAGGCTATTCTTCAAACGACAACAACAACAACAACAACTGCACATATTGTACAAAGTAGTATTGTTAACATAAAAAAAACATGTTTGAAATAAGTTACATTGTCTCCCCTCTTTTTCTTGTGTTTCCTTTTGACTCTATTCATGCTAAGTTGTATGTATCCTTTTGGATATATATAACATAGCATGCTTCATAAGTGAGAATTGGTATCATGTCTGTGCTACATTGATTAAGCAAAACACTATGGATGGAGACATAAAATCTCAAGTAATTGTCAAATTCACACAGCAGGTACCTATGTGGTGTAAGAGTGACTTTATACAAGTGGGAATAGCAGGATGGTAATACTGTGGAATACATTATGTGATTTCAGGACACAAGGGAGTTTGCCTTTAGCTTTCAGTCAGAAACTCCTATCAGAAAGGGAAACTTTTCCAGCCAGGATAGAACACTGTTGGAACGTATTGTTGCACAGGTGAAGTGTATGTGTGTCTGTGTGTGTATATATTTGTGTGTGTGTGTGTGGTGTGTGTGTGTGTGTGTGTGTGTGTGTGTGTATGTGTGTGTGTGTGTGTGTGTGAACAAGTGAGATTCTTTTGTCACTTTCAAGACTTATTTGTGTGCATGCTGATGTTGTCATTATGACAAGAGGTACAATCAAGGAAGCACTGTTTCCTTCCCATTTCAAAATGTGTGCATGCTTGTGAATAATACATTTGTTCTGAATATAATGCCAGAGAGACAGTGTTTAATGTATGAAATTCAGTAACCATTGTCTACTTTAATAGTTCAATAAAATGTGTTAAAAGTGTGGGGTTTGTTTTGTGTGTTTGATATGTTACATCCCCATCACTGATTACGTTTTGTTTGTTTTTTTAGGGGGGGCAGGGTAGTTACCTTGACTTAGAATTTATAATAGCTAGAATATATTTATAAGAAAAATATGTGTCGTACAGTTTTGTCTTTAGGTTAGAATTTGTTTCGTAGCATTTCCTTACAAATGTATACATTGGAACAAAATCTTATTTATAGGACTGTTTCTTGTTTCAGCT
This sequence comes from Monoplex corrugatus, assembly GCA_030674185.1. Taxonomy (NCBI): domain Eukaryota; kingdom Metazoa; phylum Mollusca; class Gastropoda; order Littorinimorpha; family Ranellidae; genus Monoplex; species Monoplex corrugatus. Next base: position 36,467,113 of record CM060305.1, on the reverse strand, counting down.
TCAGGCTGCTCTCTTGGATGTCCATGAAATCTTTTTTGACACTCCAGTAGTAGAGCAGATGTCACTCATTGAACAAACTCGACTCAACAGCAGGGAAAGAAGACTTAAATCTGTATGTGATATCATTTTGTGTGTTTGTGTGTGTGTGTTTGTGTGTGTGTGTTTGTGTGTGTGTTTTTTTTTGTGTGTGTGTGTGTGCATGTGAGTTTCAGTGTGTGTGTGTGTATGTGTGTGTGTGTGTGCATGTATGTGTGTGTGTGTGTGTGTGTGTGTGTGTGCACGCATTAGTAACAGATGCAGAGAAAGAGAGGATTGAGTACGTGTCGATAAACATACTAGCTTTACAAAGTAATTGCTTTTGCACACTTACTCCATTTGCATTTCTTTTTCTTGGTATTATCAGGAATGTGAGATTTGTCATACACACGAGGTCCTGTAGAGTTTCAGGTTAGCTCAAGAAAGCAGCATTGCACTGTGATAATTGCATCTGCCTTTTATTAGTAGAAGACTTGACATTAACATTACTGACAACAAACAGTGCTGAGAAAACTTCTTTTGATTGATTGGCTCAGAATTCTTAAGTTCAGTGAATAGAGGCTTTGGCTTTGACAGTGCTGTGTGTTATGTGCTGTATGTGTGTTTTCAGAGTGGTTAGTATGCTTTACCTCTTTCATGTGTTTGGTTGTTACAGTCAACAGATGAGATGGTCAGGACTTCAGCACCTCGAATCAGCACAGCTACGCTAAAAGCGCAGGAACGGAGAAGAAAAGCACAGTATCCTGATGTGTTGATGAGCCATTGTTTAATCAAAACAGCATGCTACTGTTCAAATGCTTACTGTATAGACTGTATAAATATGAGCTGAAACATATTACTGTATCATTTATGAAGTGATACAAGTAACACATTTCAGACATAAAAAAAGAAGAGAGGACAAAACTTTTTTTTCTGTTGAGCTCAGTGTCAGTTAATCTGTTTACATACATTTAAAAGGTCACATAGTGTCACTTGGTGAGGTTGAAGGGGAATTAGTCTTGCTTCCATGCAGTTTAGAAAGTCACATAGTGTAAGTTGTTCCTTCTCTGCCACACCTCTTACTACTTTTACCCCAGTCTCACAAGAAGGAATTCTCAACACAATCAGAACCATATCGTTCAATACCTGTGAACTGGATCCTCTTCCAGGTTCTCTCTACTCCGACTGTCTCCCTACTCTCCTCCCATTCATCATTGACATCATCAACACTTCTCTTTAAACTGGAACTGTCCCGGATTCTTTCAAGTCTGCTATCGTTCATGCTCTCCTCAAGAAATACAATTTAGATCCTAATGAAATGAAAAACTACCGGCCTATTTCTAATGTCTCTTTCTTGTCAAAACTCCTTGAAAAAGTTGTCCTCAACCAGCTGAACTCTCACCTGTCTGCCAACAATCTCCTCATCGTTTCCAGTCAGCCCACCGTTAGTGCCACAGCACTGAAACTGCCCTACTACGCAGTGAGTAGCCTTTTTTGTAACTGAGAGCCAGGTTCAACCAGGTAGCCATTATGCCCAACTACACATTCTCAACAATCTCCTCCTTGCAACTGATACTGGCAAAGTCTCTCTCCTCACACTCCTTGATCTGTCTGCAGCCTTTGATGCCATTGATCATGGTATTCTCCTCTCTAGACTCCATCATACTTTTGGCATCTCTGACACTGCTCTCTCTTGGTTCACTTCGTATCTATCAAACAGAAAACAAACTGTTCTCATCAATGGCACTTACTCTCAACCTGCATACCTGACCTGTGGTGCTCCACAAGGATCTGTCCTTGGCCCTGTTCTTTTCACTCTTTATGGTAAAACCTCCCCCCCTGTCCACCATCATCAACTTCCACTCTGTAAAACACGACTTCTATGCTGATGACACCCAACTTCAAGACAGTGACTCACCTGACAATGTACAGTGCCTCTTGACTTGCACCACTGACTGTTACTCGGACATTAAGAACTGGATGACATACAATAAACTTCAGCTAAATGACGACAAGACAGAAGCTATCCTCATTGGCACCCGTCAGAAACTTTCTCAGCTGCCTCCTCTTTCTCTCCCATTATGTGACATATCAGTCCCAATTTCTGATTCAGCTAAGAACCTTGGTGTCTACCTTGACTCTACCCTCTCTATAAACAACTTTGTTTCTCAAACTGCCAGATCTTGCTACTATCACCTCCATCATATAAGCCTGATCAGGAAGTATCTTTCTGTCGAAACAACTGCAAAACTCGTTCTCTCCTTCATAATGTCTCGCATTGACTATTGCAATTCACTCGTGTCTGGTCATCCTGCCTCCACCATTCACATCCTACAGCGCATTCAAAACAATGCTGCACGCCTTGTACTCAAAAGAAAAAAAGCTGACCACATCTCCCCTCTCCTGGCACAACTTCACTGGCTCCCTGTATCAAAGCGCATACAGAACAAACTAGACATCATCTGCTACAAAAGCCTCAATAACGCAGCTCCCAATTACCTATCAAGCTTACTTGAGATCTATGTTCCCTCACGTACCCTCCGCTCTGCCTCCGATCCTCTCACTTTTCACTTTTCATTCACTAAGCTCAATACCTATGGTCCACGAGCCTTCTCTGTTTCTTCTCTGTTTCTGGTCCACTCTCCTGGAACAAACTTCCTCTCTCAGTCCGTCAGCAACCTATTTTTATCTCCTTCAAGTCCGCTCTCAAAACTCACCTTTTCTCCTCTGCATAAAATCCTGACCTCACTCAACCCCCCCTGCAGCCTGTCTCCACTCAGTGTGGAATCACATCGTAATTTGTATTTGTATATAATATGTTTTCTATAATTTTCCATTGCTTTTCTTCTTTTTCCCCATTTATAGCCATGTGTATGTGTGTGTGTGTGCATGCGTGCGTATGTGTATGTTCAGCGCTTAGATTTGATTTATATCAAGATTTTGCACTATGTAAATATTGTAATTATTATTATTATTGTGTTGAAATAGTAAATACTGTATAATTATCTTGGGCCAGCCTGTTAAGGGTTGTACTCACTGCACATTTTGACTGATTTTGAAGTTCAGAATATTAGAATGTAAGGATTTGCCAGCTTTTGTCGGATTGTAGGTGGATTGCTATAAAATTTAGTTTAATTTTCAGCCAGATAGGGACTCTGAACTATGAAAATATGTAGGGATATGGATAATTTTCTTTGTCACTGTCATAGTTTCAGTTTAACTCACTCGGTACGACGGAACGCTATAGCGGTCGTGATGAAAGGCACGGTTGCGTACGACGGAACGCTTTAGCGGTTTCGATAATTAAAAATTTTTCAACGCTCCCCTTTTGAGCCTGCATGCCTACCATAGCCACAGTGGTCACTGCAAACATGTCAAGGGTCAAGTTGAAAGTTACTTCGTGAGATTCCGTAACACTACACTTGTCGGGAAGCGATTGTCTTCGGCACCCCGAATGACTTGCTAATCTGCATTCGTGTCGAAAATGGCGTCGCAGGCGAGTACGAGTTTTCGAACAAAGTAGATCGCGTCTGCGGCGTTTTACTGCTGCTAAAGTGATTGAAGTGCTTCAGACTGAAGGATTGGACATCGAGGAGTATGCTGAAGATAATGGTGAAAGTGTATCAAGTGATGGAAGCTGCCAGCAAGAAGGTACTGACAGTGACCCAGTTTCAGACGACAGTGAAGTGGGAAAGGGAGGTGGGCGTACACGTCACGAGAGGCGAGCAGTCAGCAGGCCAAGTACAGCGAGTCGCATGCCTGATGGAGGTTTCATTCACTTTATGAAAGCATGACTGGCACGAAGATTTTAGTTTTTCTCCCACTTTGCGTCCTTCTCTGGCTCTTGTGGCCTGCGTGTCTCATTTGAGTGCCACGCCCCTATAACTCCCCTGTGTAACAATTTGTAACATTTATTCATATAATATCACTAATAATCTTTTCTTTTTTTTACCCTGAGCAAAGTCTACTTTATTCATGTTGTTTTGTGCATACAAAGACCTTCTCACCTTTGACTGTGTGTTCATGGAGCTGATCAAAGTGTGTGACTGTACGGTGATCCTGACCACAAAATTTGGGGTATTTTCAACGTGGCACATGAAGAAGAAAAATTCAAGGAAGAACTTCAATATTTTGGCATGAACTAACCCAACATGTAAATATTCAGATCTGAAAGTTTCATTTTGTTTCTTTATGTTTTGTATTTTTTGTGAATTTTTTCCTAACCCTTCAAAATGGGCCGTACCAGGGGAAACGCAAGGGGAAAAACTCTCCGTACCGAGTGAGTTAAGTTCGCCCAAGATAACAGAGCACTGATGATTCAGTGGGCACCACAGTTCGTATGCTGTACGATGAAAATATATGAAAAAAATCTTGAGAGATGCCACAAACCTGCTCATGATCCCATTGCTCTGCAAGGTCTTTTGTAGATCTGTATTTTGCATGGGGATCTCACCTGTCTCACCTGTCGGCGTCACCGGGAACAGTGTTGGCCGCTGCACATGATGTCCTCACAAGTTGCCTCCAGCACTCTCGATCTTGGCTAAGTCTGACCACCTCCTGGAGTTTCTTGCCACTGATGTTTGTGATGTTTCTAGCAAGTGATGCAGGTGGCCGTCCTCTGTTTCTCTTTCCTTCCACTTTACCTTGGAGGACAGTGGACATCAAGTCTGTTCTCTCATTACGGATTGCGTGTCCAACATATTTCAGTTTCCTCCGTTGTATGAGTACTAGAAGCTTGCGTGTAGTACCCAACTCATTCAGTATGCTTTCATTTGAGCGCCTATCCGTCCATTTGACCCTCAGCAGTCTTCGGTAAAACCACAGCTCTGCTGCTTCCACTCGTCTTTCATCCTCTTTCTTCATTGTCCATGCCTCGCAACCGTATAACATCACTGGCCAGACAAGACATTTTAAGAGTTTTATCTTAAGGTCTGCTGTTATGCTGTGGTCTTTCCAAATATTGTTCAATTGAACCATACTGTTCTTGGCCATTGCATGGGGATATAGCAGGGGAAATAATTTTACCTGTCATATTGAGCACTTCCACAGGAATAACTTCCCTTGCTCATTTTCAGGTGGCGTATGTACATTAGAAAATTTTGGTTATTCATTTGGATGAAAGTAAACAATAACAGTTCCATTCTTGTAGACTTGTAATGAAATGGTAAGGAAATGCTGTGTTAGTAAGTACATTGAACTACACGGGGTTTGTTGGAAAAGTCTTTGAGCTGATATCTGTATGCCAGGTAGTGACAAAGTGGATTACGTTGTCCTTGCACTGGCAGAAGCACTCTTTAATTCCATTGTTTTGATATGAACTTGGTTATTGTTATTTCACAGAACGAAAAGAAGAATGTTAGTGTGGTTTGATCATGTTTAATCAGAAAATTTTAGTTAAATGATGTGGAGAAGTGCATGACCCTTGACAGATAACAGAGAAGCCGAAAGTGCAGTGTTTGGAGCAAGTGTGGCTAGACCTCGCACCGCCCCTTCCTCCACCAATAGTCCACGCTCGCACACCTCTGTTGACCTCAGGTATGTTCAGTCTGAACTTTCATAAAGCTTTTCACCTCCTCACCCTATCCACCAGCTAATCTAAACGTTTCCATCTTCTGTTGGCCTTTCACTCCGTCATCCTATCAGTCAACTAATTTAAGCATGAAATGCAAATGTCTTTTTATTTTTATGATTATTCTGAAGATATGCTTATTCAAGGGCATGGTCTGGTCAAGTGTGTAACTGTTTTGATTTTTTAAAATGTTTTTTTTTTTTACATCCTGGTGACAAACACAGTTTAGGGCATTGTGGAAATGTTATGAATAGTAAAAGAGATATTGCAGTATGACTTTTTTGATATACATAATTGCAGTTTAAAACAAGACATTACTACCGAGATACTTTAGGTTAATCAATGTTTTTTGATGACTTACATCAGCCCATTCAGTGTCTGTCATGTGTTATACTCATTGCAGTGGACCACTGAAGCGTCACTACCAGTTTTTGCTGTCTAAAGCTATGAAACCAGCTGCCATGCAGGCAGCCCACCATTCTCACACATCACGTCCTGATAGCTCCAGGTGAGATCATTTGACATAAATGTATGTGTGAGTGTAAGTGACCTGTTTTGTCTGATAGTTATCAGTATTGTCATAAAATACAAAAAACAAACAAGCAGAAAAACATATGTAGTCTGACTCCAGCGCGCTGTGAGTGAATTTTTTATTGTATCCAGTGTAAGAGAAGATAAACCAGTGAATGAGAACTTTGGGCATAGCCGTCATAAACGTGTAGGGAAGTGGGGGGGGGGGGGGGGCGGTTATAGGAGCATGCAGAGACTGGATATAAAGAAATCTTGCCCCTGATGATCCAGCTCTTGGTATTTTCAAGACAGGAAGTGATGGCCGTCCAAAGTGTTTGGTGCCAGAAGCCTGCATTTTCAGTTCAGAAACTTTAGAAATATATTTTAGCTTGTTTTACAGGTCAGTTTATTTTCAAGGCTATCTCTGGAGACATGTGAATCATGGGATAGCACTTAAAATTCCAAAAATAGTAATACACACATATGCTGTTGGAAGTGTGTGGGCAGTAAAATGCATACAGTGCTCATTGGGAAATGTAAATTATTTATTGTTGAAGGTCAGAAATGGAGCGACCTCAAACAGCACCAGAGAGGACAACATCCACCCGCACTAGGAAAACTGCTGGTTCATCTCAGGCATCTGCCAACAGTCAGGTTACAGATACTGGTAAGTATAAGTTTAGCATGCTTTTTTTTATGACAAACAACATGATATATTGATGTGGGGGTTGGGGAAAAAACAGTGAAGTGAATTGCCAGTACCTCCAAAGGACTAGCTAAGAGAAGAACAAGGAGAAGTGTTGAGTTAGATGGGGTTTTGGATGATGGACATTTTTTTTAGTTTAACAATTTGCTGACTTTGTTGACAGGCTAGCATTGGCTTTGAACGGTTTACTTTAACCATGATGTCTTTATCTGTCTGATTAGACAGTGGATGCACCTGGTTGAGGATTCAGTTAGATTGGGAACAGCTTTAGTTGTGGCTGAATAAACTGATTCTTGAGTGGCAGTCCTTGCACAGCTTTCGCACATGAAGGCTGATGGCTACTGCTGGATGGCTGCTGCCGCAGCTTTCCTTATATGTCTTTTGTCCAGCCGCAGTCAAGTTCATTAATTTTCTCCTCTGCCAGGCACAGCAATTTGCAGCTGTCTGTTCCCAAGTGCTCACACTGATGTTAGTGGACTTCAGGTCAACTTTGCAGATGCTCTTACATTGCAGCGGTGGGCATCCTGTGGGTCAGGATCCAATGGGAAGTTCTTTGTGTAGGATATCATTTTGGGATGTGGCCTTACTGCATGCGGCAGATGTGGCCAAGCACGTGCAGTTATTGCTGTTTGTACATGAGTTGCATGCTGGTCTTGTGCAGGATGCCCTTGTTTTGGTACTTGGCCCTTCCAGGAAATGGTCAGGATTTGGGGCAAGCGGAGCAGGTGGATGCTTTTGACTCAATAGAGGCAGTGCTTTTGGCACATGTAGATTATCCAGCTCTTGCTGCAGGCAGTATACGCTTTAATCTAGGTGACTGTGGTTAACTTGTTTTCCCACAGTCTCTTTGACAGCTTGGTGATGGCACCAGCAGCTTTTTCTGTCCACCTTTTGATCTCAGGATTGAAGGACAGGTTGCCAGAAATTGTCAGTCTTGTATAGATGAATTTGTCATCCCTTTCAGGGTGTCATCACCAGTGCTGATGCTGGAGTCTTTGCTGACGTTCTGACCCATGATCTCTATCTTCTTCAGGCTGATGATAAAGCCAAACTCTTAGCAAGCATTCACGAGGGAGCTGACTAGCTCTGGAAACTAGATTATGTGTGAGATTTATCAAGTGCACCATCGGTGGAATGGGTCACAAGGATCAGGACCGTATGCACTTTGATCTTGGTAACACATAAAACAAAAGTTATTACTTGTTTTTCAACTTGATTTGGTTTTTTATGATGGCAGGTATTTCCCTTGCTTCATCAGATGATCAATTAATGATTCATGTACTTTTCAATCAGAAAATTGAAAGAAATTAAATGTCCTCAAATCGACTGTTTTGTGCTTTCTGTGTTGCAGGATTGGGCAAGTGTAGTCATAGTAATAGATACCATGTTGAAGAATATATAATGAAGACTCTGAAGCTAACACTTGCCCATGCTGGATGTGTTTTGATTTTCAGGTCAGACCAAGATAAATGTTCGTCCTAAGCAGCTCCAGCAGCCCAGCTCACAGCCTGCCAGTAGTAAGAACACCAAGACTTCCAGGTCATCTAAGTCATGGCGATGACAGTTCCTGAGCACTTGTACCGACGCTCTTATTCCTGTGGTTTGAAATTGTAGAAGCTGGAGTCAGATTTAGATTAGCATTGACTGAATGATGCTACAAACAGATTCAGGGACATGGTTTATCTGCCTGTCATGATTACTAAAATAATCATTTGTTTGTTTTTGTATTTTTTAAAATTGAATTTTTTGCCTCCAACATTACTGGCTCTAATTTGTATTTGAAATGTCATGAAAATATTTTGGGCAAGTTTTGGTATTGTCATGGATAACTTGTTTGTCAGCTATAATGCAAAATTATGTTTATATTTTTATTGAGTTATGTTTTGTATGAAGAAATTATTAGAATTCAAGTACATATTTGTCTCATTATTTTTTCTTTACAGCTGAACTTATGTAACTGCTGGTGGTTTTGCTTTCTGGACCAAGTCAGAGGGGTAGGAAATAAGAGCTTTGTGGAATGAAAACAATAATATGTTTGTTTTATTTTCCAATGTTTTATGTCTTTATTTATTAAGGTGACAGATGACAGATGGTTTATTAATCAGTTGTTTGATTCATTGTTTTATTGAGAATATTTTTTTTCAAGCATTGATTTATTAACCAATTATTTTTTCTTTGTTCCATTCAGGATGTTTTGTTGTTTGTTGTGTATTGTTTAATAACATTCTTCTATGATTATGTCATTGAATGGAGACAGAATGGGTTTATGAATGTCTGTACATAATTTGTGAGATAAGAATTTTCTGTGAAGGTTTGGATTTTGTTAACTATAGGTGCTTGCTGAATGCTTATGGCTTGATAAGGTTCTGTGTGTGTGTGTGTGTGTGTGTGTGTGTGTGTGTAAATATTTGATTAAAAAGCACAATATAGAACACAGGTAGTGACAGCAATCATTTTATGTCTTGAAAATCTGATACTACTTGATACTCTGTTGAGCTCTGCATAAATTTATCAGTTTGTTATCTTTGTGATGTATGTTTCATTAAAGAAAAGCCAAGAATAAAAAAAAGGTACAGTTTAAAATCTATTGTATATTTGCATTTAATCATGCTCATTGATCAATTCAATGACTTGACCAACTTGATAAGTTAATAATTATTACAAGAAATATGAATACTACTAATACAAATATTCATAGGCGTAAAGTCAGATTGATGTTGAAGGGCTACATGACTGAAAGCAGTAAAATCTGTGCATCGTTCCAGGTTTTGTTAAAATTTGTAATTTTGATGCATCTTCACCCTTACTGTTAATAAAGAGGTTGTTTTTTTTTCAAACAGATGAATTCATTGTTTTAAATTATTAAACTATCTTTTTTATGATTGGGAAATAATCAGACTGCTGTGATTTATTTTTTACTACGTGAATGCTGATATTTGTGTCTGGCAAATATTGTAAGTTATGGCTTTGGAAGGTCGTTGCATTGTTATCATGAAGGCACAATGACACGGCTGTTCGACCATTTCACAATGACCCAGTTTTGTGCCTTAAGATACTTTTCATGTATATGTGACCTTGAAAATACATTAACTAAGCTGGAATTACACAGTCATGACTCTGTGTCAGTCCTAACTTTGGACCCCATTTTGGTCAGAATCCGTCCATAAGGAACAACGAAGAAATCCTTATTTAAAAGTTTGAAATAGTTTGATTAGCATGACTCTTACAATACACCCTACCCACAGAAATGTGTACAACCAAGGTCTCCATTTTTCCTGTTGCTATGCCCTGTATTAAAATTTTAGAAAAGTTACTTCCAAAATAAGTGACAAATTCTAGCTGATGTGATTTTTATAATGGACCTGCGTCATGCACACACACACACACACACACACACACACACACACACACACACACACACACACACACACACACACACACACACACACACACACACACACACACACACATATTCCTCACCTTGGATCATTTACATTCAGTCTGTTTTGTTTGTCTTCAGAAAATGAAAGACTGAAACAGGAACCAAATCTGCTCATCATTTTTGTATTATGATAATCTTTATATATGTCCTTATTTGTTTATTTCATTTTTATTCATGCTGAACTAATAAAGAAATAACACTGAATCTAGTCATGACATTTCGCCAAAATGCACATTTATTGTTGAATATTTCTTCCTTAAACTAACACATTTCTGATGAACAGGAGTAAAGCCTGCTTTTGTGAAATCATTGGTATTTCCAGCTTTGAAAGTTAATTCACCAAAATAACTTCTGGTAGGAATAAAAAGCAATGCATACAGTTATAGATATATTCATGTATGTTCATATCTATAGAATAGACAAACATCCATTCATACACACATACATGCATAATACATGAGTGCATTATACCGTCACACATGCACTAGTATGTCCACATGTGCATATGCACAGACAGACAGACAGACATACATACACCACCACACACACAACACACACACACACACACACACACACACACACACACACACACACACACACACACACTCTGTCTGTCTGTCTCTCTCCTCTCTGTTTCTCTCTCTCTCTATCTCTTTCTCCCACAAACACACAGATATTTTGAATTGTATCCCTGGAATTAATGAAGGCTCTTTGGCAAAACAGCAATACATTTTAATATTAAAAAAGGAAGATTATTTCATATTGCCACAAGAGGGACATAGTGTGTGTGTGTGTGTGTGTGTGTGTGTGTGTGTGTGTTTTGACAAAAATGTATTAGCAAAATCTTGTCAGCGTTTTAGACATGGGATCTTTACCAAATCTAGGTCAAGCTCTGTAGAGATGGATCTTTACCAGGTCTGGGTCAAAGGACTGTTAGGGAGCTGTGAATGCATAATTATGGAAGTCATGGTCACATAAGCCCAAAAAGTGTGTATAACCAGCACTTTTTCAGGTTTGTGTGGGAATAGCACTTTCTCAGAAAGTTTGGAATTGTTTGAGTTCTGTTTTCATTGTTCTGCCAGTCTGCCATTTGCCCTTGCTTCACCTCAAGTTTTATTTCATCTCATGCTCCTTCAAGGTGGCAGTGAAACCTTTAGAAGTACAAAATCTAGATTTTCTTCAGAGCAATTAACATTTCAAATTCAGTTTTCTCAGCTGATTGTTTTGATTTTTGGTTGAGTCATTGTACACATTATGACCATTTCAATCATTGTTGCAGAAACAGTCAAGCCTTATAAATAACCTTCTTTTACAAAAAGGCAAAAGTCATTTTTGTGAACAGCAACATTGCCATTAAACATTAAAGTGAACATAATCGCTTTTATAAATTTATTAATGGCTTGATTCAGACTCGCTGAAGTTTGGATGATTTTGGTACATCAACATGTTGACAACTACAAGAAATTTACAATTTTGTCATAACTCCGAGGTTTATAAGCCAAATGTTATTGCGTTTAGTTTGTATGGTAGAATGATAACTCCCATTAAAATTTAAAAATCTCACTGATCTTGGGTCATTTTCAATGTTATTTATATTGTTGATATTACATAAATGACATAAAAGGAAGAATATTATTATGGCATGACTATACTGTCTTTGCTTAAACATAATAATAATAATAATAATTACAATATTTATATAGCGCAAAATCTTGATAAAATCAAATCTAAGCGCTGAAGCAGACACGCAAGCACGCACGCACGCACGCACGCACACACACGCACGCGCACACACACACACGCACGCACACACACACACGCACACACACACACACACACACACACACTCACACACACGCATGGCTATAAATGGGGAGAAAGAATAAAAGCAATAAAAGCAAGAATAAAAGCAATGGAAAACATGCATTTTTATCATTTTGCTTTTGTTCGTTTTTGTATTCATTTGTTAAAAATCCATTGAATTTTGGTGTTTGTTAGCAGAGCTCTTTTTTTGTTTTGTAGATATACACTGATAAATCTTGATTCCACATGAACACACATCTTTTCACACTTACTTGTTTTTAGAAAAAAATGCCGAAATGAGTTTTTTTCCAAAGATTGTGAGCATGGCTCGACCTCCATCTTTTATCTCCCATTTTTCTGTCCATCTGTACTGCTCTGTTTGTTTTCCCTGGCCAGTGTAGTTCATCATCCTCATTTTGTGGATAGCAAAAAGTTTTGTATCGGTGTTATGCACACACCATACAAAATGAACTGTGAGCCTACACTTTCTTTGTTAATCTTAGTCAATCAGTCGGTTTTACATGAAAGCAAATGTTCAAATCATTCATGGCAGTCATTGAACTGTTTTCTAATGAATGAAAAAAAAATCATTTTGCACTTAAAACCACAATCTTCTAAGGAAATTTCGATCAGTGTTTTGGTGAAAGTGCAAGCGATTGTACAATCTCTTCAAATATTGTTTAATTCATTGAGGTCTGATACGATTGTGTGAATGTCAGTTTTGATTAAATGACTATTTGTTTTGACTGAAGGTTATGATTACGGTTATTTTGTTGTCATCTGTTTCTCTTAATATTCTGCTAAATATGTGTATAAAAATGTTCGTTTTGCACATTTCATGCTTCATGTGCTTTTGTTCTTTTTGTGGCAAGTTATGTAGCACTTCTGAGAGGTATATTTTACTCAGCGTGTTCATTTATGAATATATTCTTTCATGTTCTGATTAAAATAAACCGTCAAAGAAATTTATGCTTCGCGTTGTTTACATGGCAGTTAAATTGTTGTTTAGAGAGGTCATGCGTATGTTTGCGAATGTGTGTGTGTGTGAGTGTGTGTGTGTGCATGCGTGCGTGTGTGTGTGTATGTACTGTGCTTGAATGTGTGTCTGTGTGTGTGTGTAAGGAGTAAACTGTCTTGCTTGCTGTCTTGCAATCAAGCTCCATTGCTGCATCCAGAATACACAGATATCTTCAACACCACATGGCGAGATCGAATGTCACCCTCGAAGTTCTGAAGAATTATGCCTTGCCAAGTATTGAGTGTCTACTCATCAAATACCAGCTTCGTTGGACAGGAAGCTTGGCCCTTATGAAGATAATCATATAACAAAGATGTTTCTATATGGGAAGCTGAGGAAAGGACCCCTGACCAGGGAAGACCACTGAAGTAATATTAGGATATTCTGAAGACCAACCTCTTCAACTGCTACATCAACACCACCAAATGGGAAGACATTACCTGCTAAACAGTATGCTAACGACAGGAATGCATGCAGAGCACAATCACATTTGGATAGTACAGAACTGCTGTTATTCAACAGAGGAGGGACTGGCAAAAACAGAACCCAGGACCACATGATTCCTGCTTAGGCAGTGCCTGAGAAAACCTTGTGCCTCCAGGACTGGGCATGTATCCCACATGAAACCCTGCAACGGGCACTGAAGATAATGTGTGCCTGGTCATCCGTTGGATCGATAGGAGAATTCATCATCATCATTAATATCATCCTCCGTATCATCAATTTCTGTATTATCATCATCATCATCATCATCATCATTATCGTCATTGTCATTGAGGCCATCATCATCACTGTCATTGTTCGGTGGCATCGTCATCATCATCATCATCGTCGTCGTCGTCATCATCATCATCATCATCATCATCACCATTAATATCATTACAGGGATGATAGAACAAGACGTCCTGAATCGAGAGAATCAATCCAACCGCTATACAAATGGACAAAAGGACACATTATCAACAGGGGACTCTGCGGTGCTGGAAAAAGGAACTGAAAGAACTAACCAAACAGCCGGTCAGATTAAAAACACGCTGGTAACGCAAGAAGCGTGGCTTTGATCTTCAAGCAGATCACATTTGTTTGTTTGTTTGTTTCTTTCTTTCTTTTGTTTGTTTGGCTTTTTAGCATCACCAGTTGATAACAGCGGGGTAGTGGGCTCGACCCTCAGGTAGACTACTTTTTTTTTCAGTATCCCCGTTAGTTGGTTAGAGCACTATGCTGATAACAAAGAGGTCGTGGATTTGATCCTCAGGTAGGCCTCAGTTATAAAGGGGTTGGCTGCCTCTTGTAGCTCGTAACAGAACCTTGGACTCTGGCGCCTGATGTGAAACTAATGTCTCAAGTGTAGTTCCATTCTAGCCTGCAACATAAAAACCGGTTTATTTGCTGATCATCTTAACGCTCCAGTCATTGTGATGGGGTCTGCTTACTGCTTCATATGTCCCGCTCCTCCACTATTCCATTTCAAGACGTTTACAGCGAATACGATGTTGCGCAGGCTCAAGGAGTCTGCCAGACGACAGACTGGGCGAAGCGCATATGGAATTAACCGAGGACGAAGAACTCCACTTTAGCAAAATCCCGACTCTGAATTCTAAGCCATTTAGAAAATTTATAATGACATTAATACGTGTATGTGTATGATATGCTTGCATGAGCATGAGTGCATGTATACGTATGTGCTTGCATGTGTGTGTGTGTGTGTGTGTGTGTGTTGTGTGTGTGTGTGTGTGTGTGTGTGTGTGTTGTGTGTGTGTGTGTGTGTGTGTGTGTGTGTGTGTTGTGTTGTGTTGTGTGTGTGTGTGTGTATGTGTGTGTGTGTGTGTGTGTGTGTGTGTGTGTGTGTGTGTGTGTGTGTGTGTGTGTGTGTGTATGTGTATGTGTGTGTGTGTTGTGTTGTGTTGTGTTGTGTTGTGTTGTTATGTGATGTGTGTGTGTGTGTGTGTGTGTGTGTGTGTGTGT
>CM060305.1:36427085-36444585 GCA_030674185.1 Monoplex corrugatus | reverse complement strand
TTTTGCTTTCTATTTCTATTACATTCATCACATTTTGTAGGTCCCTTTAATTTTTTGCAATTAGCACGGTGTGTTATGTATTATGCTTGCGTAACTGGTTTGCCAGATAATTGCCGGCAAATTTGGGTGAAGTGCGTGTGGAATTGTCCGAGCGTGATGAATCTCTCTTGGACAAACTCCAGACAGGAAATTCCATTGTCTGTCCTTGTTAGGTTAGCTCTGAACTGGTCTTTCTCCCTCCCCCTCCCCCTCCCCCAACACACATATTGTATGTATATAACTTTAAGAGGAAAACAAGAGGAAACGATAAAGTTCATTAACTGTCAGCCATATATATGGCTTGACAAAAATTTTTTAAGGGGGGGAAGGAGGGAAGAGAGAGAGAGAGAAGAGAGAGAGAGAGAGAGAGAGAGAGAGAGAGAGAGAGAGGAGAGAGAGAGAGAGAGAAGAGAGAGAAGAAAAATTTAAACTACCGATATTTCCATTATTCAAAAAATTATCATCGAGACGGGTCTAAATGTAAAGAGAGGCGCCATACGTTGTAATGACTATGGTGATGGTGAGGGAGAGGAGGTGGGGAGAGGAAGGAGGGTTCGAAGAAGAAGGATGCTAACGTTAGGCCTTCAGTTTGACCGTCGCATTCCTCTTCCGTGCATTTTCACGTCCAGTTCTCTGTGTACATCTGATAGCACGAAATAAAGGATTGCTGAAGAATACCATGGCTACCTTGACAACACTGGCCTACGTGTAACCCCACCCAAATTTTAAACGGGTGAATACATACCCCGCCCTTTTTGTGAAATGAAGAATGTTGTTGAAGTTGGACAGCGTAACAAAAATATAACCGGATAAGAGTGTTATGTGCAACAAAATTAATAGATAGTTTGTACTATCTCATAAAGGGACATGTTCTGAAACGGGTCTTCTTTGTACGCTGAACAAAAAAAATATCGTGAATTTGAGTGGTATTAAAGGAAAAATCATTAACACAACTAGTGAGAAGAAAAGTAAGCATACCCGCACAATGCACACAGACATACAGAGAGAAGAGAGAGAGAGAGAGAGAGAGAGAGAGAGAGAGAGAGAGACAGACAGACAGACAGACAGACAGACAGAGAGATAGAGATAGATAGATAGAGAGAGAGAGAGAGAGAGAGGGAGACAGAAAGAGAGAATGGTAATAGTCATTAAAGTGTGTGTGTGTATGTGTGTGTGTGTGTGTGTGTGTGTTGTGTTGTGTAATGTGTGTGTGTGTGTGTGTGTGTGTGTGTGTGTGTGTGTGTGTGTGTGTGTGCCGCGCGTGTGTGTGTGTGAGTGTGTGTGTGTGTGTGTGTGTGTGTGTGTGTGTGTGTGTGTGTGTGTGTGTGTGTGTGTGTGTGTGTTTTTTTATTTCACGAATTTATCAGAGAGAGACTTCTTGGCTTGACGAATCACTGATTTAATTTTATTGCGCTATTTTATGTATTCTGTAAAACATATTTTTGTGTAAATTTGTCTGGTACTGCCATCACATTCACAAAATTTTGTGAAAACCAGGAGACATTGTTGGATGTAGCATTATTTTTTTTCTGTCGCGGTCAGTAATATGTCATATATATTGAGAAAGTCTTTGAGTGTTATATAGAACCAATACTGTTGTACGGATGCGAGACGTGGACAGTCAGCAAGCAAAGCCAGAGCAGGATTTAGGCAGCCGAGATGTGGTTTCTCAGAAGAATGTTGAGAGTACCATGGACAGCAAAGAAAACAAACGAGACAGTCTTGATGAAGGCAGACACAAGTCGATCACTCATAAGGAAGATTAGGAAAAGACAAGCAACATTTATAGGCCATTTTATGAGGAAGGGGGATTTGGAGCACCTGGTCACAACGGGAAAGCTGGAGGGAAAGAGAGCACCGGGTAGACCCAGGGAGAGAATGCTGGACGGACTTGCAGAGTGGCTGAGAATGAAGAGGGTGGGGGAGATGCTGAGTGCAACGAGAGATAGAAATGGTTGGAAGTCCATGGTCGCCAACGCCATGCGGCAGGGCACCTGATGATGATGATGATGATAGAGAAAGAGAGAGAGACACACACACAAACACACAAACACACACGCAAACACACAAACAAACACACACACAGAGAAACACACACAAACATACAAATACACAAACACACAAACACACACACAAACACAAATACACAAACAAACATACACAAACACACACACGCACACACACAAACACACACACACACAAACACACACATACACAAACCAACACACAAATACACACACAAGCACACGCACATACGCAGCACACACACACACCCCACCCCCCCCCCCACACACAACACCAAACACACCACACCACCATCCCCCCACCCACACACAAGAACACACACCTCTTACTTGATTTCTCTTTTGACCCACGTCGAAAAAACGGAGCGCGCCCTCCTCGCTGTAACTTAATCCTATCGATGTTGGTGATGTCAGCAAATAAACGCTCATGCCTATCTTGTCACATATTTTCTTAATCATGGCTCCACCACAGTTGTGCTTGGTATATCCTTTGGGAAAAGGAGGATAGAGACACACAGAGAGAGAGAGAGAGAGAGAGAGAGAGAGAGAGAGAGAAAGAAGAGAGAGAGAGAGAGAGACAGAGACAGAGACAGAGACAGAACAGACAGAGAGAGAGTACTATCAACAAATCAAATAAGCCAGTAAGGAAGGAAATAATGAAATATGGAGGTGAGTAAGGAAGTAACTAACTTACTAAATGCATAAATAAATAAATACATGAGCAAATGACAACCGACCAATAAACTAACATTCATACCAATCAACCTTACAGCCACTCATCCAAAACACAGCCAACGGATTATATTCAGTCAGATATTATCATTATCACTGAGGTCTCATGCAGTTCCAACCGTCATCCCGTCAGAAAGATCGGCAGAAGCCATACAAGCTCTGTGCACTTCAAAGGCCACAATCACTAACTGATAATGACGATAGAAAATACCAGTTTTTAAGTATATGCCTCCATTTCTTTGCTCTGAGCAGCCTATTTTCTGTATTCAGTCCCATCCTTTAATATGAAAGCTGGTCTGCTAAGTGATGGTGTCAGCACAATGCTTCCTTTATGCTGTAGTGGTGTTGATAGCATGCTGCTCATTCCGGCTCTTCAACATACCACCAGTCACAAGTTCATTTAGTCGCAGTCTCAGTGCCAGAAACCCCATGGAAACCTGCGATAACAAGCTGCCATGGGGTCATCCATTACAGGAGAGTCTGCATTGATACTGAGTCACTTAGATGGAGTTTAACAGTATTCGTTGTGATCTGACTTACTAAGGACACCGCCTGCTAAGCCCCTACTGACGACAATAGTAATTCAGTCGTGGACTCAGATCAAGCCAGAGGCCCCCAGTAAAGGGACTACGAGTACCATCTCAGCTCTCTAATAACCCCCCCCCACCCCTCATGGGGATGCCGGGGGCTCTTTCAGTATATTACCGCCACCTTCTGGAAATTCTGTGCTAGACATTACCTCTTTTCGGTCCCTCTCTTTGTTTCTGCCTTGTTCCTTTGCTTTATGTCATTTTTTTGTATCATTTTTTGCCTAGCTGGTCCATTCGCCTGTATGTGTTCCATAAAGTCTTACGTACTTTCTCTTAGGATTGATAATTGAGTACACGAATTTAAATGCATTTTTGGCTTCAGGGAAATGAGATATGCAGAATCAACTTTAGGTAACTTAGGCTCATTTTTATACATGTTTTAATGTCCTTAGCTGTGTTCAAATTTGTATTCAGGTATGTTTTTTAAACCCTCTGTGTGATAAATTGGTCGGAGTGGTCAGTGCTAGGGGCATTTCCTTAGATCATGTGACGAATACATTGATATGTGTACTTCATTTTTTCTTTTTTTTTCTGCTTGAAGTAGTATGTTTTGAAACGGGTTATAGCCCTGATATGGCTCTGCACAGTCGGCTGGGCTTTAAACAAAAATGACAGTAACACTAACAGCGCTCCAATGACCGTCCCCGTGAACCATTGACACACAAGCACCTCCAGCTTGAATTTATCTCAGTAATAGAAGCGATAAAGGAAATCGAAACTGAGGCCACCACAAGATCAGGACACGAAGGGCCACAGTATCTGAGACAACTTTCACAATGCTGTGATGATTGATGATCGATGATTGATGATTTCCTGATGGTTGGGATGATAATCATGATGACCTGGAGTTCACATGGCACATGGTTTTGTGAAGGCTTTAGAAATCTGCTGGGTAGTTTTGGGTGGAGCACATTACAGAACTCTCCGAATGCGATAAATCCCCTGTGAGCAAATCGCTCATTCCAGTGCCCACTGGACGAACACACACATGTACGTACCTGCGTAGGTCATTACAGACAGATAGACAGATAAAACAAATGTATTCACAGACACATATGCGCACGCACACACACACCGACGCATAGACATAGACAGACAGACAGACGGAAGACGGACAGACAGACAAGCAGGCAGAAGGCTACTCAAAATTAAAATTGGTTTCTATAACAATAAGAAGAAAGAAAAAAAAAACACCACCACCACCACCACCACTACCACCAACGCCGCCGCCGCCACCACCACCACCACCACCACCACCACCACTATCTTCATCATCATCATCATCATCATCATCATCAACAACAACAACAACAACAACAACAACGACAACAACAACAACAATAACAAACAACAAAACAAAACTTGCAAACGTGAAGTTGCCTTAACTGTCTGTCATGTTTGTCTCAGTGCCTCCCCCCACTTTCTGTCATCTATGAATAATTATGATGACTTTGTTATGTATCACAGATGACATAGGCTATAGATGTGTGAATAATTATGATGACTTTGTTATGTATCACAGATGACGTAGGCTATAAATGTGTGAATAATTATGATGACTTTGTTATGTATCACAGATGACGTAGGCTATAAATGTGTGAATAATTATGATGACCTTGTTATGTATCACAGATGACGTAGGTTATAAAGCTGTGAATAATTATGATGATGGCTTTGTTATATACCACAGAAGACGTAGCTGTGAATAATTATGATGATGGCTTTGTTATATACTACAGAAGACGTAGCTGTGAATAATTATGATGATGGCTTTGTTATAATTATACTACAGAAGACGTAGCTGTGAATAATTATGATGATGGCTTTGTTATATACCACAGAAGACGTAGCTGTGAATAATTATGGTAATGGCTTTGTTATATACCACAGAAGACGTAGCTGTGAATAATTATGATGATGGCTTTGTTGTATACCACAGAAGACGTAGCTGTGAATAATTATGTAATGGCTTTGTTATATACCACAGAAGACGTAGTTGTGAATAATTATGTAATGGCTTTGTTATATACCACAGAAGACGTAGCTGTGAATAATTATGGTAATGGCATTGTTATATACCACAGAAGACGTAGCTGTGAATAATTATGGTAATGGCATTGTTATATACCACAGAAGACGTAGCTGTGAATAATTATGGTAGTGGCTTTGTTATACATCACAGAAGATGTAGCTGTGAATAATTATGATGATGGCTTTGTTATGTACTATGGAAGATAATACTAAAAACCTATGAATTACCGTGATGATGGTTTTGTTATGTATTGCAGGAGCTGTTTTTAACCATAGACCTGAAACCAATCGTTGACGATGAACAACTGGCATTTGCAAGTACCGGAGGTGAGTAAACTGCATGTTGCATCTATAATATTATCATTATTTTGTGTCATTGTATGTTTTGTCTGTGATATCTATCTATCTATCTATCTATCTATCTATCTATCTATCTATCTATCTATCTATCTATCTATCTATCTATCTATCTATCTATCTATCTATCTATCTATCTATCTATCTATCTATGTATCTATCTATGTATTTATCTATGTATCTGTCTATGTATCTATGTATCTATCGATCGATCGATCTATCGATCAATCTATCTATCTATCTATCTATCTATCTATCTATCTATCTATCTATCTATATCTACACACACACACACACACACACACACACATATATATATATATATATATATATATATATTATACATGCATATATGCATGTATATATATATGTACATATTATTTGTGTGTGTGTGTGTGCGTGTGTGTGTGTGCGTGCGTGCGTGTGTGTGTGTGTGTGTGTGTGTGTGTGTGTGTGTGTGTGTGTGTGTGTGTGTTTGAGTATACAATGAGAACGACAAGAAGCCATAGACAAAGACACATGAAACAAAATCAGACTGAAAGAACAGAGAATGAAATGAAATAAAATCTGCAATAGCAAATGACAAAAATGACAATGTACATACGTGAGGTACTGTGCCTGATACGAGAATGCCAGAGGGTAGAAAAAAATTACAAAACAAAAAAAAAAAAAATCTACCATCAAAACATTGTTTTCCCGGAGTGCAAGCTGATGCAGAAATTGCTATCAACCGTTTGATTCAATAGTTGTCTCATTGCAGTCCGAACTACATCGTGTCAAGTGTTTACAGAAATGAAAATATGAACCTGGTTTTCATCAGAATATGAACATGTTTTTTTTTCTCACCAGCATATGAAGATGGATTTCATCAGGTTATGAGGTCACTGTTGGGTCAAAACTGAGTGTTTAACTCCCAGTATAACGGAACTGACGTTTCCTTCAAACGTTATAATGTCTTTTTGTGTATTCCCATTTATCGCTTGAAAAAAAAAAAGCCAAACAGTTGGTTGGTAAGCCACAGATTTGCTTATGCATTTTATTATCTTATTTTGTTTTGTTTCATTTTCCAGAGGTGTTGTTAGTGTTGTTCTTGTTACTGTTTTTAACAGTTCACGTTAAAACACATCTACTGAGCAACACTCGTGTCACGTGACACACGACACGTGTGCCATCACCGGATATAACGAAAAGTCAACAAGAAATTTGTGGAAGGATAGTGTCTTCAACAAACTAAATGGTTTGAAAGAATTTTTGTTTACAGTTCCAATTTTCTTCGTTCTTCGGACGCTTGCATGCACGTTGTTTTGCTCACAAGATGCAGCAGGTGGTGTTTTGGGGTACAGTGTGCATATTCCGTGTACGGTATGTGTGCGTACTAGTTGTTTTCGTATGTCCATAAAGAGGCACTGACTTGACTTACAGAATCTTTAATATGTATATCTGATTATCGACATGAATATACACACGAAGGTGGTTTAGGCACTGCACACAATGTTGACCTGGGAGATCGGAGAAAAGATCTCCACCCTTTACTTACCAGGAGGAATTGTCTTTACTTTCGTAATTGACGTCTGACGCTTTTCCAGTTGATTACCACACCCATCGCTAAATGCTTGCTGTAACAAATGAATAAAAAGTTTAATTTCATATTTGGATGGCAGAATCATGAAGCCAGTTCTAAAAATTGAATCGTAATTTATGTTGATGACATAACTGAAGCAATTATAAATCAATCAAATTCACGTTGATGACATAACTGAAGCAATTATAAATCAATCAAATTCATGTTGATGACACAACTGAAGCAATTATGAGTCAATCAAATTCATGTTGATGACATAACTGAAGCAATTATAAATCAATCAAATTCATGTTGATGACACAACTGAAGCAATTATGAGTCAATCAAATTCATGTTGATGACATAACGGAAGCAATTATAAATCAATCAAATTCCTGTTGATGGCATAACTGAAGCAATTATAAATCAATCAAAGTCATGTTGATGACATAACTGAAGCAATTATAAATCAATCAAATTCATGTTGATGACACAACTGAAGCAATTATGAGTCAATCAAATTCATGTTGATGACATAACTGAAGCAATTATAAATCAATCAAATTCATGTTGATGACATAACTGAAGCAATTATAATTCAATCAAATTCATGTTGATGACACAACTGAAGCATGAACCTATACATGCTAGCCTCACTCCGAGTGGTTACAGGCTTGCTTCTTTCCATCGCTCATCTCGAGGTGGCGGTATCGCCATCCTCTACAACGACTCACTCCATTCCCGCCTATCTTTCTCGCAGTCTCTGCCTTTCTCCCATCCTTCTTTCGAGTACGTTGAAGTATCCTTCCAATCCACCCCTCACCCCATCACCTTCTCCTGTGTCTATCGACCTCCACCTAGCTCTGCCAACAAACTCACCACATCCACGTTTCTCTCTGACTTTGACCAACTGCTTGACCACTACTGCCTCTTACCTGGAAATCTCATCATTCTAGGTGACATCAATGTCCACTATGACAACACTCACCGTTATGACACAAGACATATCATCAACTCTCTGTCCAATCACAATATGACTCAACACATTTCTGAACCAACCCATCAAAAAGGTCACATTCTTGACTGGATCATTTCTCGTGATCACCACAATTCAGCTACTAACAACTGCTTAGTTCTTTCTACCCGTCTAACTTCAGCCCTTCCATCTGACCACTCTGCAATTCTCTGTTCTCTTGACATTTCTCCTCCTTCCCGTACCACGCGCACAGTGACTCGACGCAATCTCAAATCTATCGACCTCTCCACATTTTCATCTGATGCCTCCCGTCTCCTTTCTGAAAAGTCACATAACCTTGCCGATGAATTCTATACTACTCTCCACCATCTTCTGGACACTCATGCTCCAGCCACAACCCGTCTTTTACCTGACCGCCCCCCTACCCCCTGGCTCACTCATGAGATAGCCTGTGCAAAACGTGCCCGCCGCAGAGCAGAGCGCCGCTGGCGCAAATCCAAACTCACTGTACACAGGCAACTTTTCCAAGCCTCTAAAACAAAAGTATCCACCCTCATTGCATCTGCAAAAACAAGCTATTTCCAAACCAAAATCCTGAATGCCTCTTCTTCAAAAGAACTCTTTACAACCATGAATCATCTTCTTGGCACACGAAAAGACTTACCTCTCCCAACAAAACATACAAATGAAGAACTCCCATCTGTATTCTCTAAGTATTTCACCACCAAAATACAAACTCTTCGTGACAGGCTTGACAGGACACCCTGTCAACCATGCCCACCTGACCCTTCCTTCTCTGGCACACCTCTCACTACTTTTACCCCAGTCTCACAAGAAGAAATTTTCAACACAATCAGATCCATATCGTTCAAAACCTGCGAACTGGATCCTCTTCCAGGTTCTCTCTACTCCGATTGTCTCCCTACTCTCCTCCCATTCATCACTGACATCATCAACACTTCTTTTCAAACTGGAACTGTCCCAGATTCTTTCAAGTCTGCTATTGTTCACCCTCTCCTCAAGAAACACAATTTAGACCCAAATGAACTGAAAAATTACAGGCCTATCTCTAATCTCTTTCTTGTCAAAATTCCTTGAAAAGGTCGTCCTCAACCAGCTGAACTCTCACCTGTCTGCCAACAATCTCCTCAATCCTTTCCAGTCAGCCTACCGCCAGTGCCATAGCACTGAAACTGCCCTACTACACATTCTCAACAATCTCCTCCTTGCAACTGATACTGGCAAAGTCTCTCTCCTCACACTCCTTGATCTGTCTGCAGCCTTCGATACCATTGACCATGGTATTCTCCTTTCTAGACTCCATCATACTTTTGGCATCTCTGACATTGCTCTCTCCTTTTTCACTTCGTATTTATCAAACAGAAAACAAACTGTTCTCATCAATGTCACTTACTCTCAACCTGCATACCTGACCTGTGGTGTTCCACAAGGATCTGTCCTTGGCCCTGTTCTTTTCACTCTTTATACCTCCCCCCTGTCCACCATCATCAACTCCCACTCTATAAAACACCACTTCTATGCTGATGACACCCAACTTCAAGATAGTGACTCACCTGATAATATACAGCGCCTGTTGACTCGCACCACTGAGTGTTACTCGGACATTAAGAACTGGATGACACACAATAGACTTCAGCTTAATGACGACAAGACAGAAGCTATCCTCATTGGCACCCGTCAGAAACTTTCCCAGCTGCCTCCTCTTTCTCTCCCATTATGTAACACATCAGTCCCAATTTCTGATTCAGCTAAAAACCTTGGTGTCTGCATTGACTCTACCCT
This sequence comes from Monoplex corrugatus, assembly GCA_030674185.1. Taxonomy (NCBI): domain Eukaryota; kingdom Metazoa; phylum Mollusca; class Gastropoda; order Littorinimorpha; family Ranellidae; genus Monoplex; species Monoplex corrugatus. The sequence goes on along the minus strand of CM060305.1, from coordinate 36,434,472 downwards.
GTCCATGAACAACTTTGTTTCTCAAACTGCCAGATCTTGCTACTATCATCTCCATCGTATAAGCCTGATCAGGAAGTATCTCTCTGTCGAAACAACTGCAAAACTCGTTCTCTCCTTCATAATGTCTCGCATTGACTATTGCAATTCACTCCTGTCTGGTCTTCCTGCCTCCACCATTCACATCCTACAGCGCATTCAAAACAATGCTGTACGCTTTGTACTCAAAAAGAAAAAAGCTGACCACATATCTCCTCTCCTGGCACAACTTCACTGGCTCCCTGTATCAAAGCGCATACAGTACAAACTAGACACCATGTGCTACAAAAGCCTCAATAACGCAGCCCCCGATTACCTGTCAAGCCTACTTGAGATCTATGTTCCCTCACGTACCCTCCGCTCTGCCTCCGATCCTCTGACTTTTCGCTTTCCACGCACTAAGCTCAATACCTATGGTCCACGAGCCTTCTCTGTTTCTGGTCCACTCTCCTGGAACAAACTTCCTCTCTCAGTCCGTCAGCAACCTACTTTTGTCTCTTTCAAGTCCGCTCTCAAAACTCACCTTTTCTCCTCTGCATAAAATCCTAACCTCACTCAACCCCCCTCTGCAGCCTGTCTCCGCTCGGAGGGGAATCACTTTGTTTTAATATATAATTGTATATGATGTGCTCTATGTGGTTTTCCATTGGTTTTATTCTTGCTTTTATTGCTTTTATTCTTTTCTCCCCATTTGTGGCCATGCATGTGTGTGTGTGGTGTGTGTGTGTGTGTGTGTGTGTGTGTGTGTGTGTGTGTGTGTGTGTGTGTGTGTGTGTGCGTGTGTGTGCGTGCGTGCGTGTGTGCGTGTGTGTCTTTTCGGCGCTTGGATTTGATTTTGTCGAGATTTGCGCTATATAAATATTGTAATTATTATGTATGCATGTGCGTATGTATGTATGTATGTATGTATGTATGTATGTATGTATGTATGTATGTATGTATGTATGTATGTATGTATGTATACGCTTAGATTTATGTATGTATGTATGTATGTATGTATGCATGTATACGCTCAGCTTAGATTTATGTATGTAAGTATGTAAGCATGTATGTATGCATGTATACGCTCATATGTATGTAGGTATGTATGCATGTATACGCTCAGCGCTTAGATTTGATTTTATCAAGATTTTGCTCTATATAAATAAAATATATTATTATTATTATTAATTATAAATCAATCAAATTCATGTTGATGACATAACTGAAGCAATTATAAATCAATCTAATTCATGTTGATGACACAACTGAAGCAATTATGAGTCAATCAAATTCATGTTGATGACATAACTGAAGCAATTATAAATCAATCAAATTCCTGTTGATGGCATAACTGAAGCAATTATAAATCAATCAAATTCCTGTTGATGACATAACTGAAGCAATTATGAGTCAATGAAATTCATGTTGACATAAATGAAGCAATTATAAATCAATGAAATTCATGTTGATGACATAACTGAAACAATTATGAATCAATCGAAAAGGGAGGTATGTAAATAATCTAAACTGAGTTGTTGTATACATATGAATAGGACACTTAAACAGTCGTACATTTTAGTGTAACAAAGCAAGTGCTCTGCTGTTTATTTCAAGTCATTGAAGGGAACACAAATTATCATGATTTCTGAATCAAAGTGATTGCTAGTGTTCAAACAAACAGGAACCAGAAACATACGAAAAGAGAATGAGAACGCGTATTTAATGCATGAAACAAGATAATAAAATACGCGTTATCATTCTATTTCCTCGATTTTCGAGTTCATAATTCATCATGACAGTTTCAGCTCAGCTTTACAATCAAGCCACAAAAGTTCTTTATGGACAACATTGTCGCTCATATGTTACACTCAAGAAGTCACAGATATGCCAGCATGTGAAGTGTTCAATACTTATTACAGGCTGTACTTTGGCCTCAGGTCTTTGTTTGCTGAGATCTTAAGAGTGCTGCCTTCTTTATGACCGATATCATCCCCCACCCCACCCCCATCCCCCACTTCGCACCGCTCTGGTGCCTTGTCCCTGTCTATGGTGTCGTCAGCCTTGGTATGTTTGAGCCTTACTGATGGGCTGTCGTCTGAAGCATTACATTTGCTATGGAATATTTAGATGATCGAACAAACCGTTCAATGACCAACTAACCAACCAACCAACCAACCATCAACCGACCGATTGACTGATTAACCAACCATCCAAACAACCAACTAACCAGTCAAATGGCCAATGTACCAAACAACTGACCGACCAACCCGACCAACCAACCAACCAACCAACCAACCAACCAACCAACCATCCAACCAACCAACCAACCAACCAACCAAACAACCAACCAACCAACCAGCCAGCCAACCAAGCAAGCAAGCAAGCAAGCAAGCAAGAAAGCAAGCAAGCAACTATGCAAGCAAGCAAGCAAGCAACTGACCAATGAACTCACCCATCAGCTAGCTCTCCAACCAACCTTCCATCCCTCCATCTCCAGGTTTGAAATGAGTCGAAGTCTTTTGGTGTTGTTATTGTTTTTTTGTTTGTTTACCAAATGGCAACGGATAACTACACCTTGTCTTCCCTAATCCAATCGTCTCTTCGTTTTACAGTTTATGAAACAAACAAACAAACAAACAAACAAACAAACAAACAAACAAACAAACAAATACTATCTCCCTCAAAACAGCAGCAGCAGCAGCAACAACAACAACGACAACAAATCAACAACGACAAAAATAACGTATACCTCTAAAATATGCTGTCGAGCCATATATAAAAGTCATCTCCTTGTTGAAGAAATACACCATCACCACCACCACCACCACCACCACCACCACCACCACCCACCACCACCACCATAATGGCTTGCTTGTTTACTCATTTTGAATGTTCAAGATACAAGTTTACAACTTTCAACCAGGAAACATAACAAACAGTAATGCTGAATTGCGACTGGTGCACTGCATAATTCACATAAAATAGTCTTCCTTGGAACACATGTATCAAGTACGTAGCAAAATCAAACACTCAACGTCACTGTTTTTGGAGTGGATGGGTTCTTCAAACGAAATTTATTGCCATTGTTGACCCTCTCCACCCCTGTTTAACCTTTTGACTCCCGCACCCTTTCCACCAACTGAAAAACCTTAACCGTTCGACTCCTTCCTGCAGGAAGCTGGTGGATAGGGTGAGGGAGTCGAACGGTTAAGTTTTTGCTTTGCTAGCATGGTTAACAATGCGGGGTGCAAGTGGACAGGGTGCCAGGAGTCAAAGGGTTAAGAATGATCAACCCGGTGTTCAGCTGCAGTACTTTCCAGTCCTTCTCGTATGAGCTGCATGGGGCATTTTTCTTGTCTGTCATATCAGTAACACTCAAACAGGGTTCTTTCATGTATGTTACATGTAGATATTATCATCACATGCCACGCCGGGCCGCATGGCGTTAAGCAATCATACCCTCCATACGACTATTCTTTGTTGCTGGCATTGTACATCTCCCACCCTCTCTGTCTTCATCCACTCCACAAGTCTGCCCAATACTAGATATACCTTGATCAAATCGATAAAAAGGAAAATGCCTTCTCTTAGTAACACACTCGTCATTGTGGTCTTACTCATGCCTCACCCGCACGGGGCTTTTTTTTTTTTTTACTCAGTCATATCAGTGACATCCCTTCCCACTCAAACAGGGCTCTTTCATGTGCTCTAGATACGCCTTGAGCAAATCACACACAAGTAAAGTGCCTTCTGTCAGATATGAATATGAACAAGTATGAAATGACAGATTTACAACCGCCATCCAAACAATACTTTTATCTTTCAAATGCCATCACAACCAATACCAACAAAAACAAACGGGATCAAGCAAAAAACCAAAAAAAAACAAAAAACCCAACAACAACCAAACAAGCAAGCAAGCAAGCAAGCAAGCAAGCAAGCAAGCAACCAACCAACCAAGGCTAACAGATAGATGAATGAATGATTAAATAACAACAACAACAAAACCCCAAAACAAACGAACCGACCAACTGACTAACCGATTAACCAACCAACCAACCAACCAACCAACCAACCAACCAACCAACCAACCAACCACCAACCAACCAACCAAACTCAACTAACTAAACTAACTAACTAACTAACTAACTAACTAACTAACTAACTCATTCACTCACTCACTCACTCACTCACTCACTCACTCACCAAACAAACAAATACTTAAATGAATAAATAAATGAATTAATAAATAAATAAATAAACAAACAAACAAACAAACAAATAAATAATAACTAACTAAATAAATGAATAAACAACAAACAAACAAATAAATAAATAATAATAAATAAGTAAATAAATAATAATAAATAAATAAATAAATAAATAAATAAGAAACAAGGAAAAGATCGCCAGGCAGTGTATCAACCACTAGTTCTGTTGATAGGGCCGTGGACTGAAGATCTGATGTCTGGGGTTCAGTCCAGGCTTGTGAATCTGCCAGTTAATAGCTGGCAAATCTGGGCGGAGTGCGTATGGAATTGTTCGAACAAACTTCAAACACAAAACTTTATTTTTTAAAATATTTTTTTAGAGTGGAAGACATCAGGTTCCTTTTGTCTCGTATAGTTGTGACATTTTAAAAACAGCAATCACATTGATGGAGAAGAGTGGCAGAATGGTTCAGACATTCGTCTGCTAGTAATTGAACTCGAGGTTCCAAGGTTCGTTTTCCCCGTTGGTGCCTCGACGAGAAATCCTCTTTGAAACATTGTTACACTTTCTTGTCTGTGACGGCGAACCACAGAATTTACTGTGTGGGGAGTAATTCCCCTTTACCTCCGTACACCCAGTGTGGGAGAGGTGGAGAGTTTATCAGTGACAGGTCGTATTTTATTTTGAGAGAGATTTTTGTGCAGAACATAGGCGTGTTCGCGTTCTTGTTATGTTTTATTTTCAGGGCTCTTTTGTACAAAAATGTTTGATCGTTAAATTTAAAGTTGTTTTACTCGTGTATACATGTAATACATGTGCAGTATACTGTCGAAAACCGAAGTATGTCGAGCCACTGTAAATAGTATATAAAAAAGTCAACTACACATACTGTTATATGAATATGCGTTCATTTATATTACAGGTATGCTTATGTATATATGTGTATAAATCATGCATATGTATACATGGGTATAAATCATCAAATGTTCCCATGAGAATTTCTCTCGGCAGTCACGATAACCTTGTTTTAAATTAAGTGTGTGTTTTTGACGTCGTAGATTGTGTCTGGCATGTAAATTTCACACTATATGTCCCCCATCCCCCCCCCCCCCCCCGGGCGCACTTGTGTGTAGGTGTGTGCGTATGTGTGTGTGTGCGCGCGCGTTGTTAACCTTGATTTTATGTCTGTTTACTGTATACGACATCAAACTCCCAAACAACCGCAACAACAAGCAAACAAACAAACAAACAAACAAAACCAATCAACCAGCCAACCTACCAACCTACCTACCAACCAAATAAAACCCCAACAAAATAAAAACTAACACACGCATTTCCACACAAGCAGTAACTACGTGAGAAACAGGCGGACAGAGAGAGAGAGAGAGAGAGAGAGAGAGAGAGAGAGAGAGAGAGAGAGAGAGAGAGAAGAGACAGAGACAGAGACAGAGACAGAGACAGAGACAGACAGACATACAAAGAGAAAGAAGAGAGAGAGAGAGAGAGAGAGAGAGAGAGAGAGAGAGAGAGAGAGAGAGAGAGAGAGAGACGACAGACAGAGAGAGAGACGACAGAGAGAGAGAGAGAGAGAGAGAGAGAGAGAGACAGGCAGGCAGACAGACAGACAGACAGACAGACAGACAGACAGGCCATAACAAAACACAAGGAACGTAAACTATCATTGTGTCTCACACAAGGAGGATGGTAAAGGGAGTTAAGTGGTATCAGGTGGGCGGGCGATGACGATCATGAACAAGGAGTGTCACTTGTATGTCAAGAGTCCTCACACATGTCTGTGGGTCGGTTAGTGCCCAGGGGAGAGCGTCTGCAAAATTGTGCGTACGCTTACGTCAATCTGTCTTTTACAGCGCCATTCTTCAAACTTACTAGTATTTAGACTCACTGTAAAAATGCATATTCAGAGCTGACCACTTTCCACTATGTTATTGTTGCACCGTCTGCGTTTTTGGTGGGCGTGAATGCTGGGTGTTTTTATGTTTTTATAAACCGGCCACTGACATGACTTACAAGATCTTTAACGTACACGTTTGATTGATTAATTGATTGATTGGGTTAAGTTTTTACGTCGACACCCACCTCAGGTGATAGGCTGACGGGGATAACCATCCTAGGGAAGAGGGGGAAGGGGGACTTATCTAATCCTGTACCGACACCACCACAACAGCAATGATGTTAAGATGGGAGTGTGAGATGGCTAGTTTTAATGTAGCGCACCCCGGAATTCCAACCCACAACCATTAGCATGTGAATCCGACGCTCAAACCGACTGAGCTATTGGGACCCGCGTGTTATGCTGGGTTTTTATAAGCCGGCCACTGACGTGGCTTACAGGACGTACATGTTTGATAATCCGCGTGCGTATATACACGAAAGGGAGTGTTTAGGCACTGGCAGGTCTGCACACATGTTCACCTGTGTGGGAGATCGGAAAAATCTCCATCCTTTATCCACCAGGGGGGGGGGGGGGGGGGGGGGGGTGTCTTGGCGAATCAAACCCAGGTCCTTCTGATTGGGGGTCTGACGTTTACTGGCTACCATGTCCTGAAATCCTCAGAGCTGAACAAAATTGCGGGGTTTCTTTTTATTTCTTTTTTTTTCATTATTTGGTGTTTTTTACTGGTGGCATTTGTTTTTTTGCATGTACTGAAACAACACACGAACAATCTCGCACATGCATGCATATGTACACACACACGCGTGCGCGCACACCCTCACACCCCCCCTACACATACACACACTCCTTACAACAGGAATAGATGTACGTGTGTGTTTACATGCGTGTCTTTTTTAAAAACCAATTATCGATACATTTTCTTTCTTTCTTTCTTTCTTTCTTTCTTTTTTTCTTTTCGAGGCATATTCCGGATCATTTCGGGCTTTCTGACAGATTTCAGTGGAGACCATAGAGAAATGTCCGCGTCCATGTCCTCTTTCTCGCTGCTTGACCTTTTCTAACACTTGAGAGGGATTAAATACCTATTCACAACGGGATGGACTGGAGATTGCAAATGACGTCTGTTCCGATTCAGTTTCGAACTCAAGCAGTCAAAAATGAATGGCGGGGGTTCCACCTCTACGCAACTCAGGCCTTGATCGACTTTTGTAGCGGCTTACCGCAACTCTTGTACAGAAGAGG
>CM060305.1:36402085-36422085 GCA_030674185.1 Monoplex corrugatus | reverse complement strand
AACAAACAAACAACCAGCTAGGAAACCAACCAACAAAACAATCAACAATTTACACCCACAGGCAAAACAGCACGGAAAAACCAGAAGGACAGAATTATGGCTTTATGATTTTTGATGAGATCGCATTGTTTCATCTTCCCAGGAACACTAGGGCTCTACTCGAAAGCAACAGCGGAGCAACCCACCAAACAAACAAAGGGTCACCACCCCTTCTTGCACTTACCCTCCATAAAACTTTACGATCTTGAGAGTCTGTGAGAATCGCTTTAGCTGCGAATACAAGGAGCAGCAAAGCAAGCTTGTCCTAGGACAACAACATAAGTTTTATGATCAGTACATTCGTTAATCGTGTGTGTGTCTCTGTTAGAATTAAGGAGACAATTAGCGAAGGGATGATCAGATAGAGCAGGGGAGGTCACTAGAGCAGGAGTTGGTGCTGACAGGAACAGACATACACTAATGTGGAATCGGAGTAAAGCAAACAGTTCCAAGAGCATGGTAATTGATTTTCTTTCTTTCCTTCTTTCTTTCTGTCTGTCTTTCTTTCTGTTTTCTTTGTTTAAATACAGCTTTCTGTTTTGATCGCGTATTAGTACAAGCAAAGCACGTCTAGTCTGTCTCAAGCCTAGGGTTAGCACAGATGCAGTTCTTTCGTTTTTGTTGTTTTGTTTTTGTTTTACATTGTTTAATTTTGGCGTTCAAACTTCCGAGGACTGAACGAATCGAGTTAAAGCACTGAACACAACACCACAGTGGTCTAAATGACGATCACGCGGATGTACACACTACGTAATTGTTACGTATAATCCGCTGTTTTTGTTTTCAGTAAACTTCGTATGATCATTGTCATTATCAGTGTCAAAACGAGCATCAGATCTCTCTTTCTTCGTCTCTCTCTGTCTCTCTTTCTGTCTGTGTTTCTCTGTCTCTGTCTATCTGTCCATCTATCTGTCTGTCTGTCTGTCTGTCTCTTTCTCTCGGGTTATTGTTTGGCTACCCTTGGCTAAGTATTCACAACTCTGTCAGCCTTAAGCCGGGAGTGTGTTCTGGCAAGGAAACTGGTTTCTTTATTTTCACTTTTGGTGGATATTGGCCGATGTGCTTTTTTCCGATTTTTTTGCTTGTACGAGTTACAGATTTCAGAATCAACTGATTCATCATGATTGTTTTAATTCTAAACTTTTTCTTTGATTTAAAAAAAAATTCAAGTATAGTTGGCCTTAATGGCCTTAAATAGGAGAAACTATCGTAAAAAGGATGATCAAGCCATGCTTACAATATCTCTTTTTAGGCGCGTGCAGACACAGTTTTTACGTAACTGTGACAACAGACATTGACTATCACATATATAAATATTAGATCAATCACTAGATTACACTGGTTTGGCTTCTTATATGTGGTCACGATTAATGTTTTCCCCACGTACCCGTTTCTTCTTTTGTATGCATGAATTTTCTTTTTGGCGGGGTGGAGTTACCTGTGGAAGTGGAATTCATACCCTATCTACTAGTTTTCTGTAGAAATTTGGTGGACAGGGTAAAGGAATCAAAAGAATTAAGTTATTGCTTACCTGTCATGGCTGACGATGTAGGAAGCTGGTGGACAGGATGGGGGGATCAAATGATCAAACTGTTGTTGTTATTGGTGGTGGTGGTTGTGTTTTTATTGTTCTGATTCTATCTATCTATCTATCTATTATCTATCTGTCTGTCTATTATCTATCTATCTATCTATCTATCTGTCTATCTATTATCTATCTATCTATCTATCTATTTATCTATCTATCTATCTGTCTGTCTGTCTGTCTATCTATCTATCTATCTATCTATCTATTGTCTGTCTATCTATCTATCTATCTGTCTGTCTGTCTATGTATGTTGTTGTATGTATGTATGTATGTATGTATGTATGTATGTATTATACATGTATGTATGTATGTATGTATGTTTGTTGTATGTATGTATGTATGTATGTATGTATGATGCATGTATGTATGTATGTATGTATGTATGTATGTATGCATGTTTGTATGTATGTATGTATGTATGTATGCATGTATGTATGTATGTATACATGTATGTATGTATGTATGTATGTATGTATGTTTGTATGTATGTATGTATGTATGTATGTATGTATGTATACATGTATGTATGTATGTATGTTGTATGTATGTATGTATGTATGTATGTATAATGTATGTATGTATGTATGTATGTATGTATGTATGCATGTATGTATGTATGTATACATGTGTGTATGTATGTATGTATGTATGTAGTGTATGTATGTATGCATGTATGTATGTATGTATGTATGATGTATGTATGTATGTATGTTTGTATGTATGTATGTAGTATGCATGTATGTATGTATGTATAATATATGTATGTATGATGATGTATGTATGTATGTATGTATGCATGTATGTATGTATGTATGTACATGTATGTATGTATGTATATATATATATATGTATATGCATATGTTAGATATATATTTTACTGGTATTTTCAGTCTCGGGGAGAGAGTTACCAGACAGGGCCTGTGTTCCCCAACAGCATGTATCTACCTCCGGACGATGAGTTTTCTCGTCCTTCTGTCCCTGTCCAACACAGTCCTTATGGTTACACCAACCAGGCTTACGACCATGACGACGACAGGTAGGTATTTGTACTTGTATTTGTTTCTTTTTTATTTTTTATTCACAATGGATTTACCATGTGAAATTCGGGCTGCTCTCCCTTGAGTGAGGATGTCGCCACAGTGCAGCGCCACCCAATTTTTTTTCCTCTGTCCCTTTTTCTGTATGTGTGTGTCGGTTTAGCCTACTTGTGGATTTTTCTGCACAATTTTGCCTTGGACAACGTCTTTGTTGCTGTGGGATCTTAACCGTGCCCTAAGTGCGTGCTGCACATAGGACTTTGGTTTAACGTCTGATCTGACAGACTAGCAGCTACACCACCACTTAAGACCAAGGTCTGATGGACAAAAAAGCCAGTATACTGTCAACCAACCAACCAGCCAACCAACCAACCAACCAACCAACCACACCAACCAACCAACCAACCAACCAACCAACCAACCAACCAACCAACCCACCAACCAACCGACCGACCAACCAACAAACCCACCAACCAACCTACCAACCAACCAACCAACCAACCTACCAACCAACCAACCAACCAACCAACCAACCAACCAACCAACCGACCGACCAACCAACAAACCGACCAACCAACCTACCAACCAAACCGATCGACCGACCGATCAACCAACCGACCAACCAACCAACCAACCGACCAACCGACCAAGCAAGCAAGCAAACAAGCAAGCAAGCAAGCAAGCAAGCAAGCAAGCAAGCACAGCAGACCGACCGACCGACCGACCGACTGACCGACCGACCACTCACTCACTCACTCCACTCACTCACTCCACTCACTCCCCTCACTCACTCACACTCACTCACTCACTCACTCACTCAGGAAATCGATCATTTATTCCATCCACCCATCAATCAATCAATCAATCAATCAATCAAGCAAGCAAGCAAGCAAGCAAGCAAGCAAAGCAAGCAAGCAAGCAAGCAAGCAAGCAAGCAAGCAGATGTAATCGGTTCCCAGATTCCTGAAAAAAGGCACTCGTAACAATCATTGGCAATGTTTTACCGTTTGTAAGAAAATTAATAAGCCCGTTCAATAAATTACAGAACAGACGCATACACCAAACTGCTCTCTCTCACTTTTCACACTACACAGACACTATCACACACTACACGCATAACTTTCTCACCTTCTTCACACACACACACCACACACACACACACACACACTCACACACACAACACGCACACAACACACACACAACACACGCAAACACACACACACACACACACACACACACACACCACACAACACACACACACACACGCAACGCACGCACACACACACACACACACACACATGCACGCATGCACGCACACACACACACATGCACTGAACAATCAAACAGAAATGTGGAACAGTAAGATTTGTTGTCCTGATGTGAGCGCTGTATTGTTTTTGTTATCGTTGTTCCAGAGATGTGTACGAGGATTTCATGCAACCAGACTATGAGGACAGCGACGACGACAAGGAACAGACTTCCCCGCAACAACAACAACAACAAAAACAGCAACGACAACAACAACAACAGCCATCACAGAGTAACAAACTACAAACAACGGCAATGGCAGCCGCCGCCACTGAAGCACCATCGGCACCAAAAAGGTCTCAAAAGTACGGTATTTCACTTTTTAAAACGAAAAAAGAAAAATAGTTTTCTCCTTGCTTGAGTCTTTCTTTTTGTCTGTCTGATTGCCTCGTAATAATGGCATAAGAAAATGTAAATGTATGCCAATATCAAAACTCATGGCCAAAGGGTCACTGTCTCTTTAATGAGTTTATCAAGGACACTCAAACGTCAGTTATAAATGCTTGACGGTTGCAATGGTCAAGTGGGTAAGATATCGGACTTCCAGTTAGAAGGTCTAGGTTCGATCTTGCTAGAGATCTCTATGCCTGGTGGGCAGAGGGTGAAGATTTTTCTCATCTCCCAGGTCACCATGTGTGCGGCCCTGTTAGTGCTTAAATCTGCTTTGTGTGTATTCGCATACAGAACTTTAAATATACGCATAAGTCACGTCAGTGTCCGCTGGCTCATGGAAACATGCACACACCCAGAATGCATACCCGCACCGAAGATACAGATTGTGGCAACACAACAATACAGTGGAGTGTAGTCAGCTCGACTAACAGCTTGAGTTTTCCATGATCCACTAAAAAACTATCAATGTGTAATGGACAATGAGCTCAAATGAGTCTACAGGATAGCGCTGTACAGAATTTATACAATATATTTAAACTAATAGCTAAAGGATCACTGTCAGTCTTCATGTATCATTTGCAAGACTCTCAGTCGTAAAGCATGCACAAGCTCTACGACCGATGTCTCTTTTTCCCCAGAAAACAGGAACAGAACGCAACTACAGCACAGAAACATTTACAAGACATCTAATCCACACATGTCAGGACAAGAAGCTACATTATAAGACAGCAAGAGAGACAATGCTTTAGTGGTCAAACACATTGACTTAACGTAGAAAAATACTCCATGTTAACTCGTTAACATGCAAAAAAAAACTGACCCAACTTTCTAAAAATACAAACAAACAAACAAACAAACAAACAAACAAACAAACAAACAAACAAACAAACAAACAAAAACTCCATTCGTAAACGGGAAAATATCTGATAAAGGATGGTCACACCGCAGTCACTGCAGCCAAAAGTTGGTCGATCTGATTTAAACGTAGGCCCTATGTTTCAATACTTTCCGCCGGACTGGACATTCTTTACTAATTTTACTGATGCTTTTTGAAGTCCACTTTCGCATTTTCATTTTTCTGCTGATATGGCGTGTTGATTGTAAATGTGAGAATATTTTAGACAGACTGGTACATATATATCAGTGGACAGACAGGAAGATGATTTTGATGTACAGAAGTCGTGAGCTGTGTCAGGGTAAGATGATTAAATGTAACCAAACACACGTACTTGCTAACTACGTGTAGTATGAAGTCCTGCCATAGGGAACATGTTTTCGCTCCTATAAATGTGGAGGTTTAGGCTTCACTTGACTCGGTCCATGAAATGATCCATCAATAAACAGCCAAGTTTGACTGATTTGGTTCAGTTTTTACGTCGGCACCCACCTCAGGTAATATGGCCGACGGGGATAATTATCCCAGAAAAATGGGGGAAGGGGGACTTACCTAATCCTACATCGACAACACCAGAATAATAATGATGTTAAGATGGGAGTGTGAGAAGGCCAGTTTTAATGTAGCGTACTCAGGGATTCGAACCCACAACCATTAGCATGTGAATCCGACGCTCAACCTACTGAGGCCCGAGAAATCGTTACTGATATTTTGTACAGAGACACTAGGACAGATACGTGACTCCTATTCGTCAACATGAAACTCTTTCTCCTCCTTTGTCTGTTCGTCTGTCTATCTGTCTGTCTCTGTTTCTCTCTTTTCCTCTCTCTTCCATTTATCTCTCTCTCTTGTTATTTTTAGGACTTTGAAAAAGATCCGAAAGGACACTGAATTAACTTAGAAGTTTGGATACGGTTCTAAAGGTTCTAAGGCACTTTCGATAGAAATGATAGATTTGCCTTACATCAGTGACGAACTGGTACATGGTATCTGTCTGATAATGTGCCAAATTGTTATATTCGCTGTTTATGTTGGCTTTTGTGTTGGCAGACCAGCTCGTTGGGACGTGTTTGGGGAGACGGAAGCTGACGCCGGCACCAGCCAGTCAGACAAGCACGCGTGGAAAGTCATTAATGCCGTCATGCGACTTGTTGTCGCTGTTATCTTCTTCATTTTTGTTTTAGGTAACCACGCGTTATAATACCAAAATCATACAGCAAAGACCTAGACCCATATGACTTCGTAACCATCCAACCAAGCGGTGAACCATCCAATTAACTAACCATAGAAAGAAAATTAAAAAAGAAGAAAAAGAAGAAAAAAAAAAAAAAGAGAAAAAGGAAGAAGACAGTTTTAGTTTCAGTTTCTCAAGATGATGTCTCAGCGCTCGGAATGAAGAAGAAGACAGACTGAAAGAAAGAAAAAAAAAAAAAAAAAAAAAAGAAAAGACCAAAACAAATATATTCTGTGAAATTCCGTTTCACCAAACCAAACCTGTCTTCACTGAATATTAACTGGAAAGTGTTATTTTCGTTCCTCTATACAGCATTCATGAGGTGATCTAATAATTGTATTAATGTTTATGTAATTTTTCTAAAATCTGTTACTGAGTGCAAGAAAATTACCTGTGTTAATGTTATAAAATGAATTCTTTTTCTTCCGCTATCAAATTATGTGGCAGTCACAGAAACACACCAAACATGGTAACTTATTTCCATTTATGTTCTGCAAGAAGATCACCAAAACTAAATGTAATTCCCATATTACTGCATGGCGCAATGCATCAGATAACGGGCTTTCTGTGCCAAGTTTGTTCATTCTTATTGACATAGCCTAATAATTGTTTCTTCACAGTGTAATGTGATTTGAATCTAATCCAATTCAGTGATACGTAAACGAGACCATGAACCATTTTGATAGTCAGTATTTAACTCAGAATTTAAATATTATCAACACACCAAATCATACTTCAGAACTTCAGAACACTTTTTACTCAATGAAAGTAGCATTAGGTCCCACTGAACCTCTCTTACAGCTAGTCCTTGAAATTCATGAATTCATGAAGCACAGCCTACCTAAACGACATACAGTACGAGCGTAGAGCTCGTGTTTTAGATAGCCCAAAAACAGGTAGTTCCAAAATGTCTAATATTGCCAGAAAGCCATAATTCAAATGTAACTTGGTCATAAAGATAGGAGTAAGGCAAAGGTGTATATGTATAATATCACCACTGCTTTTCAACATGGCCATATACCGGATGACAAGACAAACAATTGAAGATGAACCAAGAGGCGTTGGAAGGACTTTCTTTTCAACACTGTAAGATCTTGACTTTGTAGATGACCTAGTACTCACCAGCATATACGCGTACAGGAGAAAACACCTCGTTTCAACACCTTTACACAACAACTAGGGATGAAAATCAGCGGTAAAAAAACAAAAAAAAACCAACAAAGGTGATGACACTGAACATTCCAAACCCTTTACCAGTCCAAGTAGATGGGACAGATCTACCTACCACGGAAGAGTCCACCTAACTGGGCAACTCTGTCAGACACGACGGGTGAGCACGAACAGGCAATGCTATCTGGAGCTGCCTCATTAAAACCAGAAAACCTTCAATAATCTGCACCTCACCTCAGGGCAACATCAGACTACCAGAGCTGTGTTCTTTCTATCCTACTTTTTTGTGTTTACTCAGAATGCTTAAGGATGACAGAGATTGCCTTACCAGACTATTAACCTTCCCCAATAAGAACCTGCAAAAGATAATGCAACCCCACTGGCGAAACATCATCTCCAATCAACAAGTATACATGCAATGCATTCGAAGTATCATGATACTTTCATCATGAAAAGGCAATGAAGATGGACTGGGTACGTAATTTAAAGAGATCAGGATAACATAATCCGGACTGCCCTTCACTGGACACCGGAAGGAGAACGCATGAAGGCCCAAGAACATTCAGCGACGAACCACTGAAGGAGAATTCATTGCCTGAAATAGGCTACTGACTGGGTGAAAATAAACTGTTTACCTACCACAAACTGCAAGAAAAATTAGTTTGAAATAACTCAGTCATCACCACCCAACCACAATCACACGTTCTAATGTCATAGGGACGGAAAAGATTATGTAATGACTTTTAATGACGCCATAGCCCCAAAGAAGTAAATCATCATGTGAACATAGAAAACCCCTCACGTAACATTGATTTTGAAGTCTGTAAGCGACAATTAAAAGTAAGAAGCAAGTCTGTAAGCGACAATTAAAAGTAAGAAGCAAGTCTGTAAGCGACAATTAAAAGTAAGAAGCAAGTCTGTAAGCGACAATTAAAAGTAAGAAGCAAGTCTGTAAGCGACAATTAAAAGTAAGAAGCAAGTCTGTAAGCGACAATTAAAAGTAAGAAGCAAAGATATTGGTAAAATGTGTATATCAATTAGAAATTAGCAATTTGGTTTTAAAAAAAATGTCTTGAACATGCTTTATTGTGGGGTTTCCAATCTATTTTTCCCCATTTAATTCTTCATTTTTTTTCTGGGCCTTCTTTCCTATTTCCAGCACTTTCCTCTTTTCTTTTTTTTTCTTTTTTGTATGACCAACAATCTTGTATGTTTCCCATGTTTTTGTGGGACCATCAGCCTTCTGTTTTCAACACTTTTTTCTTTTTTATTTCTCTCGTGTGACCTCCAACCATCTATTTTTCCTATTGTTTTCCTTTTCTTCTCTGTGTCTTGGGGCCTCTAGAGGAGACAGAAATGCGGGCCTCTGTTGCTGTGAAGGGTCCAGAGAAGACAAAAATGCGAACCTTTGTTGGTGTGAAGGGTCCAGAGAAGACAAAAATGCCGACCTTTGTTACTGTGAACGGTCCAGAGAAAACAAAATTGCGGACCTTTGCTGGTGTGAAGGGTCCAGAGAAGACAAAAATGGGGAACTCTGTTACTGTGAACAGTCCACAAAAGACAGAAATGCGGACCTCTGTTACTGTGAAGGGTCCAGAGAAGACAGAAATGCGGACCTCTGTTACTGTGAACAGTCCACAGAAGACAGAAATGCGGACCTCTGTTACTGTGAACAGTCCACAGAAGACAGAAATGCGGACCTCTGTTACTGTGAACAGTCCACAGAAGACAGAAATGCGGACCTCTGTTACTGTGAACAGTCCACAGAAGACAGAAATGCGGACCTCTGTTACTGTGAACAGTCCACAGAAGACAGAAATGCGGACCTCTGTTGCTGTGAACAGTCCACAGAAGACAGAAATGCGGAACTCTGTTACTGTGAACAGTCCACAGAAGACAGAAATGCGGACCTCTGTTGCTGTGAACAGTCCACAGAAGACAGAAATGCGGACCTCTGTTGCTGTGAACAGTCCACAGAAGACAGAAATGCGGAACTCTGTTACTGTGAACAGTCCACAGAAGACAGAAATGCGGACCTCTGTTACTGTGAACAGTCCACAGGAGACAGAAATGCGGACCTCTGTTGCTGTGAACAGTCCACAGAAGACAGAAATGCGGACCTCTGTTGCTGTGAACAGTCCACAGAAGACAGAAATGCGGACCTCTGTTGCTGTGAACAGTCCGCAGGAGACAGAAATGCGGACCTCTGTTGCTGTGAACAGTCCGCAGGAGACAGAAATGCGGACCTCTGTTGCTGTGAACAGTCCACAGAAGACAGAAATGCGGACCTCTGTTACTGTGAACGGTCCAGAGAAGACAAAACTGCGGACCTCTGGTGCTGTGAAGGGTCCAGAGAAGACAAAAATGCGGACCTTTGTTACTGTGAACGGTCCAGAGAAGACAAAATTGCGGACCTTTGTTGGTTGAAGGGCCCAGAGAAGACAAAAATACGGACCTTTGTTACTGTGAACGGTCCACAGAAGACAAAAATACGGACCTTTGTTGGTGTGAACGGTCCAGAGATGACAAAAATGGGGACCTTTGTTGGTGTGAACGGTCCAGAGATGACAAAAATAGGGACCTTTGTTACTGTGAACGGTCCAGAGATGACAAAAATGGGGACCTTTGTTGGTGTGAACGGTCCAGAGATGACAAAAATAGGGACCTTTGTTGGTGTGAACGGTCCAGAGATGACAAAAATGGGGACCTTTGTTGGTGTGAACGGTCCAGAGATGACAAAAATAGGGACCTTTGTTGGTGTGAACGGTCCAGAGATGACAAAAATGCGGACCTTTTGTTGGTGTGAACGGTCCAGAGATGACAAAAATGGGGACCTTTGTTGGTGTGAACGGTCCAGAGATGACAAAAATAGGGACCTTTGTTGGTGTGAACGGTCCAGAGATGACAAAAAATGCGGACCTTTGTTGGTGTGAACGGTCCAGAGATGACAAAAATGGGGACCTTTGTTGGTGTGAACGGTCCAGAGATGACAAAAATAGGGACCTTTGTTGTGTGAAGGGTCCAGAGAAGTAAAAATGCGGACCTTTGTTGCTGTGAAGCGTCTAAAGAAACCAAAAAATACGGACTTTTGTTGCTGTGAACATGCTAACGACATAATAGGCAGTAAGGAAAACAGTTGGTCATTATTTAATTTTTTAGCTAAATTTATTGAAGGTAAATGTAATTCATATGTTTATGCATGCATTTTTGTATTCCCTTAGCTTCGGCCGTCGTGTCTCGCCTTAGCTTCCTAGTGATGACGTACAACGTACGTCCAGGAGCAGACAACTTCACCGTCACACGCCAGTCGCGCACGCACGTGCTTAAGGAGGTCAAAGGTCAGGTGGACCTGAAGTGGGTGTGGTCTCTGATGATGGTGGTGACGGCTCCTTACATCTTCACCACCATCACATGTTTGTGGAAACTCATCTTCAAGAAGTCGGAGTCTCTCCGCTGTGGTCCTCTGTGTGCTGTGAGTGGGCAGTATTATTGTGCTGTTGTGTTGTGTTATGTTGTGTTGTGTTGTGTTGTGTTGTGCTGTGAGTGGGCAGTATTATTGTGCTGTTGTGTTGTGTTATGTTGTGTTGAGTTGTGCTGTGTTGTATTGTGTTATGCTGTACTGTGTTGTGTTATGCTGTGTTGTGTTGTGCTGTGTTGTGTTATGCTGCGTTGTGTTGTGTTGTGCTGTGTTGTGTCGTGTTATGCTGTGTTGTGTTGTGTTATGCTGTGCTGTTTTGTGTTGTGTTGTGTTATGTTGTGTTGTGTTATGCTGCGCTGTTTTGTGTTGTGCTGTGCTGTGTTGTGTTATGCTGTGAGTGGGCAGTATATTATTGTGCTGTTGTGTTGTGCTGTTTTGTGTTGTGCTGTGTTGTGTTGTGCTGTGCTGTGCTGTGTTGTGCTGTGTTGTGTTGTGCTATGTTGTGTTGTGTTGTGCTGTGTTGAGTTGTGCTGTGTTGTGCTGTGTTGTGCTGTGCTGCCTTGTGCTGTGCTGTGCTGTATTGTGCCGTGCTGAGCTGTGCTGTGCTGTGCTGTGCTATGCTTTGCTGTGCTGTGCTGTGCTGCTGTGCTGTGCTGCTTTGCTGCTGTGCTGCTGTGCTGTGTTGTGTTGTGCTGTGCTGATGTGCTGTCCTGTGTTGTGTTGTGCTGTGTTGTGTTGTGCTGTGTTGTGCTGTGCTGTGTTGTGCTGTGCTGTGTTGTGTTGTGCTGTGTTGTGTTGTGTTGTGCTGTGTTGTGCTGTGCTGCCTTGTGCTGTGTTGTGCAGTGCTGTATTGTGCCGTGCTGCGCTGTGCTGTGCTATACTTTGCTGTGCTGTGCTGCTGTGCTGTGCTGTGCTGTGCTGTACTGATGTGCTGTGTTGTGTTGTGCTCTGCTGTGCTGTGCTGATGTGCTGTGCTGTGCTGATGTGCTGTGTTGTGTTGTGCTGCAGTACTGTTCTGTGCTGTGCTGTGTTGTGTTGTGCTGCTATGCTGTGCTGTGTTGTGTTGTGTTGTGCTGTGCTGTGTTGTGTTGTGTTGTGCTGTGTTGTGTTGTGTTGATGTGCTGTGTTGTGTTGTGCTGTGCTGTGCTGATGTGCTGTGTTGTGCTGTGTTGTGCTGTGCTGTGTTGTGTTGTGCTGTGTTGTGCTGTGCTGTGTTGTGTTGTGCTGATGTGCTGTGTTGTGTTGTGCTGATGTGCTATGTTGTGCTGTGTTGTGTTGTGTTGTGCTAATGTGCTGTGTTGTGTTGTGCTGATGTGCTGTGTTGTGTTGTGCTGTGTTGTGCTGTGCTGTGTTGTGTTGTGCTGATGTGCTGTGTTGTGTTGTGTTGTGCTGATGTGCTGTGTTGTGCTGTGCTGATGTGCTGTGTTGTGTTGTGCTGTGTTGTGCTGTGCTGTGTTGTGTTGTGCTGATGTGCTGTGTTGTGTTGTGTTGTGCTGATGTGCTGTGTTGTGTTGTGTTGTGCTGTGCTGTGCTGATGTGCTGTGCTGTGTTGTGTTGTGTTGTGCTGTGTTGTGTTGTGTTGTGCTGATGTGCTGATGTGCTGTGTTGTGTTGTGCTGATGTGCTGTGCTGCGTTGTGCTGATGTGCTGTTGTGTTGTGTTGTTTTGTGCTGATGTGTTGTGTTGTGTTGTGCTGCGTTGTGCTGATGTGCTGTTGTGTTGTGCTGCGTTGTGCTGATGTGCTGTGTTGTGTTGTGTTGTGTTGCGTTGTGCTGATGTGCTGTGTTGTGTTGTGTTATGTTGTGTTGTGCTGTGCTGTGGTGATGTGCTGTGTTATGTTGTGTTGTGTTGTGTTGTATTGTGTTGTGTTGTGCTGTGCTGTGCTGTGTTGTGTTGTGCTGTACTGCTGTGCTGTGCTGTGCTGTGTTGTGTTGTGTTGTGCTGTGCTGTGTTGTGTTGTACTGTGTTGTGTTGTGCTGTGTTGTGTTGTGTTGTGCTGTGCTGTGCTGTATTGTGTTGTGTTGTGCTGTGTTGTGTTGTACTGCTGTGTTGTGCTGTGCTGATGTGCTGTGTTGTGCTGTGCTGTGTTGTGTTTTCCTGTGCAGTGCTGTGTTCTGATGTGCTGTGTTGTGTTCTGATGTGCTGTGTTGTGCTGTGTTGTGTTTGTATTTTACTTTTTTGTCACAACGGGTTTACCATGTGAAATTCGAATTGCTCTCTCCATGAAGTAAACAGCGCGTCGCCACAGTACAGCCCCACCTTTTCTTTCAAATGTATGTGTGTATTTCTGTTTAACTATGAAAATGGATTTTGCTACAGAATTTTATCAGGGACAACGTTATTGTTGCTGGGGGATCTTTAACACGCGCTGTGTGCGTGCTGCACACTGGAGTTTGATTTAGCATATCATCCAAAAGACTAGCATCTAGATCACCACATAAAATCTAATACACGGGGAACTGAGGGTAGGAGGTATAATCCATTTCTGATCTGTGCCTCGAACCCAGGTTTCTTGCTTCCTAGGCAAGTGTTTGAACCACCAGGCCATGCACTCCTCTGAGTTGTATCGTATTGTGCTCTGTGCATGTCGTGTGTATAGCGTGCCAAGCTGTGATGCACCAAAGGTTTGAGCTTTATCAAGGTTTTTTTCCTTCTTTTTCTTCTCAATATTATCGTTACCACCATCACAACCACCACTAACACCATCAACATCACCACCATCACCACTACCACCACCATTATCTTCAAATCATCATTATCATCATCATCATGCGACATCATATGACATCATGACATTTTTTTCTTCTTCGTCTTCTTCTTCTTCTCCATATCCTCCTCCTCGTTGTCGTCGTCGTCGTCATCCTCGTTGTCGTCGTCGTCGTCATCATCATCATCATCATCATCATCATATTCATCATCATCATCATCATCATCATCATCATCATCATCATCATCATCATCATCATCATCATCATCATCATCATCAATATCATCATCATCATCATCATCATCATCACAACATCTTTTCTCTGTTGATGATGATCATAGATAAGATGTTGAGAAGAAGGAGTCGTATTAGATGATGATGACGATGACAATGACTGATGACTGATGATGATGATGATGATGATGATACGATAGGCATTGCTGGTGGAGACGTTACACTCTCTGGGTCTGTGCACCATGGTGTTCTACGTACTGCCCAGTGTTGACCCTGTCATCGGCCTTCTGATGCTGCTGAACATCGCCTTCTTCCCCGGCCTCATACAGGTCAGTCCACACCGCAGAATGTCTCCAAACCTTCAATCTGATACTAAATGTAAGAAGCAGATTGCTGAATTTTTCAATCATTTTTTTAATGCTCTTTATTAACCATGCTTATAAGACTGGGAAACAAAATGTAAGCATTTGATGATTTCTGTTTACTGTATTCCGCATTTTATCCAGGGTGTTTATATAATAAAAGTATTTTGAAATATTTTGGTTGCACAGAATTTATATGAAACGAAATATTGTTCAAGACGTGTGGAAATGATTTTTGTCTTCGTTATGAGAGATGAATGTTGATCTGCTTTGCTTTAGCTTCTGCATACATAGAAACAAAGAGGAAGATAATGCACATGCACACACATACACACACACTTGCATACACGCATGCTAACACACACACACACACACACACACACACACACACACACACACACACACCACACACACACACACACACACACACACACACACACACACACACGTATTTTCACATACACATTCACTGATCCACAAACACATGAGTTAAAGATGCCTTGTTGACACTAACAGCCAAGTAAAACCCCAAATCTCGGTATGCGGGTGTTTTAGACAGAGGCTAAGAAGTCAAACTTCAACTGTTCGTGTGCAGGTGTTTCAGACAGGTGCCAAGAAGTCAAACTTCAACTCTCTGTGTGCAGGTGTTTCAGACAGAGGCTAAGAAGTCAAACTTCAACTCTCTGTGTGCAGGTGTTTCAGACAGAGACCAAGAAGTCAAACTTCAACTGTTCGTGTGCAGGTGTTTCAGACAGAGACCAAGAAGTCAAACTTCAACTCTCTGTGTGCAGGTGTTTCAGACAGGTGCCAAGAAGTCAAACTTCAACTCTCTGTGTGCAGGTGTTTCAGACAGGGGCTAGGGGCCGGAAGAAGAAGAACCCATCCATGTAGAGCAGGAGGAGGACAACACTATAGAGGAAGGGGACACAGCCACACTGGCCCAGGCCAACACCAAGAAGAAGAAAAAGAAAAAGAATGGTAGTGCCCTATCATTTTTTGCCACTTTGCTCAGTAGATTCCTTTCTTTCCAAAGACGAATTATAAATACAAATGTGAAAATAGAAAAAAACCAACCAACCAACCAACCAACCGACCGACCGACCAAGCAAGCAAGCAAGCAAGCAAGCAAGCAAGCAAGCAAGCAAGCAACCAATCAACCAACCAACCAACCAACCAAGCAACCAACCAGCCAAGCAACCAACCAACCAACCAACCAAGCAACCAAGCACCAACCAACAACAACCAACCAACCAACAGGGATTTATGTTTATGATTTGTTGATTATACCAAGGCTTTTGATCTGCTGAGACACGAAGAATTGATCCACCAAATAGAAAGGCCCATTGCTGATGGAAAGGATCTAAGAATAATCAGAAATATGTATTGGGAACAAACAGCATCAATAAGAATAGAAAACGATAAAAGGTCTTTAAAATATCAAAAGAAGGGTTTGGCAGGGATGTGTTCTGTCACCAGATATGTTTTCGCTTTACAGCGTAACCAGCAAGAACAACCTAGAAGAATACCTTGGAATAAAGGTTTGAGGAAAAAAATGATGAACATTCTTAGTTACGATATAATACCGTTCTAATTGCAGAAAATGAAGCAACAAACAAACAAACAAACAAACAACCAACCAACAACAAACAAACAAACAAACAAACAAACAAAACAAACAAACAAACCTACCTTACAAAATCCTGTGAATCTAATGGAAATAGACAGCAGGAATATAGGACTGGAGTTAAATAGAAAGAAGACCGACGTCATCGTAAGTAGTAAAAAAACAAGAAATCCTCTCATGCAAAATAACAGCAAATGTTACAACATTGAGACAGGTTGATAAGTTTAAATATCTGGGAACGGTCATCTGACCAGACGGCAGATGCATATCAGAAATAACCAGCAGAATTGGCCAAGTTAAAACAGTACTGAAGAAGACGAAAAGCGTTCTTACCAACAAATGATTATCAATTAACATCAGGACGAGAGTTCTTGAGCGTGGTACGGATGTGAGGCAAGGACAATCAACACGCAAAGTCAGAACAAGATTGAGACAACTAAATTGTGGTTTCTAAGAAGACTGTTGAGAGTTCCCTGGACAGCAAAGAAAACAAATGAGACAGTCTCGAAGGAGGCAGACACAAGAAGAACTTTAATGAAGACGATTAGGAAAAAACACAAGCAGCGTTTATAGGACATTTTATGAGGCAAGATAAATTAGAGCACTTAGTCACAATAGGAAAACTGGAGGGGAAAAGAGCACCAGGTAGACCCAGGGAGAAAATATTGGACGGACTTGTAGAGTGGCTGACGACAAAGAGAAAGTGAGAGATATAGTTGCAGGGATAAGAGAGAGTCGTATGGAGGGCCATGATCATCAGCTTCGTGCGGCAGGACACATGATGACTACTGCTACTATTACTATATTATTATTATTATTATTATCATTATTACTGTTGTCATTATAATTGTTATGTGATTATTATCATTATTATTGGTAAAATTATAATTGTTATTGTGATTATTATTGTTATTATTAGTAAATTAATGTCTGATAAATAACGTCATGATTGACTGTCCACAGCAGCCAGTCGGCGTGTAATACGGAAGATAGTGGACGTGCTGATGGTGTTGCTACATATTGGAGGCATGCTGATCTGGTCTTGCCGTGCTTACGTCATTATGGATGACGTCATGCTGGCTGTCCTCATCCCTGTCTCCATGGTTCTGACGTCACTCAGTTGGTGGGACAATTACGTCAGTGGCAAAAAGGTTGGTCTGAAAATGAGATTCTGTTGTTTCTGTTGTTATAATAGGTCAGAATAGACCTATGCGCTCAAAATAGAAATGTCTCTATCATTGTAAAACAGAGCAATTGATATTGAAAACGTCTGTAAATGGATATCGGCGCTCGACACCATTTAATTTTCACTCTTTTTTTGTTGAAAAATATGCAAAAGTAAAATGACATACAGACCACAAACCCGATTTTCATTATAGAGGAAACAGAGGAAATTGTAACAATAATATTGAGTGAACGTTTTTTTTCTCTTGCTGTTACTTTCAGCAACGAACAGCCACTAAAACGCAAACTGAACCCTCAAAGGAAACTCCCAACGGGGATCTGAAAGGGACAACGCCACAAGAAGGTGACGAAGACAACAAAAAGAAGGAGGAGAAGACAATGAAGAAGAAGGCCAATTTTCTGACCATGCTGAAGCGAGCCATCAAGAAGCGACGCACCAAGATCACTTTCCTCACGTCCCTATGGAAGATTGCCATCACCATTGGCTATCCGGCGCTGGCCTTTGGCTACGGCAGCGAGGACTGCGTCCACTCCTTTTTTTTCTTCCACGACATCCCAGTGGTGGCGCAGGGCAACGGCACGGGCAACGGCACGGCGGCCATGGCGGTCCTGGCCCAGAACTGTTCACTGTTCACCTCCCTGGACTTTGTGGACGAGATGAGTTGTCATGACTACTACCCCTTTCTGGTTGCAGCTGTCAACATCTTCTGCAGCGTCCTCTGTTACAAGGTTGGTTGTGAACGTGCTGATGTGGTTGAAATAAGACAGCGCTAGAAGCTTCCGACTGCTAAGTGTCGGGACTATAGTAAGGGGAAAGGTGCTGACAGCTATGCGAGTTGGTAGTAAGGCGGGTTGCCCGAAAGAGGGATAAAGACCAGAGAGGGGCGAGAGAGGGGTCTTCCATTCTCTCTTGGTCCAGAGGCTGGGCTGGACCTGGTTGGTGCGCACTGTATGGCTATGTCCCGGGGTTTGTCATATCCCCACCTTGCCATTCGGTTTGTAAACAAAGTAACTGATGACTGGGTTCAAATGGGTCATGCAACGTATGGACAGTCCCCCCCCCCCCCTTTTGCTTGAAGAAATGACCGTCGATTAACATCGGGAGCTTGGGAGGTGAGTGTCCCGAGGGTGGCGAGGCATTGGTGCTCTGGGTCCCATCCGCACCCTTGTGGTGTTTCTTGTCAACATTATGGGACATGAGACATTAAGCAGATGGAAACGTGGTTTGATATTTCACCAATACATCTAGCACAGTTATCTCCAATGTTCCGGCAAGAATGGATTGTTTTCTCAAGAGTTCTGACTTTTCTCGGTTGTGTGTATGCATGTCCTTTTGCCGCCTATGCAGGTAGGCAGTATTTGGCTGCACAGTCTGCATTCTCTGCCTTCCGTGGGTGTGCATGCTGGTTGTTTCCATGTTTCCATATGTCACCAGACACTGACATGACTTACAAGATCTTTAACGTGCATACTTGATGTTCTGCGTTTGTATACACGCGGAAATCGTTTAGGTACTAAGAGGTCTGCACGCCTGTTGACCTGGGAGGAAAGAAATGAAGGTTTCCATCCGTTATTACCAAGCGGGGGTGGGGGGTGGGAGGTGGGATGGGGGGTGGGGGGTGGGATGGGGTTAACTCACACCTTCTGATCTCAAGTCTGACGTCTTATCCACTGGACCACCGCGTCCGTCAAATTTGGATAATAAATACCGAGTAAATTAACCCTTTGACTCCCACACCCAATCCAACAGCATCCTGTATTGTCAACGATGCCAGCAAAGCAAAAACGCAACCCTGAATCCATCACCCTATCCACCAGCTTTCTGCAGGAAGCAGGTGGATAAGGTGAGGGAGTTAAAGAGTTCAGTTTTTGCTGTTGACGGATAGGGTGCGGGAGTCAAGGGTTAAAAGACGTAATTCATAAGAAATAGAGAAATATACTGAACACAATCTTTGCCAACCATCCAACAAACTAACCAACCGACCAACCAACCAACCAACTAAACAAAAGTAAAACAAACAAAACAAACTAACAAACGAGGAAACGATGAATTAAATCATGAACGAACGGATGGACGAAGGAAATAATCCACATTAAATCAAACCTTGCAACAATCCAGTTAATCAACCAAACTCTGTGTTCAACATGAGACTACGAAGCAATATCAGTATTCGAAACCTCCACACATTAATCATCACTAAAAAAAAATTTGCACCTCCTAAACCATTGCTGTACTCTCTCTCTCCCTCTCTCTCTCTCTCTCTCCCCCCTCCTCACTTTCTCTCTCTCTCTGTGCCTCTCTCTTAGTCTCTGTCTGTCTGTCTGCCTGTCTCTGTCTCTTTCTCTGTCACTGTCTGTCTGTATCTCTGTCTGTCTCTTTCTCTCTCTGTGCCTCTGTCTCTCTCTTATTCTGTCTCTGTCTTTCTCTGTCTCTATCTCTCTGTCTCTCTTTCTCTCTGTCTATCTCTCCTTGTCTATTTCTCTCTCTCTCTCTCTCTCTCTCTCTCTCTCTCTCTCTCTCTCCAATCACGTTATACGCGTTCTTCTTGTCTTTTCATGAGTTTCTGGGTCTGGATTTGCTTTCAGATCGCCAAATCAGCGTGCAAAGTGCTGCTTCAAATCCCCTGTCTGGTGATTCCCCTGGTGCTCACCACCCCCGTCACCCTTATTCTCCTTCTGGCCTCCTATGTTGATCCCAAAGATTTCCGCACAGTATTCGGCTGTGACCATCTGCCTTGGGTGGAGCTCAGCGGAGGGGTAGAGATCTGGCAGTTCCTGGAAGACTTCATCATCGTCTTCTGGGTCCC
>CM060305.1:36389585-36397085 GCA_030674185.1 Monoplex corrugatus | reverse complement strand
TCGCCAGACATTCTACTCTATAGGGCCTACATATATATGTTTTTTGTGTGTGATCACAATGTCCATTTTGTTTGCATGTTATGGTGCACTAACATGTTCAAGGTAAAAATCCATCGTTACAATCCCCTTTTGATACCAAAAAAAAAAAAAAAAAAAAAAAAAATGGCACAGAAAATCATGATTTTGTAGGCTACTTCTCAAGGTCAGCGTGACCTCGAAAAAACTTGTGTTGAGATAAAAATTTACGTGACTGAGTGTAACTGTGGACTGTCACAACGGTGAAAACAAATTTGATATTGTCAGAAGTTCCCGAGAAAGCATAGTTCACATGCCTTTTATTAAAGTGCCAATTTTAGACACATTTAAGGCTCTTTTTTCACCTGTGTGAACTTTGCCTTGGTGCCTTACTTTCCAGTTCTTCGCGAGTGCTAAACATTTCACAGTTTTGACCAAAACTTGGTTAAGATTTACCCACAAAGAGCTGAGAAAATCTTTTTTACACGTACTTTTCACAGACAGTCAGACAGACAGACAGACAGACAGACAGACAGACAGACAGACAGACAGACAGAAAAGTTGCACACGTCTCTCCGGTCGATGTTTAAAAGGAGTGTGTGTGTGTGTGTGCGTGCGTGCGTGCGTGCGTGTGTGTGTGTGGTGTGTGTGTGTGTGTGTGTGTGTGTGTGTGTGTGTGTGTGTGTGTGTGTGTGTGGTGTGTGTGGTGTGAGTGATCATAAAGGAATGATAGTTTTCCACTGCTGTGTGTCCAGTGCTGTACACAAAACAGACCTACGTATCCCCAAGCCTTACAAGATCCCACACCCTTACGGGGGCCGCCTGGTGTGGAGACTGCCCGGGGAGAACACCATCACCGCCCACCTCAAGGACAAAGTCAAGATACGACACAGAAAACGGTGGAGCCAGGTAAGATCTGATCGATACTTGACTTGTGTTTGCCTTGTCAAGAAAGATTTCTGCAAATCAGTAACATAGTCTTCTGATCATTGCTCTGTCCATTGCTGGACAATCTGTTCAATTTGTATGTGTCTTGCTCACCAACAGACTGAGCTGTCTACAGCAGTGCACGAAGGACACTATCATAATATTTGAACAGTATAAAACAGCTGCTATCTAACAGAAGAGTGACTGGCGGAAGCAGAACCTAAGGTCACATGACTCCTTCCCCTGCAGCGCCTGCTGAAGGACATGTGCCTCCAGGATTGGTCTTGTATCCCAGGTGAAGACCCATAACAGGCAATAAAGAACCGGTATGCCTAATTGGAGGTCCAGACCAGAGAAAGGCAAGCCATTGGACCATACGAAGACCTGTTGTCCTCAATGAAAAGAAGGAAATGAGATGGTATGGTCATGTATCAAGATCAACAGGACTTGCCAAAACCATTCTACAAGGAACAGTGGGAGAAGGCAGAAGGAGAGGAAGACAGAGAAAGAGATGAGAGGACAACATCAGTGAATGGACTGGTCTCATGCTCAGCAAGAGCGTCTGAGAACCGGTAGAAATGGAGGAAGATGGTTGCCAAGTCTTCTGTGGCGCCCCAACGGTCTTCAAGACTCCAAGATAGGTGAAGTGATGCTCACTTCTCCGTCAGATCGACGGGAGAGTCAACCATCATCATCATCGTCATCGTTCTCATCATCTTCATCACCATGATGGTTGGTGATGGTTGGAGGTGGATGATGATGATGATGATGATGATGATGATGTGTGTGTGTGTGTATGTATGTGTGCGCGTGTGTATGTATGTGTGCGTGTGCGTGCTACGTGTTTGCGTGTGTGTGTGTGTGTGTGTGTGTGTGTGTGTGTGTGTGTGTGTGTGTGTGATAGTGAATATGTACGTGTGTGTACTTGTGTGGGTACAAAGGCACGCTGGTGTATGCATCAGTATACTAGACATATCTTTGTTTTTACTATAAATGTCTTACAACTTATTTTATGTTTTCTTGCACGCATTTCATACATTATGCATGTCTTTGTTTTTCTATGTTTTGATTGTTATTCTGGTATTATGTGCGTACACTGTACATCTTTGTAAATATATCATCTGCGTTTAGGGCATGAGGACTGTCCGTGTGCAGGACCTGACTGGCGGAGCAATCTAGGAGGTCACCCGGGATCTTTTTTCTCCTTTTTCCCCTTCTCTCCCCTTACCACTTTTTCATCGCAGTGTCTCCTTCAGAGATTTCTGTCTGGTTGTGTTGTTCTATACCAGACAAGTGATTCTGTCGAGTAAGAGGGCTTTACGTTTGTTCGTTTCTGCGTTTCCCCCCATAACTCGTACCTTGCACGGGGAGACAACCCTGCTGTTCCTCTCTTGGGGCAGATGAAAAGTACCTCCAGTTACTCCCCTTGACAGTCATCCTCTGAGTGTAACTGTCTAAAATCATTCATCTCTCCGTTTTAATGGATACGACTTTGAATTTTTTGAATGGCGTGGTAGTCAAATTGAAACACGTGGGATTTACAATAGAAAGGTCCTGGGTTCAATCCGCCCAGATACCTATACGTGGTGGGTAAAGGGAGGAGATGTTTCCCATCTCCCTGGTCTATACATGTGCAGACTTGCTAGCGCCAAAAATCCCTTCGCGTGTATACACCTACAGAAGATCAAATATGCATATTAAGGATCCTGTAAGTCATGGCATCAGTTGCCTTATGGAAACATGAAAACACCTAGCATGCTCGTCTACCTAAGATGTGGACCATGCAACAACATAGTGGAAGTGGTTAGCTCGCCTGACAACTTGTGTTTGTTGTGCTCCACATAGAAGTTTGATCATGTGTAAGCATATTGAGTCCATTTGAGTTTGCTGTGCTCCACATAGAAGTTGATCATGTTAATGCATATTGAGTCCATTTGAGTTTGCTGTGCTCCACATAGAAGTTTGATCATGTGTAATGCATATTGAGTCCATTTGAGTTGCTGTGCTCCACATAGAAGTTTGATCATGTGTAATGCATATTGAGTCCATTTGAGTTTGCTGTGCTCCACATAGAAGTTTGATCATGTGTAATGCATATTGAGTCCATTTGAGTTTGGAGAATAGCGCCAGAGAAAAACGATTTATAGTAATGTAATTTTTTTCTGAACGTTGACAGTTACTTTGATTCAGATCATACCGTTGAAAATGAATGACATGTTGTTGATGATATGCCGTCATCCTGATTCCCTCTGTGTGCAGGTCATGTACATGTACTACTTCCTGGGTTACAAGCTGATCAGCAGTGAGCGCATGGCCCCTCAGAGGAAGCAGGTTCGTGCCGACAACACCTTTCTGCTGGCGCTGGACGGGGATGTGGACTTTCAGCCGGACGCTGTGCAGATCCTGGTGGACAGGATGAAACAGACTCCGGAGCTGGGTGCTGCATGTGGCAGGATTCATCCTATTGGTTCTGGTATGTTGTTGCTGTCGTGGTGATGCTACAGTATTACTAGCAGTAGACGTGATAGTGGAAATTTTAGAAAAAGTGGCAGTAGAAGGAGCAATGGTATAGTTGCTGAGGAGGTGCAGCTCATTTCCAAATCTAGTTCTGCTTTTGGAAGACAGATCATGAGGTTGTTACAAGACCATGGCATCAGATTCCTCACAAAAAACTTGCTGTGTATCGAACAGTTGTCTTGAGCGTCCTTCTATGATGTTGAGATACCTTGACGGTCTTCCGAAGGCACATTCAACAGCTGGAAGGGTTCCACTAAAATGTCTGAGCAAAATCTGCAACATGGAGTGTTCAACCTTCAAGTTTTGAAAAAAGTGTGGCCTGTCAAATATAGATTTTCTGCCCGTCAGATGCCACTTCGTAGGATGGGGCATCTTGTTCGTTTGGAAGACAACTGCACCCAAAGATGTTCCTGTATGTAGAAATGAAGCACGGATACGGTGAGCAGGGAAGGCCACTAAAGTGATACAAGGATACATGAAAGCCAAACCCATCAGCTGTGGCATCAACATCATCAACTCGGAAGACATTGCCCGCGACAGTATTACATGCAGCGCACAGTCAATTTTGCACAATTCAGAATGCCTGCTCGTATTCAACAGAAGATGGACCAATGAAGCTGAACCTCAGGCTGCCGGACCTTTTCCAATGCAGCACTTGTGGATGAGCACGTGCTGCCAGAATCAGTCTTGTATCCCACATAAGGACCCATGATAGACTCTCGTCAATCCGAGGAATGAATAGACATGCTGGTAGTTTATCGCTGGCATGGGTCTTCATCTGAGATACAAGACAACCCTGAAAGCATTGCTGGAAAGCTGGGACAGTTAAGGAAGCCACTTTGATTTTGTTGATTATTTCTAAGTATCGACACTTCTTTAAATGTCAAAATAACTTTGATATTAAACGATACTTCTTTAAATGTCAAAGTAACTTTGATATTAATCTCTTAGTAAATGTTTGGTAGTTTTTTTTGATGATATTTTTTTCTCATGCTTGTATTACTGTTTGGTATAACAGGACCTATGGTGTGGTACCAGAAGTTTGAGTACGCAGTGAGTCACTGGCTGCAGAAGGCCACGGAGCACATCCTGGGCTGTGTGCTGTGCAGTCCTGGCTGTTTCTCCCTCTTCAGAGGATCCGCTCTGATGGATGACAACGTCATGAAGAGATACACCACCCCGCCCACTGAGGCCAGACACTACGTGCAATATGACCAGGGTATACACACGTGTGTGTGTGTGTGTGTCTGTGTGTGTGTGTGTGTGTGTGTGTGTGTGTGTGTGTGTGTGTATGTGTGTGTGTGTTGTATGTGTGTGTGTGTGTGTGTGGATGAGTGAGTGTGTGTGTGTGTGTGTGTGTGTGTGGTGGTGTGTGTGTGTGTGTGTGTGTGTGTGTGTGTGTGTGTGTGTGTGTGTTGTGTGTGTGTGTGAATGAGTGTGAGTATCACGCAGTCTTTTTGTCAATATTTCATATATCATTTTCTTGATATTAACACTGTACAGAATACTAAGAGGCATTAAGATACCGGAGTGTTCTCTAAATCGTGATGGATTCTTCTTCTTTTTCTTTTCTTCTTCTCATCATCATCATATTGTTGTTGTGGTTAGTATTTTTTATTATTATTAACATCATCTTCGTCGTCGTCGTCGTCGTCGTCGTCGTCGTCGTCGTCGTCGTCGTCATCATCTCATCATCATCATCATCATCATCATCATCATCATATCATATCATCTCATCATCACAATATTACTCTACTACTATTACTACTACTACTATTACTACTACTACTTACTCTCTGCTGCTGCTGCTGCTACTATTACTACTACTACTACTACTACTACTACTATTACATTAAAGATGAGATTAATCTCAAATTTCCTAGTAGATCTATGAAGACTCATTGTATTGTTCTGGACTCCATGTACAGTGCTGTGTTACGTAGGACTGGTTTTGATCCGATAATCACGTTAACCTCTGACACGTATGCGCACAGGCGAGGACCGGTGGCTGTGCACACTACTTCTGCAGCAAGGACATAGAGTGGAGTACTGCGCGGCCTCAGACTCCTACACCTTCGCGCCAGAGGGATTCTACGAATTCTACAACCAGAGACGGCGATGGACCCCCTCCACCATGGCCAACATCATTGACCTGTTGGGAGACTGGAAGAACACGACCAAGAACAACCAGGACATCTCTGTGCTGTACATCATCTACCAGCTGTCCTTGCTGGCCTCTGGCATCATCACCCCCGGCACCATCTTTCTGCTGATCGTGGGAGCCATCAGCAACGCCACCCAGGACGCCATTCCCCTGTGGGCTGGTATCCTGCTGAACGGCATTCCCATCATCATCTTCGTTGTCTTGTGTTTCAAGGCAGACAGCGCCACGCAGGTAAGGGGGGTATGGGTGGTGGTGGTGGTGGTGGTGGTGATGGTGGTGGTGGTGTAGTGGTACAAGTGATGGTACTACTACAACTACTGCTACAACAACAGCAACAACAACAACAACAACAACAACACAACAACAACAACACACACTACTACTACTACTATTACTACCACTGATGATGATGATGATGACAATCATAATGATGACGACGACGATGATACTACTGCTACTACTACTAGTACAGCAACAACAACAACATCAATAACAACAACAACAACAACAACAACAACAACAACAACAACAACAACAACAACAACAACAACAACTACTACTACTACTACTACTACTAGATACTTATACCGCACACAATCCAGAAAACTACTCCAGGTGCCATACAAAAGGAAATGATAAGGTACAAAGTGGATGTATACAATACACATAACATTCATCTTGCATCACATACTGTGTCAATATTACAGACATACACACCAGAATAACCTAATACACCAAATATGTATAGATACACATACAACCAGCAATCATTACTCACAAACACACATGCACATACACGCACACACATACATACATGCACACACACTCACACATACCTGCATACACATTTACATATATGCACACTTACATATCAAACTTACACACATGTATAGGTGCACTCATTTTTCAGATTAGGATGCTACAACCTCAACTATTCGTGAGAAAAGAGAAGTTTGAAGCTCAGACTTAAAAGAGGTGAGGCAGTCAGAGTACCGGAGGTTACTGAAGAGTAAGTCATGATTCTAGCATCAGGTATCCTGAGAAGGCAATTGCTAGAGGAAGAGCGGAGCTGGCAAAAAGGTGTATAGATGCGGAGGAGTTGAGAATATACTCTGATCCAGAGCCACAGATAGCAGAAAATATCAGACAGCTTAGGAATAGGATTTACAATTGACACTTGTCTGGAAAGGATTTCTCAAGACTGGATACTTCCATATGTGCTCCAACCAAATTTATCAAATTTTTGTAGCTTGGATAGAACTCTATGTGCTGGCAGGTCTCGGAATAGAATAGGAGGGTGTTTAGGCGGGCATCGAACCTGCAAAAGTTAAGCTGAAATTGTCAGAAAATTTAGCAAATCAGTATGTCTTACATGATAGTGATGATGTTTGGTGATGATGACGACAACGATGATGATGGGTTTTTATCTGTTTACAATGATAGTTTTTGATGACGATGACAATGCTGCTGCTGCTGATGAAAAACGTCAGCGATGGTAACGATTATTACCATTGTGTCTTTTTTACTTAGTGCCTACCGAGGCACATTGTCCATTTTCTGCACGACGACGACAACGATGACGACGATGATGATGATAATGGTGATGATGAATATTGATGATAAAGACGGACAGTGAAGATAACGACTATCACTTTTATTGTTCTTCTGTCAGCTGGCCTATGCAGGCATCCTGTCTATCTTCTACACGATAGTGATGATGCTGGTGTTGGTGGGCATCATACGTGGGGCGGCAGAGAACGGGTTCTGTTCCGTGTCCACCACCTTCTTGCTGGGTGTAGTGGGCGTCTTCGTCATCACCGCCATGCTGCACCCCATGGAGTTCACCGCCATCCTGCATGGCTTCCTCTACTTTCTCT
>CM060305.1:36379585-36384585 GCA_030674185.1 Monoplex corrugatus | reverse complement strand
ATGTGTTCTGTATTTAACAACATGAAATGACAGCGTGGCGTTTCCTTTCTCATCGTGCCGTTTAAAACGTTGACAATGTCTGGCTGCAAGTTCTATGTCATCACGTGAGTTAGGTCACGAGCCTTATAATATATGTATGCAGCAAAGATCACATTTTCACCTAAGGAAAGTTTTAGGATGAGGCTAACAGCTTGTGGTGGGCCACAGGCACATGTGGACTCTGCGGTTGAGTTATTTTGAACGTAAAATGAGTTGGCAACATCATAATAATATTTTCCAACAGAGAGAGTTCTGGAGCAAGTTCATTGGCCAGTACCTGTACCCCCTGGACAAGGACGATAAACATGAGAAGGCAGTGAAGGCGGAGCTGATGGAGTTACGCAACAAGGTCTCCCTGGCCTTTCTGCTCATCAACGCTCTCTTCGTCGTCCTGATCAGTAGCCTGCAGATCATCTCAGAGAACACCACCAATCTGTCTATAGAGATCCCCTGTGGCCGCAACACCAGCTTCACTGGCGAGAAGATCGAGCCCATTTCAGTCACCTTCACCTTGGTGTTCGGTATCATGCTGACTCTGCAGTTCCTGGCCATGCTCTTCCACAGGTCAGTGCTAGTGGTGCTCTCTTACACACTTTGCATGCAGACAAAGTTGCTAGTGGTGCTCTCTTACACACTTTGCATGCAGACAAAGTTGCTAATGGTGCTCTCTTACACACTTTGCATGCAGACAAAGTTGCTAGTGGTGCTCTCTTACACACCTTGCATGCAGACAAAGTTGCTAGTGGTGCTCTCTTACACACTTTGCATGCAGACAAAGTTGCTAGTGGTGCTCTCTTACACACTTTGCATGCAGACAAAGTTGCTAGTGGTGCTCTCTTACACACTTTGCATGCAGACAAAGTTGCTAATGGTGCTCTCTTACACACTTTGCATGCAGACAAAGTTGCTAGTGGTGCTCTCTTACACACCTTGCATGCAGATAAAGTTGCTAGTGGTGCTCTCTTACACACTTTGCATGCAGATAAAGTTGCTAGTGGTGCTCTCTTACACACTTTGCATGCAGACAAAGTTGCTAGTGGTGCTCTCTTACACACTTTGCATGCAGATAAAGTTGCTAGTGGTGCTCTCTTACACACTTTGCATGCAGACAAAGTTGCTAGTGGTGCTCTCTTACACACTTTGCATGCAGACAAAGTTGCTAGTGGTGCTCTCTTACACACCTTGCATGCAGACAAAGTTGCTAGTGGTGCTCTCTTACACACTTTGCATGCAGATAAAGTTGCTAGTGGTGCTCTCTTACACACTTTGCATGCAGACAAAGTTGCTAGTGGTGCTCTCTTACACACCTTGCATGCAGATAAAGTTGCTAGTGGTGCTCTCTTACACACTTTGCATGCAAAGTTGCTAGTGGTGCTCTCTTACACACCTTGCATGCAGACAAAGTTGCTAGTGGTGCTCTCTTACACACTTTGCATGCAGACAAAGTTGCTAGTGGTGCTCTCTTACACACCTTGCATGCAGACAAAGTTGCTAGTGGTGCTCTCTTACACACCTTGCATGCAGACAAAGTTGCTAGTGGTGCTCTCTTACACACTTTGCATGCAGACAAAGTTGCTAGTGGTGCTCTCTTACACACTTTGCATGCAGATAAAGTTGCTAGTGGTGCTCTCTTACACACTTTGCATGCAGACAAAGTTGCTAGTGGTGCTCTCTTACACACCTTGCATGCAGATAAAGTTGCTAGTGGTGCTCTCTTACACGCTTTGCATGCAGACAAAGTTGCTAGTGGTGCTCTCTTACACACCTTGCATGCAGACAAAGTTGCTAGTGGTGCTCTCTTACACGCTTTGCATGCAGACAAAGTTGCTAGTGGTGCTCTCTCAAACACTTTGCATGCAGACAAAGTTGCTAGTGGTGCTCTCTCAAACACTTTGCATGCAGACAAAGTTGCTAGTGGTGCTCTCTCAAACACCTTGCATGCAGGTAAACTAAGTGAGAAATTTTACCGCAAGGAATGCATGTGGCTAGCACATGCAGTGTAACGCATTTGCCAGTTCATGCCAACTGAACTTATTGAACGCGTTAGGTTTGAAACAGGATGGGACGTAATCTTTTTGAAACAATTTTAAGTAGTGCCAGTCATGTTTTCTTTGAAATGTCACCATGAAAGGAACGAATTCTTTAAAGTAACATTTAAGGAAAATGTTTTACTATGAAAAATTAGAGATAAGGTTGAGAGTAATCTGAAACAAATACCTGTACACAAAATTCACAACACTGAACTCCACAACATAGCGAATGAAAACATCGATTAATGCTTTGTTGTGAAGTAGCAAAGCGACATTTCGGGTTAAAGTTTCTTATAGCCTAGACGAAAATACTAAGTAAACAAAATAAACACGTTAAGGTTGAAACATTGCAAAGAATACGACACACAAGGCATTAATGAAGAAAGGTATGAAATGAAACAAATACCTCCATCTCCATCTCTCTCTACTCTCCTTTCTGCTCTTTCTCCTTCTTTGTGTTAGTGCCTGCACTGCACATAAGTGCCTGTGTCATCAAAATGTGTCACTAAGCAATTTTAGGCTGTGTAATGGCTGGTCATATGCAAACAGACATAAGTCGTGTATGCATAATTTTGAATTGGCGTGACCCGAAATTGCGTTTACAGTGACTTCAACATAGGGATGTTTGTGTGAAGATTTCTCGGACCTTGATAGTTTTGAACGTATTTTAAGCAGATTTGAACAACTACTTCTGTATAGAATAAAAGGGAGACGCGAGTGCATATCAAGGTTGACTATGATGGTTTTATTTTCAATATTACAAACCAGTAATCGTGTTGTGAGTCGAGTAAAGAGGATGATTCAGCAATATATCATGACTTTTAGATTTCGTTTTGACAGTGCTTACACGTGGATAGACGGGTACTGTAAGATAACCACATGTTTGTGTTTCCTCACTGCAGATACTCCACCATGCTGCACATCATCTCCATCACAGAGATCAAGTTCAAACGGCTGACACGGCAGGTGCTGGGTATGCAGACCACTCAGGAACAACAGCCCACAGTGGAGGAGACCATCAACCTGGTACGGGAGATGCAAGCCATTCGACCCGAGACACCAGCAGAACCCGAAGCCGATTATGACAACGATCTGTCCACACCCCAGGGAACGACATCACGCAGACGGTCTGCCGGAGAGTTGTGGAGCAAGCTGAACGCGCGAGGACAGCGCGTGAAGAGAGAGCAGACGCTTAGCCGAGCTTTCATGAGGAATTTTGAGAAGCTGGCCCAACAGATCCGAACAGAAAGTACATCCGAGAACAGCCCTGTCGAGATGGCAGCTGGCGTGAGAGAGAATTTCCGTAACTTTGAACGCAAGTCTTTGTCTACCATTGTCAAGATGGCCAGGGACAACCATTACAAAGACCACATTCTCAAGAAATCCAAACAGGCCAGGAAAATGTGGCATCGTGGCTTCGCCAAGATAAGAGGTGGTAAACGTCAGTTCCTGAATCTGATCCAGGAAGCCAAAGACAAAAAGGAGGAAGAGGAAGAGGAGAGAGAGAAACTAGCGGAAGCGGCAAGAGCGACCAATGTCGCCTTTGCAACAAGCGGCAACTTTCTCAGTCCTGTGGTTGTAGAACGACGTTCACCTTCCCCCACCTCCAGCTTCTCAAGCAGCAGACGACACCAGCAGATCCCCGAGGACATGGAGGAGGAGAGGCAATACCCTGCTCTTTATTCCCGATCCCATCCATGTCAGCAGGACAATCGTCGTGGCAGTGCACGATCAGACATGTCCGAGGTCTTCAAGTTCTAAGCACAGAACTGTGTCCACTGTACAGACTTCTATCAGTGTCCATGACGTCCTGTTTGAAAAGCATCATGGCAACATTTCCACTGTGATTCAGAACCTAGTTTCTACCACACTAAAACATGACAAGTGCTGCTGTATAAATCAAAACGATGCAATTCCTTTTACGTTTTAAATTGTTCTCTTTCAGAAGGGTCCTGTCCTTACTCGTGGTTGCTGATGATAGGCCTATACTGTGGTCAGATTAAGCTAATGAATTCTGTGATACTTCTGACATGTATTTCATGTTGTTCACGTTGTTTCGTGTCGTATCAGAGAACTGTTGTTTCCGTCTATGGTTGATATGATGTTAAATTACATTGTGGAACATTTTACTGATAAGTTTATAACCGTTTGTTAGATATTTACATTTTTTATTCCTCACTGGGCAATTGTAACATACAATCAGTTTGGGTTGTCAGTTCTTGAAAGCATCCTTAACTAAGTGAATTTCGACTTAAACAAACATCTGCTGTTCTTCAGCGGATTTAGTGGGATGGATACACTGTACATAAAAACGGAGGTTTCAAAGTTGTCTGCATTTCTCAATATTGTTGTTTATCCTGTGTTGAATTTTCGAACAAAGTAAGAAGCATCCTTCAGTATTACAATACTCTGCCGGCATCCCTTGACACTTGATATCTGATTAATACCCAGAGAAGCATCAGAGAGCAATACACACTGACACCAAGATGCACTGGGAGACAATAATCGTACACGCTACTTGGCCAAAGTCTGCTTGGCGAATTTCCTGTGTGCCTGTGAAAAAATCGGAAGCTAAATAATTTTTGTGTGCACATTCTCATTCATGTTACTGACCAAGGGCCATAGTTATTTTGTATACTATTTTTTATTTAGTATACCTGGCATACTTTGAAAACTCCAAAGAATATAATATGGATGCTCCTGTGACTGTAATCTCTTCTTTCTATGTATCCCTGGGTCAAAGTTCAGCTCAAGTTGCGGTTCAAACTAATGTTTAGGTTAAGATAGAGCGCAGCATAATCGAAACACACATCTAGCAGGGCAGTAGACTTAGGAAGTGGGGGAGGGGACATAAACATGTTTCTTAACAGACTCTACAGAAGTGTATCTTACTGTTGAGCATATCGTATCAGATTATGAAGCAGCTACAAG
>CM060305.1:36312085-36374585 GCA_030674185.1 Monoplex corrugatus | reverse complement strand
ACGGTGAATGAGATGTGACTCCTCCCTAAAAATCAAAACAACAACAAAAAACTAAAACCAAAACTATAAGAAATCCGCATACAAAGAAACCAACCAACCAACCAACCAGCCAACCAACCAGCCAACCAACCAACCAGCCAACCAACCAACCAACCAACCAACCAACAACCAACCAACCAACCAAAATCCACCCACAATCCCCCAAAATACCAAAATTCTGTCCCATAATTTGTTGAAAATGACGTGATTGAGAAATCCAGTCACACATACTGCATACACGCATGTTAAAAAGACATTAATGTTTTGATAGTAGATTTGACAAATGTGGTAACTGAGGGCCATATAAAATTGCGGTATTTCATTGTACACCTTGGCCAGTTATATAAGCGAATCTCCTTCAGCTGAGATATTTCATTCCTTATAATGTTTTTTTTGTGTGTGTTATTTTTCATTGTTATAGCCATTGTTTTTCTCACTATATTCATTTTTTCCTCTCGAAGGAAGGTATGCCATTTCTATTTTCTTGATTGTTGCTTGTCAGATAAAAACTATTAAAACGGTGCAGTGATAAAAATTCAATAAACATCGTAAACCACAACGTCTCAAGTCTTCGGGTGCAATAAATGAAGCCAGACAAAAAAAAAAATAAATAAAAAAAAGAACAAAAAAGTTGCAAAGTATTCTTCCGAAAATCTCTTCTAGCCTGTTGTTATCTCAAACATCTTTCAAGGCATGCGGAAAAGGCTGATACCAAAGCTCATTGTTGTCTTACATACCTGTGAAGTCTTGCCTCAAACACTGAACAGAATCACAGATGGCAACAAAGGAAACAAGACAATAAATCACAAACACGAACGCAAACGTCTTCCCGAAGACTGGAAAACTTTTCTCCACACTTTCAAATCTAAACCCATCATCATCGTCATCATGTGCCCTGCCGATTGGCGTTGGTGATCATGGCCCTCCATATGTATCTATCCCTTGTTGACGCAAGCACATCGTCCAAACCCACATAGTTAAAAAGTGGAGCGTATTGCCCGGTTGATTAGTACACCTGCCTTGGAAGCTAAAGGTGTGGGTTCAATTCCTTGTGGCACAGGATTCCGCCCCCCCTCGTTTAGATCTTGAGAAGTGGTCTGAATGTAAGTCTTCCGATGAGACGATAAAGTAAATTCCTGCGTGCAGCATGCATTTAGCGCACGTAAAAGATCCCAAGGCGTCAACAGAGTTGTTTCTGGCAAAACTGTACGGGTAAATTCACGCTCATTGGCAAACAAAATAACACGCAGACAGAAAAACAAGGAGGGGAAAAGTGCACTGTGATCTCCCCGTTCAGATCAGCCGGAATTTCAGTTAGCAAATCCGTTACACACACACACACACAACACACACGCACCGCACGCACGGCACGCACGCACACGCACGCACACACAACACACACACACACAACATACATACTGATACCTTATATGGTACAATGCCAATATGACTTCATGGATTTATTCATCCTATAGTCACCTCTTCCTTACTTGTTTAAATATTTATCTATTTATCTGTTTATTTGTCCATTCATTTTTGTTTTCTTTTATCTTATTTCTTTATTTAGTTAGTTATCTATCTATTTATTTATTTATTTTTCGTCTAAAAGCACATATGTGAATAGACGTTAAAAGAAATAACGAACGAACACACACACACACACACACACACATACACACACACACACACACAATATATATATATATACATACACACACGCACGCACACACACACACACAACACATACACACACACACACACCCAAAACTAATAACCACCATCAATAGCAACAAAAACCAAACATACGAAACTAAACAAAACGAATCGAAACGAAACGAAACGAAACCAACCAACCAAACAACAACAAAACCCATGTTTAACCTGACATCACAGGTTAAAAAAGAAGGGACGACAGACAGAGTTTTTCCCTGATAAAGAATCAGATCCAGGCCGTAAGAGCAACGTGTGGACGGTGGGTGGAATGAAGTGTTTCACTTGATTCGCCGACAGCCGAGGTTAATGCGAGTACTTTTAGAAGGGAGAAAACTCCAGAAATATCGTCGGTGTTCGTGCAGATATTGAAAGCCACAAGCGCAATATACGTGAGGTACTGTGGTATGAGTGAAGGTAAGTTTTTTGTTGTTGTTGTGATCTTGTCAATCCATATATCTATCTGTTGTAAGAGAGAGTGAGAGAGTGAGAGTGAGAGAGCGAAAGAGAGAGAGAGAGAGAGAGAGAGAGAGAGAGAGAGAGAGAATCGCGCCCGCACAAACACACACACACACACACACACACACACACACACACACACACACACACACACACACACACACGACACACACACACAAACCACACACACACACACACACACACACACACACACACACACACACACACACAGATAATGTAGCCCACATGGGTCATTTACCGATCAAGACAGACTCATTAAACTCTCTCTCTCTCTCTCTGCCACTGTCTTTATCTTTGTCTGCCAGTCTCTGTCTGTCTGTCTGAATATCCGTCTATCAGCCTGTCTCTCTCTCAGTCTCTGTCTCTTTCTCTGTCTGACTGTCTCCGTCTGTCTGTCTGTCTGTCTGTCTCTCATATGCATACATTCGAGTGTACTGTGTGTGTGTGTTGGTGGTAGACTTCTTTGATATTAAGTTTTGCTCTTTTTCAATTTCCCCTTTTTTTTAAACCAAACATTTGATATTGGCCGTGGGTGCGTGCGTGTGTGT
Source organism: Monoplex corrugatus (assembly GCA_030674185.1). NCBI lineage: Eukaryota > Metazoa > Mollusca > Gastropoda > Littorinimorpha > Ranellidae > Monoplex > Monoplex corrugatus. The sequence continues at coordinate 36,371,808 of CM060305.1, read as the reverse complement.
ATGTGTTGTGTGTGTGTGTGTGTGTGTGTGTGTGTGTGTGTGTGTGTGTTGTGTGTGTGTGTGTGTGTGTGTGTGTTGTGTGTGTTGTGTGTGTGTGTGTGTGTGTGTGTGTGGTGTTGTGTGTGTGAGCACTCTATACAGGTGGTGTGTGACAGCACTTCCACAAGAACTGTTGACAACATTTCTATTGTTTTCACTGTTGTGACTGTCTTCCATTGTTCTCACTTCATATCCAAGTTTGACTTCATTGGATGCTTTGTGCAAGGACACTGTGATCTTGAAATACACAATCTGTATTTTTTGTTGTTGTTTTTTTTTTGTAAAAAGGAAAAGATTGTTTGAATAGCTTGATCACTTTGTTATTTTATTGCAACGTTTATTTTAATTCATGTTTGACTCACGGCTGAATTCATATAAAAGTACATGCATACTGTCTCATTCAATACATTTTGTTCTCTTTCTTTGTCTGTCTCTGTTATCTTCTCTGCTCACCCACCTCTCGCCCCGCCGCTCTGTCTCTGTCTCACAGCCTTGTGTAAACCTTCATAGACATTCTAGCCTCCTTGACCCAGTCAACAAGAGCACTTTGGTAATCATATTCATGCAGAAGCTTAAAACATCGAGGCAAAACAGTACCGAGAGTGAAATTTGTGCCCTGGATTAATGCACCGATATTAACGATTGTAGTGGATTTTGTCACGATCACATGATCACCTTTCTAGTCGAGGACTGATCATAAAATGGACGTAGTAGTAGGCCTCCCTCGGTCATGGCTGACCATGGACAAAGTACATCCGTTCTAATGTCTAGATGGGCTGTCTGCTTGGTCCAAGCAGCGTCGCCTGTGACTGTAGAGACCAATGCGAGAGAGCAGTCTCTGTCGCAGCGGTCGCATGTGTATGCTGATGCTGGTCTGTTGCCTGTCATCCCTTTTCTGCGAACTCGCTTTTCTGCTGCAGCAGCTGACAGTTTGTCCTCGCCAGTCCGCAGCTGTTTCTTGAGAGTGGTTCTCCAGCTGTTGCGGTCGTCTGCGAGGTCCTCCCAGGACTCAGTGTTGATCTCAAGCGCCTTCATGTCACGTTTGCAAACGTCTTTGTATCTCAGCTGTGGGCGGCCAATGTTTCTCTGCCCTGTGGCAAGCTCACCATAAAGGATGTCTTTTGGACGATTAATGGCAAAATCAGTGGTTTTCAACACGTGTTTTAAACACGGCCATTACGATGTTTTGTGCCGTTTGTTGCAATCAATTGAGTGCTTCACCCGGACAAATGGACAGTAAGGGAGGTAACAAGCATGACAAGAAATGATGGAAATTGTGTGTGGTGTGTGTGTGTGTGTGCGTGCGTGTGGGGCGTGCGTGCGTGTGTGTGTATGTGTGTGTGTTCGGTTTTTATCCAATCTCCTTTGAATAAATGGATAGGAGACTGTTTCATGTTCATGGTAGAGAGATGTTTGGATGCATTCGTGAGTGTGTGTGTGTGTGTGTGAGTGTGTGTGTGTGTGTGTGTGTGTGTGTGTGCGTGCGTGAGTGCGTGTATGTGTGTGTGTGTGTGTGTGTGTGTGTGAGTGTGTGTGTTTGTGTGTGTGTGTGAGTGTGTGTGTTTGTGTGTGTTTGTGTGTGTGTGTGTGTGTGTGTGTGTGTGTGTGTGTGTGTGTGTGTGTGTGTGTGTGTGTGTGTGTGACAAAACTGAGTTAGTCAGATTTTCTGTTTTGTTTCGGGATGGATATCTTCTCAGTCAATGGTGCGAACTATTGAGAAATCGCGAATGCATAGTATAGAGGACAAGTGTGTGAACAACACTTTCCAGGGAGCTTCTGACAATAAGGTCTACCTTCTTCAGCCCCAGGGGAGGGAAAACAGTCTATCTTCCTCAGCCCCAGGGGAGGGAAAACACAGTCTGTCTTCTTCAGCCCCAGAAAAGGGAAAACAGGGTTGTCTGCCTTCCTCAGCCCTAGAAAAGAAAAAGCAGGGTTGTATGCCTTCCTCGGCTCTAGAAAACAGAAAGAAGGTTGTCTGCCTTCCTCAGCCCAGAAAAGAGAAAGAATGTTGTCTGCTTTCCTCAACCCTAGAAAAGAGAAAGTAGGGTTTTGAGCCTTCCTCAACCTTAGAAAAGAGAAAGTAGGGTTGTGAGCCTTCCTCAGCCCTAGAAATGAGAAAGCAGGGTTGGCTGCCTTCTTAGCCCTGGAAAGGGAAAACAGAATTGTCTCCCTGGGAAGGCAAGGCAAAAGGTAAACAACCCCGCTTTCCGTCTCCTGGGGATGAGGACCAACCTGCGTACATTTATTCTTTAATTACATGGGAAAGAATGAACCAACACGGAACTCCTGCTTGCTGACGCAGAATGAACTAGCTGTTTAGTGTTGCTGTACAAACTTGGCTACAAAGTGAACAGTTGTTAGCGTTATGATGTTAACTAAAAAAAAACAACAACAAACAAACAAACAAACAAACAAAAAACAAAAACAAAAACAAAAGAAAAACAAAACAAAACAAACAAACAAACAAAAAAACAAACAAAAAAAAAAAAGAAAAAAAAAAAGAAAAAACGAACTCCTTGTTAAGTGACTGAGAATGCCGTTGTCAAGGCTGTGTGTCAGATCTGGACGATCCTGTTTTGCAGACACACACATACAAACAGAGGAGAAAATTCAATGCTAACAGCTGCAGAACTAACGCATTCCACGAGAGAAATTAATTTAAAAAAATCATATCAAAGAACTTATGTTTCCAATAAGTCGAGATAAAAAGAAACTTATTTTTTTTAACCTTGTAGAAAGATACTTTATACCATGATTAAATCGATAATCTCGACAAGAGACGACTAAAATTAATAAAACACAGTATCTATTTCAGAAAGTCTTAGAGTCTTGAAAAGTCTTATGGTTAACAAATTAACAACTGATAACGAATGAAAATATTAAATAATAATAATAATAATAATAATAATAACAAATCTCGGTTTCCCACAGCGTAACATTATTTGATTTTTGAGATATGAAAGATAAGCTTGATAAATGACTGTGCTGTTTGCATTTTCACATCGTTCTCTTTTTTCTGATTAGGTCATACTGACACACATACACACACACCGCATACAAAGGCACACACACACACACACACACAACACACACACACACACACACACACACACATACACACACACGCATACACAAGCACGGACGCACGCACACACACACACACACACAGACACAGACACACACACGCACGCACCACGCACACAGACAGACAGACACACACACACACACACACACAACATATACGTGAATGCACTCTTATACATACACATATACACAAACATGAACACACATGCACACACGCATACACACACACACTACACACAATCACAAACACACATGCACATACACGTGTACGCCCCCCCCCCCCCCACACACACACACAGATGCACACACACAGACCACACACACACAGACACACACACACACACACACACACACACACACACACACACACACACACACACACACACAGAGAAATGCACATACATATCACACGACGAAAGAGAGCACCCACGTTTGAAGTCCCTTTCTCCATACCCGAATCCCCCCTTTTCAAACAGTCGCTTGCTAAATCGTGTGTACGTGAAAAACATAAAAGTCTATGTACCGCCTTAACCCTATTTAATTATACAGAAAAGATAAGGCAATAAATATACTGTCCTCTGTGATCTGTAGTTTTGGGTGTTGCTGGCTCACTCACCTATGCCCTGAAACACGACTGGATATGGTGTAGGAAGTGGAGTTTGAACTCTGATGGAGAAGAAAGGGATCCATCCATCACAGGCTGTTTCATGCGCTCTCCTAAATCTATCAGTAATGATGTGACAGACCCCTTAAGCCTTCGTAAAACCGTATGCTCCGAGAAGGCCTAAAATAGACAAGTACAAAATTTAGATTTAACCCTTGACTCCCGCACCCAATCCACCGACTGCAAAAACTTAATCCTTTGACTTCCGCACCCTATCCACCGACTGCAAAAACTTAACCCTTTGAATCCAACACCCTATCCACCGACTGCAAAAACTTAACCCTTGACTCCTGCACCCTATCCGCCAACTGCAAAAACTTAACCCTTTGACTCCCGCACCCTATCCACCGACTGTAAAAACTTAACCCTTTGACTCCCGCACCCTATCCACCGGCTGCAAAAACTTAATCCTTTGACTCCCGCGCCATATCCACCGACTGCAAAAACTTAACCCTTTGACTCCCGCACTCTGTCCACCAATTGCAGCTTCCTGCAGGAAAGTGGTGGATAAGGTGAGGGAGTCAAAGGGTTAAGTTATTGCTTTGCTTGCATGGTTGACAATGCAGAATGCTGGTGGACAGGGTGTGGGAGTCAAAGGGTTAATATGAAACCCAAGGCTGACATCACCTTATTGAATTCCGTAATTACGATGGCAGCAAACGTGCCAGTTAGTGCTGCGAGCTGGGATCAAACTCGACACGTCAGATTGCAGCCACACAGGTCCTCCTGCTGAGCCAGACAGTCCACTTTGCAGCAACTACGTTGTGGTATATCCAGTGAATAAACAAGAAATGTTGCTCTCTCGAGCACCGAACCTCATGTTTACTGTTTTGCTCCTGCAGCATGTGTTGAGGATGCGTTTAAGAGAAGTAATGTTTAGAAAACAACAGGAATTCATTCATATAGTGAAGAAGACCATATTTATACAAACGTATAGTGAAGAAGACCATATTTATACAAACATCTAGTGAAGAAGACCATATTTATAAAAAGAGTGAAGTAATAACGTGTCCTTAGTGAAGGAATGTAAAACATATTATATCAAAAGGAAAATGCACAATATACAACAGTGAAGGGAAGTTTCTTTTTAAGAATATCATTGAATGTCAAATAATAGTTGAAGAAGAAACATTTCACAAGCACTTTAAGAAACAGAACTTTTATAACTCGAGGGTTATATGGTTGATTTCCCAGGTCCCATCCCTTGAAAACCAATTAGCCTTCTTGCCTTTCTGAAGTCTTGGTAAAAAAAATTGTGAAATGAATGTGAATTTGAATCGAGGGAGAGGGGATGGGCGTCGCCCTCGTGGTGCTGGCCCCGAAAAAATTTGAGGTTTCTGCCACCTCACTCCTCTACGACCCCAGAGTTATGGTACTATCTAGATAGGACCTCAGGACCTGGCCAGCTCGTGGCTTTATGTGCAGGCTTAAAAGCTTGTGCCGTGATCATTCTGGATCTTCTCCATCTCATGGCACCTGCGACATTAGTGCATATGGAATTCATTCCGAGCGAGGAGACGTCATTCTTGAGAAACTGAAACTGAGGGTTTTGCGCCAAAGTGGCATATGTCAACAGAAATAAAACAAAGCAGGTACTCCATTCTGGATGGACATCCTCGATTCGCTGTGCTCCTCTTTGTTTAGAAAGAGGTGTTCTTATTTGTGTTGTCTTTTTTCCTACATTTGACCAAAGCCAGTTCGCTGAAATTTTCTCCCCGTCTTTGCTTCAGTAAAATACATGCACATGTTTTTATTGTCCTGTTCGTGCGTTTCTGTTCCTATATATTCAACACTGAGTCCTCTTGTCCGTATGACACACACCTATCATTTATAGAGTAAGTGGATATCATAATTATGTCACAAATGAAATAATACAAGTTTATCTTATCGGTCCAGTTGTAATGCTGTTTAAGTAGCGAAGAAAATATGACTACATTCCTTGTGTTTGGCGAAATGTTAAAATTCTTAACATAATGAAGGAAAATCTGTAGCCGCCGTAAGAAACGGCCTTGAGTCAAACACCACACTCACAGAGACACACAGTGACACACACACACAAAACACACACACACACAAAACACACACACACACACGCACGCACACACACACACACACATACACGCACACACACACACACACACACACACACACACAACACACACACACACACACACACACACGCACACCTCCTCTCTCTCTCTCTCAATAGCAGGGGATTACCGCTCACACTATGTTCTAATTATACGTTGGCCAAGACACAAGAAACGACACAGCAACAAGTATCACGCTTCAGCAACGACGATCAAACAGTTTTTCATTTCTTATGCAAATAATCTTGGAGGAACACAGCGCTGGTCTTTGCCCCCCTTGTCCCGGCCGTCCTGCAGAGAGACACAGTGTAACAATCCCTACACTTCCCTACCTTGATCTGTCCCCTGGCACTTCTTTTTTTTAGCCTTTCTTGCCGCCTGCCATACAGCTTGTGGTCAGAGTAGCAGTAGCTTTCCTCTCAGTTCTCTGGTGTGGCAGTAGCTTTCCTCTCAGTTCTCTGGTGTGGCAGTAGCTTTCCTCTCAGTTCTCTGGTGTGGCAGTAGCTTTCCTCTCAGTTCTCTGGTGTGGCAGTAGCTTTCCTCTCATCTCTGGTGTGGCAGTAGCTTTCCTCTTACTCTCTGGTGTGGCAGTAGCTTTCCTCTTAGCTCTCTGGTGTGGCAGTAGCTTTCCTCTTAGCTCTCTGGTGTGGCAGTAGCTTTCCTCTTAGCTCTCTGGTGTGGCAGTAGCTTTCCTCTTAGCTCTCTGGTGTGGCAGTAGCTTTCCTCTTAGCTCTCTGGTGTGGCAGTAGCTTTCCTCTTAGCTCTCTGGTGTGGCAGTAGCTTTCCTCTTAGCTCTCTGGTGTGGCAGTAGCTTTCCTCTTAGCTCTCTGGTGTGGCAGTAGCTTTCCTCTTAGCTCTCTGGTGTGGCAATAGCTTTTCTCTCAGTTCTCTGGTGTGGCAGTAGCTTTCCTCTTAGTTCTCTGGTGTGGCAGTAGCTTTCCTCTCTGGTGTCGCAATAGCTTTCCTCTTAGCTCTCTGGTGTCGCAGTAGCTTTTCTCTTAGCTCTCTGGTGTGGCAGTAGCTTTCCTCTCTGGTGTGGCAATAGCTTTCCTCTTAGCTCTCTGGTGTGGCAATAGCTTTCCTCTTAGCTCTCTGGTGTGGCAGTAGCTTTTCTCTCAGTTCTCTGGTGTGGCAATAGCTTTTCTCTCAGTTCTCTGGTGTGGCAGTAGCTTTCCTCTTAGCTCTCTGGTGTCGCAGTAGCTTTCCTCTTAGCTCTCTGGTGTGGCAGTAGCTTTCCTCTCAGTTCTCTGGTGTGGCAGTAGCTTTCCTCTCAGTTCTCTGGTGCGGGAGTAGCTTTCCTCTACTATCTATCTATCTATCTATCTATCTATCTATCTATCTATCTATCTATCTATATCTATCTAGATCTATCTATCTATCTATCTATCTGCTATCTATCTATCTATCTATCTCTATACGTCTATCTATCTATCTATCTAGATCTATCTATCTATGTATCTATATTATCTATCTGTCTGTCTGTCTGTCTATATGTCTGTCTATGTGTCTATCAATGTATGTACGTACGCATGTATGTATGTATATATGAATGTATCTTTGCACACACACACACACACACACACACACACACACACACACACCACACACAACACACACACCCACAACACACACACCACACACACACAACACATACACACGTACACACATTTGTGTTTCCTATGCAAAATACGCTTCCCGCAGAGAATTATTAGTCTAAGGATATACACATTTGTGTGTCATATGCAAAACGTGCCTCTCACAGAAAAACATTAGGCTATTAACATTGTGTGCTTTCAATATCTCATATCACCATTTAATGTTTGTTCAGCCTGACCATTTTGAAGAGGGGTTTTAGATGAGGATTGGCCTCGAGTAGGAGAGGAGTTCAAAACGTGAGCAGAGTGTTAGGGGGTGGGTGGAGGAAGAGCAGTAACACAGCCATGTTTTCAGCATACTATTCAAAAACATGTAAGCATGTGTCCTTGATCAAACAGGCCTTAGGTAGGCACATCAGAAAGATACAGTCACATCTGGTAAGGCTGATATAAATCACTATTCCCTTCAAGAATTTTTTTTGTTCACTTGGTGCCTGTTGCTCAAGACACTGAGTGGGTCTGCTCAGTACATATATTTCTGTTCAGTAAAATGCGGAAAACGCTGTGGGCAGTTCACGAGGGTATCGTCTCTGCCGCATCACAAAGTTTGTTCTCCTCCAGTAAGTCTGTTAACCTATGGGGGCCAAAGCCGCGAAATCGTTGTTTCCTAATAATTAGTCCTTGTGGAAAGTGAGTTAGGAAGGAGCTGGGGGGACTGGGTATTTGTGGAGGAAGGGTGGCACTGGCCCAGCTCGACACACTTGTACAAACACTTCCACAGACTGTATTCGACATCTGTGAAATGAAACGCCTCCCGCTCAGGTTGTCGATCATTCTCGTATTATGTAAGCTTCAGCAGTTCTGCAGGTTTATTCTGCAGATTTCAGGGTTTTGGTCTTTTTAGTTTCTTCTTTTTTCTTTCTTTCTTTTTCTTCTTCTTCTTTCTTTTTTTTGTTTTTTTTGTTTTTGATGAAAATGAATGTTATTTTGTATCAGTTTACCATTGTTGCTGGTTTTTAAAGGAAAGACAACCCTTTTTCGATTTTGACGTGAAGAGTTATCTTTTCGATTTGACACCTATGTGGTCATCTTCAACAACACGGAGAGTGTCTACGCGTGTTATGATGTCGTCTGTATTTAATTTGGTCCTCTCATCTGATTAGGGTACAGTTTTAGCAGTGAAAACAGTCAGATAGTAACGAAACTGCATGCACCTTGATGATTTTATCAACACAATCGATGCTTATTCTTCATGGCATAATAGTAATGAAAATGTGAATGAAGGAACGTGAACATTGGAGTTCTCTATTTTCAACCAGTCTCAAGTGAAATGAGATCGTATTGATACTTCCTTTGCTCTATGCTCCTCCTCCTGCAACCCTAAGGCCATTAAAGACCACACACACACACACACACACACACACACACACACACACACACACACACACACACACACACACCACACACACACACAAACACACACACTCACACACACACACACACACACACACACACACACACACACACACACACACACAGACGCAAGCAAGCACGCACACACACGCACGCTCACACATTCTATTGGCAAGGAGAATACAGATATACAGATCGACCAAGGAACACGTAGCAATTATTTGTCTTTTCACATCTAATCTAATCTATCCAATCTAATCTATCTAATCTAATCTATCTATCTATCCTCCCATTCAACACTGACATCATCAACACTTCTCTTCAAACTGGAACTGTTCCAGATTCTTTCAAGTCTGCTATTGTTCACCCTCTCCTCAAGAAATACAATTTAGACCCAAATGAACTGAAAAATTACCGGCCTATCTCTAATCTCTCTTTCTTGTCAAAACTCATCGCAAAAGTTGTCCTCAACCAGCTGAACTCTCACCTGTCTGCCAACAATCTCCTCAATCCTTTCCAGTCAGCCTACCGCCAGTGCCATAGCACTGAAACTGCCCTGCTACACATTCTCAACAATCTCCTCCTTGCAACTGATACTGGCAAAGTCTCTCTCCTCACACTCCTTGATCTGTCTGCAGCCTTTGATACCATTCATCATGGTATTCTCCTTTCTAGACTTCATCATACTTTTGGCATCTCTGACATTGCTCTCTCCTGGTTCACTTCATATCTATCAAACAGAAAACAAACTGTTCTCATTAATGGCACTTACTCTCAACCTGCATACCTGACCTGTGGTGTTCCACAAGGATCTGTCCTTGGCCCTGTTCTTTTCACTCTTTACACCTCCCCCCTGTCCACCATCATCAACTCCCACACTATACAACACCACTTCTATGCTGATGACACCCAACTTCTAGACAGTGACTCACCTGACAATATACAGCTCCTCTTGACTCGCACCACTGAGTGTTACTCGGACATTAAGAACTGGATGACATACAACAAACTTCAGCTTAATGACGACAAGACAGAAGCTATCCTCATTGGCACCCGTCAGAAACTTTCTCAGCTGCCTCCTCTTTCTCTCCCATTATATAACACATCAGTCCCAATTTCTGATTCAGCTAAAAACCTTGGTGTCTGCATTGACTCTACCCTCTCCATGAACAACTTTTGTTTCTCAAACTGCCAGATCTTGCTACTATCACCTCCATCGTATAAGCCTGATCAGGAAGTATCTCTCTGTCGAAACAACTGCAAAACTCGTTCTCTCCTTCATAATGTCTCGAAATTGACTATTGCAATTCGCTCCTGTCTGGTCTTCCTGTCTCCACCATTCACATCCTACAGCGCATTCAAAACAATGCTGCACGCCTTGTACTCAAAAAGAAAAAAGCTGACCACATATCTCCTCTCCTGGCACAACTTCACTGGCTCCCTGTATCAAAGCGCATACAGTACAAACTAGACACCATGTGCTACAAAGCCTCAATAACGCAGCCCCCGATTACCTGTCAAGCCTACTTGAGATCTATGTTCCCTCACGTACCCTCCGCTCTGCCTCCGATCCTCTGACTTTCGCTTTCCACGCACTAAGCTCAATACCTATGGTCCACGAGCCTTCTCTGTTTCTGGTCCACTCTCCTGGAACAAACTTCCTCTCTCAGTCCGTCAGCAACCTACTTTTGTCTCCTTCAAGTCCGCTCTCAAAACTCACCTTTTCTCCTCTGCATAAAATCCTGACCTCACTCAATCCCCTCTGCAGCCTGTCTCCACTCGGAGGGGAATCACATTGTAATATATAATTGTATATAATATGCTCTCTATAATTTTCCATTGCTTTTATTCTTTCTCCCCATTTATAGCCGTGTGCGTGTGCGTGGTGTGTGTGTGTGTGTGTGTGTGTGTGTGTGTGTGCGTGCGCGTGTGTGTGTGTGTGTGTGTGTGCGTGCGTGCGTGCGTGTGTGTGCGTGCGTGCGTGTGTGTGTATGCGTGCGTGCGTGTGTGCCTGTTTTAGCGCTTACATTTGATTTTATCAAGATTTTGCGCTATATAAATAAAATATTGTATTGTATTGTTGTATCTATCTATCTGTCTCTATCTATCTATCTATCTATCTATCTATCTGTCTGTCTGTCTGTCTGTCTGTCTATCTATCTATCTATCTATCTATCTATCTATCTATCTATCTATCTATTACAGAGATAATTTTCAAAAAATGAAGTCTTATTACCACGCAGTAATGCGATGTATCGAGCAGGGGATCAATCGATACCAGGGAGTATGGAGCTGATCCTAGTAAAATGGCGTAGACAAAACATGAACACCTCGCAGAAACATATCCTAATATGAATAATTACTTTGTTTTGATACTCATCGTCTCAAAATGTGAAAAAATTTTGTACAGGGAACGTACGTCTTTCGATGTTGCAATTTCAGTTCTGCGTTGCGAAATAGGAATAGATTGGTCACCTTTTGAACCGAGACAATATAAGAATAGAAGAATGATTTTAAGACGTAGATTTATTAACGCACACAACCACCATCACAATGTACAGAACAGAGTTTAGGCTGGAACAAAAAAGTGAACCAGAGCAAAGAGAAAATACTGGTTGGTCTCTCAACATCATCATTTGTCTTAGATATAAGGACGTAGGCCATTGTTAACAAGAATATTCATGATTCAATTTATGCCAACATAAAAGTCTTTAACAATTTTAATTGTATGCATTTTTCTCGCCTTATTAAAACTTTTTATTTTGCATGAATCTGCCACACAAAATTGTGAGAGAGAATCTTTGACTTTTAATGAAAATTGTTACTAACTTATACCGGTAAACGTAAACCAATCGCTCTGTAACAAGATACAGACACAAACAACCTGGAGAGAATACATATGATTAGCCACAACGGTGGTGTGGTTAAAGATCAAAATATCGTGTTAAACAAAAAGGAGAGACGAGAGAGAGAGAGAAGAGAGAGAGAGAGAGAGAGGGGGGGATAGAGAGAGAGAATGACAGAGAGAGAGAATAGAGGGATAGAGAGAGAGAGAATGAAAGAGAAGAGAGGGAGAGAGAGAGGGAAGAGAGAGGGAGGGAGAAAGTCAGAGAGAGGGGGGAGAGAGAGAGAGAATGAGAGAGCGAGAGAGGGAGAGACAGAGAGACAGAGAGAGAGAGAGAGAGAGAGAGAGAGTAGAGAGACAGAGAGAGAGAGAGAGAGAGAGAGAGAGAGAAGAGAGAGAGAGAGAGAGAGTGTGTGTGTGTAAGCGTGCTTGCACACACACGCGAGCCGTGTGAAACTTTGTCCTGAAAAATCAAATCAACAGGTGTGAATATTTGCACCCTGTCTCAGAAATTTATTACAGTCACAAGTGGGAGAAATTTTCAATGCTTCGACATAAGGTATATTTCCTGTGGCAGGCAGGCAGTTAATGATTAAACAGCTATTCGTGACGACCGAGCCCAGGAACCCCCCTCCCCCTCATCTACTCCTCCAAAACGACAAAGTGGTTTTTGTAATGGTCGTGCATTTGTTGAAACGGCAACAGAAGAGAGGTCATAGTAGAGCGACTTGGAGCTAATATTGAAAGAAACAAGCAAACAGACTTAACAGACTTATGTACACAAATCACAAAGGGCCGCAGTGGCTCAAAAAAGATATGGTTGGAACACTTAATCATTATCGCAACTGGTGGTAAAAAGAACCGACTGATATTGTACGGACACACACCCACGCACACTCTCACTCACCCTCTCCCGGCACACACGCACACTCACTCCCTCGCGAACACAAACACACGCTGTCACGTTCGAGTGCCATAGACAGAAAGTCATAATCTATGTACAATGCCTTAACAGAATCATGGAGTCAACTAAACGCGACAGTATGGACACTTATCATCATCATCATCATCATCATCATCATCATCATCATCATCACATCATCATCATCATCATCATCATCAAGTACCTGCTACATGCCGTTGGTATCATGGCCTTCAATCTGTTTCTATCCCTTGTTGCTGCAAGCACCTCTTCCACCCTCTCTGTCTTCGGCCACTCTGCAAGTCCGTCCAATATGTTCTCCCTGGGTCTACCTGGTACTCTCAATCCCTCCAGCTTTCCTGTTGTGACCAGGTCTCCAATTCCCCTTTCCTCATAAAATGGCCTATAAATGTTGCCTGTCTTTTCCTAATCTTCCTTATAAATGATCTTCTTGTGTCTGCCTCCATCAAGACCGTCTCGTTTGTTTTCTTTGCTGTCCATGGAACTCTCAACATTCATCTTGGAAACCACATCTCGGCTGCCTCGATCTTTGCTTGTTGAGTGTCCACGCCTCACAACCGTATAACATTATCGGTTCTATATAACATTCAAGAGCTCTCTTCCTAATGTTAATTGATAGACATTTGTTAGTAAGAATGCTTTTCGTCTTCTTGAATGCTGTTTTGGCTTGGCCGATTCTGCTGGCTATTTCTGATGTGCATCTGCCGTCTGGTGAAATGATCGTTCCCAGATATTTAAACTTATCAACTTGTCTCAAGGTTGTGCCGTTTGCTGTTATTTTGCATGAGGGGATTTCATGGTTTTTTTTTTACTTAAAATGTATCATTTCTCGTTATGTCTGTGGTCCGGCCAGCCAAGGGCTAGCGGCATGTCAGCATCAAATGACCCAAGTCGGCTTGCATTGACGCAGGCTAGATTTTCTTTTTTTTGATAGAGCCGTGGAGTCACAATTTTAACCCTTTGACTCCTGCACCCTATCCACCAAGTGCAAAAACTCAGTCCTTTGACTCCGTCACTCTAACCACCTGTTTCCTGCAGGAAGCTGATGAATAGGGTAAGGGAGTCAAAAGGTTTAGCTTTTCATTTCTATTTGACGTGTCTTTGACCAGTATGGTACGGATGCGTTCATTGATTTAACAGCCGAGAAATCCTTGACAGACTTATAGTTAATTCATTACCTTTTCTTATCCCAAAGGCGTCTGGTGGGCATTTAGAGCAATGATTTATGGGTTCCTGGAGTGATTGGCATCTGTACACAAAAACCTGCAACATTTTCACTAATAAAGAAATCCTTTTGCATCTTTTTGTTGTTGTCATTTTTAAAGTGCCTCTCTCTCTCTCTCCCTCTCTCTCTCTCTTTCTCTGTCTGCCTGTCTGTCTGTTTGCCTTATCATAAAATTAAATTCTAGTGATGTGTGTGTGTGTGTGTGTGTGTGTGTGTGTGTGTGTGTGTGTGTGTGTGTGTGTGTGTGTATAGTTTGTGTGTGTGTGTGTGTGTGTGTGTGTATGTTTGAGTGTGTGTGTGTGTGTGTGTGTGTATGTTTGAGTGTGTGTGTGTGTGTGTGTGTGTGTGTGTGTGTGTGTGTGTGTGTGTGTGTGTGTGTGGTGTGTGTTCAGATATGTGCAATGACCCAGTGGCGTCATTGATTTTTCCTCCGATTAGAAAGGAAAAAAAGGCGATTTTCTGGTTCATTTAACATCAGATAACGTATCAGACCACGTTCTGCCCTAAACGTATAATAGAAAAAGAAGAAAAGACATTTCCGAGCAGGCCATACAGACTCATTGTTGGCGGTAAGCAAAGGCCCCCGTTCATCAATACCAAGGACAGCCATTTTATCTTGACAGGGGAGTGTGTGTGTGGTGGTGGTGGTGGTGGTGGGGGGTAAGAGGTAGAAGGAAGGGGGACCACTCTCAGTGCATTGGCCACCGTGACGGTCAACTTGCGCTGATCATACTTTCAACCCCCAATCCCTGCCACGAAAAATAATTGTCCTCCGTTGAACTGGATAAGACCAGGCAGTGTGAAGAACCAGACTGGGGTTTAAGAGGAGGTGGGTGGAGAAAAAGGGGGTTCGGCCAAAACACCTATGTTTATAGTCGGGAAAGGGATATACGAAAAAAAAATCCTATGTTTAGCAGTTGGGTGTGGAGTGTAAACCAAAGATCAGAAAGTAAGAGACAAGGGGTGGGGGGGGGGGGGGGTGGGGGGTGGAGGCGGAGGGGTTGAGAGGGACGACGTGAGCGGTTAGACCAAGAAGCCGCATGTCGCCGTGCAGTAGGAGGTCCCACGACTGACTGGCTTGGATGTCAGACTACAACAGTGGAGGTGAGATTTTTCTGGTTCGTTGGTTCGTTTAGACTGACATGAGATCGTATTCCTAACGGACGTGGTGAATACTCAACGTTTAGATATCCTGTGTGGGGACTTGGTCATGAAGAGTAGTTTCTGTAAGTCTGTAATTCGAGAAAGGTACGTAGTTTTCTTTTTGCAGTTTTTGCTAAGAAGTGTTAATTTTCTTGATTTCTGTCCCTCCTTTTCCCTTCCTCCCTCCTCTCTCTCTACCTCCCTCCCTCCCTCCAGTTGTGTCTCCCTCTTTCCGTGCCTCCCCCCCCTCTCTCTCTCGCTTCTCTCTCTCGCAATCTTCGATTTGTGTTACCTGTTACGGATTTGGCTCGATTGGTGATTTATTAAGTTTACTGTTTTTATGTATTCTGTTTTTCGTTGTTTTTTTTTTGCTGGAGAAGCTGAAGGAATGAAGTGAGGTTACAAGTGAAAAGATGTGACCCATTATATTATTGGTGTAGGGTAGAATTTAACTGAGGAGAGACTTTTGTTCGTGGCATAGTAGACAGCTGTTGTTCATGTACAAGGGAATGATACACGGAAGATCAACAACTAATCATTGTCATTTGTCAACTTCTGTGGCTCGCTAGTTCGCACTTGGCAATTGTAAGCAACATCTCCCATTTTTCTCTGTCACTGGCGGTTTGTCAGCACACGCTATGTGTGTCTGTGTGACCCATTGTCTCTGTCCCTCGCAGAGAACAGTGTCCCCTGGTTGTACTGTTTATATGCCGTCTGTTTATGCGTTGGAGTTGCTTGTATGTGTGTGTGTGTGTGTGTATGTATGTATGTATGTATGTATGTATGTATGTATGTATGTATGTATGTATGTGTACGTATGTATGTATATGTATTTCTGTATATATGTATGTATGTATATATATATATGTATGTCTGTCTGTCTGTCTGTATGTATGTATGTATATATGTATGTATGTATATATGTATGTATGTATATGTGTATGTATGTATGTGTATGTATTTATGTATATATGTATGTATATATATATATGTATGTATGTATGTATGTATGTATGATGTATGTATGTATGTATATGTATGTATGTATGTACGTACGTACGTATGTATGTATGTATGTATATGTATGTACGTACGTACGTACGTACGTACGTACGTACGTACGTATGTATGTATGTATGCATCCTTGCATGTAGCCTATAGATTTATTGAAAATGTAGGCATGTGGCTATGAAAGCATGCAGACAGGCATACGTACGTGCGTGTCAACATTGGATATGGGTCGATGGTCTTCACAGTTCAGACAACGTCGGTGCTTGTGATATGGCACGCTCACACTTTTGTTCTCATCCATTCATTATGTCTAGCTCTTGGTATCCATGCGTATCTGTACAGAGACATATAGCGTATAAGTTGAATATCTGATCCGTGCTATATTCATTTGTTCTGTTTCGCTAGGTTTGTGCGTTTATTAATGTCAGATCTGTTTGCTCAGAAAAGCGTAAAAAAGTGTGGATGATCTGATATGCTTTACAATCAAATACCTCCCAAGATTCAGGAGATATGTCATCAAGGCATGTCTTTATATTTCCACACACACCGTAACCGTGAATTCATACTTGCGTCATTTATGGGTGGTTTAGCATTAAAAGCCTTCCCCCCCCCCCCCCCCAAGCGTTCCGAGTTTAATCGGATGCGTGTAAGCACGTTGTTTTGGGTCACACTGAACAAGTGGTATATTGCTGCACAGTCTTCATTCTCTGTCTTCGATGGGCACGTATAACGGGCATTTTCGTCTTTCTATGGCCACCGAACACTGATATGACTTGCAAACTCTTTAATGTGTATACTTGAATGATGTTCTGTGTCTAAAGTACACACAAAGGGACGAAGGGAGTTCAGGCACTAACTGGCCTGCACACATATTGACCTGGAAGATCGGGAAAACCTTGACGCTTTACCCACCAGGCGGGAGATACCGAGGCGGGATCGCACCCCAAACGTTGCGATTGGAAGTCTGACTTCTTCCCACTTGCCTATCATGTCTGTCGGTTAGTAACAGTCTGTCAAACAAGCAAGCAAAACAAACACAATGGCAGAGAAACGAACATGTCAAGAACGCTTACAGGACTGCAAGCAAAACAAACACAATGACAAAGAAACGAACACGTCAAGAACACTTATAGGACTGCAAGCAATCAAACACATTGACAGAGAAACGAACAAGTCAAGAACACTTACAGGACTGCAAGCAAAACAAAACACATTGACAAAGAAACGAACAAGTCAAGAACATTTTACAGGACTTAAGTCTGTATTTGCAGGAGATATCAAATAGCATAACTAACACACAGGGTAGGTCGTCATCAGTTCTTTTCCCGAGTTCTTCCTGTTAATTCTGGCAAGCGTGGTTTTACAGAGAGAATAATAGTGTTCTCTTTGGTTTTACTGTCCATGTACATGTTTGATAGACTCGGGGATTTATTACCGTTCTTGGATTTAGGCTTCAGTCCTCTTGACTCTGCTAAAGAGTACTTCACTTGCCTCTTAGACGCTGTAGAATTGTCATGCTACTAGGTCTTAAGTGTCAAACAGAGGCGACACCCTTCCTCATTTTTATTTTGCTTCTGAAAATAAAAGAACGTGGTAAAGCTATGCTTTGTGTTGCCAGTTTAGGCACACATTTGTATCATTGTAACTCAGAGTTTTACAAAACGTGGTATAGTTTATTCATGATTACAAAGTCCCATATTCACTTATGTCATCTGAGCTAAAATTTATTATAACTTTGGATGATAAGCAACGCATACATTTTTTTGTTACCGAAACAACACCAGCGCATAGGAGTTATGTACATCCTTATGTATAACCTTATGATGTTTATCATAATTATTTCGGATCACGGTTTTGTGGTTTAGCGCATATGGAATCACCTGACTGCTGTAACGGTGTCTTGAGCAAATTGATCTATCGCAAATTCCGCTACTGAAATTGTGTCAAACATACCTGTGCAATTTCTGAGACAAAAAAACAAAAACGATTTATTCATAATTACATGTAACTATGGAAATGTATTCAGTTCAGTAAAATTGTCCTTTATAAATCAGAATGTGGAAATTGAAATGTGCATGCATTGGAATGGCACCACTCGTACATCATTTTCTCAACTACATAAAACACTAACTCCAATTTATCATAAAACATACATGAATAACAATGTTTCAATGGATTGAAAGGTCCATAAACCAGACTGTACGTGTTGGTATGTTGTGTTCGCACTCAAACACGCACATTCTTCTTCGTCGACTTCTTAATATTATTATTGATAATAATGATATTCTCAATATTATTAGTATTTTTATTGTTGTTGTCGTTGTTGTTGCAATTGTTGTGGTCATTAATGATTATGACGAAAAGAAGGTTGTTATTAAATTTCGTTACGTTTCACCCAAAACATCAAAACAATGATGTAATATACCACGTAGTTTCACTTATGATACCACACGTGCAGAATCGCCGGTAAAAGGCCGTACACCTCATGCATTTGCTATATGATAGCAGGAACACTTCATTACTCATTAGTTACAGCGGACAGCCTAAAACGTGTTTTCTTTGGCTTTGTTACAGATTCTGAACCATGGTAGCCAATCACAGAACAGCAACATGGAACCGGTCACATGAATTATGTGGTCACTCGAATGGCTTTCACTCAGAGAAAACACAAGACTGTGAACTGCAGAAGAATAACATTGCCAAAGCCTGCAGGACTGGTTGTGTTTGTTGATATTATAATAACAGCTTCTGAGGATTACAAACTTCTCCTTCTCCCCCCCCCCCCCCTCCCAAATCTTGCGGTGCAGTTTGTGAACTGCAAACTGAAGTACTTTGAGCCATTCACGCTTGATATACTTTGATCCAGTGTGTAGCACTTTTCCTTTGTGAGAATGAAGTTCGACGTGCAGTAATCATTATTTTTTTTTTTAATAAAAAAATCATTTATTTGTTATTTGTGCATCTATTGATTTTGTAATTACACTTTTCTGATTGAGAGTTTCATCAATTTGCCGTGGCTTTCAGTTCCTATCCATTTTATTTATAGATTTGCTTTATTTATTTCTTTACTTATTCATTTATTCACTTATTTATATATTCCTTTATTTACTCATTTCTTTTGTTTCTTGAAGTAACGCTTGGTGCATATTTTAGATAAAAGAATAAAAATTGAATTCGAAGCTGAGTGAAGCTGGCTTCCAATTTCTTGAAAATATGCAGAACTAGTTCTCAAAACTTAAAGGAAAAGTATGTTTCTTCTTCATCCATGGCAGTTTTTACCTCAAGAATACAAACAGACTTTCAATGATCGAAACGTTTAGTCTTTTAGCGTTAATTGTCGTCATCCTTATCTATGCTCCTTCGTTGTTATTATCAGTTTTATTTTATCTTATTTTATTGTTATATTTTTAAGAAGATTGCGATTGTTTCGTGACTTCCGTGTGTCTTTTTTGACTTTTGACTTACTATTATAGTTTGTACACGCGCAACTGTTGTCGTAATATTATTTGCCTTTACTGTAATTGTAGCTACTATTGTTGTTGTTCTTATTGTTGGTCTAAACTTCCATTCTCAAAAACTTCTGAAGTTTCATGTAGGCAAAGCAGACGTTCAAGACCAAAAACTTTATCCAGTATTATAGCTGTAGCTACTGTTATTGTTGTTCTTATGGTTAGTTCGAAACTTTTCACAAAATTCTGACGTTTTCCAGCAGGCAACACAGAATTTTAAGATTAAAAAGTTTATTCAGTATTATCTTTAAAGAGGCACGAAAGATATGAAATAATAATAATAATTAAAAAAAAAAGCGTTTCAACAGATGGACTGGACAGCCAGTGAACCAAAAATGATGATATGTAGATAAGCACAATTCATTCGTTCAGAAATATCAGAAGAAAGAGGGTTATGGCACTACAGGCTTTCATAGTGTAATGTAAATTGCCCACACATCCCAGCACGTGTCTGTACAGACAGTGACTCCACACTTTCTAAAGAAGAAACGACAATGTACTACAGTAAGTCTCCAGTGATGTAAGTGGTCGCTGACATGAGCATGCAGCCAAGAGAGAGCATCCCCAACGTGGGACGTCGTGCCCAGGGACGCAAAACGCTCTTCATGCTAAAGGGCAATGGCTTCAACACAGACGTCACTGACGTGGAGAATGACGTCAACAGGTCACGTCAGCAGCTGTTGCACGACTCTCTCTACACCTGTTGCAGTAAGGCGGGGGACAACGGTGAACTTCTGGAGCCTGTGAGCTATGATGAGTCGTGCTGAGTCAGCCCAGCCACCCCTACAACCGTATCATACAGCGAATTCTGCACCGTCATCAGGTGGGTACTTCCACTTCTTGAGAATGTGGATTTCATTCATTCATTCATTCATTCATTCATTCATTCACTCATTCATTCGTTCATTCATTCGTTCATTTACTTTTATTCATTTATTTATTCATTCATTTATTCATTTAGTGGAACCAGAAAAACACGAAAAAAGAACCAGAACGCATATTTAATACAACCAATAGGGAAATTTTAGTCTTATTCTCCTAATTTTTGTATTTGGTGTTTGTGTGGTTGTTATCTTACGCTTGACAAAGGCCAGTTGGCCGAAAATTTTTACCTGTCTTGTCTGCTTGTATTAAATACGCGTTCTGATTCATTTTGCGTGTTTTTTTTCTTGTTCCTGTTTGCTTGAACGCGGGCAGTCACACTTGTTTTGGATTTTCATTTAGTGATTATTTGTTGTTGTTGTTGTTACTTTCTTGCTGACCCATCTTCTATGTTGTTTCATCTGTGTTAATCCCATGCCGCCCGTTATGATTATCATTCTCATCGTCGTCGTCGTCGTCATCATCATCATCATCATCATCATCATCATCATCATCATCATCATCATCATCATCATCATCATCATCATCATTATAACATTGTGGAAAATGTGCCATATTCTGTGACCAAAGATGTGATGTGGAAAATGGGGCAGTCCACCGAGGTCACCCACTTCCTCTTGAAAAAAGGTCACACAGACAGAAAAGAAAATGCATAAAATCGCATTTTTGACGAAGGTATGTGAAGAGCACTTTATGAAGAACCTTGGTCAACTTATAAATTCAGATTTCCCTGTTGTGACAATCTACCGTTGTCTTTGTTTCACATTGCGTTCTACTTCATCTGATAGTTTTGAAGGTTACAAGACATTGAGATGTAAAAAAAGTATTCAAGATTTCCTTATCTAATCGTTGTGTAAAAAGGGAGGTTATTAGAAGGGACTTGATCTTTGAAGATTTTATCGCGTTTTTTTTTTTTTTTTTTTTTTTTTTTTTGGTAGCAATGACGGTTTAGAAATAGAATTTTGACAAGTGTAAATATTTCGTTTCCATAGTTGTCACATTTATCAAAGAAATGAGTATATGTTAGAAGACCCTTTCTCCTCTAATGCTCAGGCCATTTGTCTTCCCCCTTCTCTCTCTCTCTCTCTCTCTCTCTCTCTCTCTTAACTCTCTCCCTCTCTCTTTGTCTCTCTCTTTCTCTTTCTCTCTCTCTCTCATAGCGCGCTCATGTGTGTTTGTGTTTTGTGTGCAATTAAACTTACATGTTATCATGGAGCTTAACTCTGTGTGTGTGTGTGTGTGTGTGTGTGTGTGTGTGTGTGTGTGTGTGTGTGTGTGTGGTGTGCGCGCGCGTGTGTGTGTGAGTGTAAGTATGTGTGAGCGAGCGAGGAAGCGAGCGAGCGAGCGAGCTAGAGCGAGAGAGAGAGAGAGAGAGAGGAGAGAGAGGGGAGATAAAATGGGCTTTTGCCACTTGATATAGTATAGCTGGCATTTATGAGTGGATCTGGTCATTTTTATTTGTTTATTACACAGCCCAAAATTTTGCATCCAGGTCATTTTGGGGTTACAAGATTTTTTAACACCTAAAGGAAAAATGTGACGGTGTGTACATTTTTTTTTGTTAATGATTTTGAACGAACTGACGAGCAGATATGCAAACACTGCAGTGACATTACAGTGCTCCTAGTGCTGGGTTACCTAGTACTATAGAATGCAGACGTAAAATTTCATGCAATATTGTGATGATGCAAATAAAGCAAAGCAAGCAAGCAAGCAAGCAAGCAAACAAACAAACAAACAAACAAACAAACAAACAATGCCATAGCCAAAATCCGACCAGTCATCAGACGATTGAACAAATAAAAAGAATCCAAGTTAATGAACAAATGACCAACGAACAAACATGAAAAAAAGAAAGAAAAAACCCAGACTGATGCTCTATGATGTGAATTAACTGCAGTAGTTCTGTCTAAAGGCGGCAGAAAGAAAAGAATCCCAGGAACTGACAGGCGGCCACCTGACTTCCAGAACGGAAAGAAAGTACGGACCTGAGACAGCACAGAGCTCCATACCATACAGCACCACCAGGGATCATCATCCACGTTCTTCCGACCTGAAGAAGCCCTCCCTGATTGACCTGCGCCTGAGCAAGCCAGGTTTACTGAGAACAGAGAGAGACGACAGCGTTCACAAGACAAAGAGAGAAGACGGCGATCAGAAAGTAAACAAGAGACTTTGGAAACCAGAGAACGAACTTCGTCTGCAGTGGGCTGACATCCTGAAAGCTGATCACTGTATCGTTAAAGATCGCTATGACTTACAGCTGTGCGATGTGTCCTCTATTGACGAGCGCTCTGTGTCCCACATGTCCTCCACTGATGACAAGTCCGTGTCCTCACTGGATCTTGCCAGGGGTTATCTCACTGACCGAGGTCTCATTCAAGAGGGCAGTCGGGCCGGCAGCTTACTTGATGACCTAACTCAGAGTCTGGACACCACGCGGAGCGATCCCAGGGGCATCTCCTGTCTTCCCCGCCTGTCCAGAAAGCGGACTTGCAGCCTCTGGACGATGTGCTGGACTATTTCTGGGTGTACCAGGGCATGAGCAGACAGCTGCTTGACCGAGACTCTCCGGACGACTTTTGGAACAGGAGGTTCTTCAAAAAGAAGCCCACCAGACTGCCTCCTATATACATTTCCACAGGTCGGAACAGCCCGACTGCATCATCTGTTGACACGACTCGAAAGAGCGAGACTGCATCTTCTGGTAGCACGCTACGAAAGAACGAGGTTACGTCCTCTGATGGCACAAGTTCTGGCGGGCTTATTTCCCAAGATGTGGACACTCTAAGGGAAATTCCTCGGAGGGAAAAGGTGGTACAGACTGAACCAGATACTGGCCTGATCTCTCATCAAAACAAGAGGTCAGCAGAAGAAGTAGGAACTGAACCAGATTGTACCCTATGCTCACATCAGAACAAGAGGTCAGCAGACTCGGACCTTGACTCTCAGCCCGCTGACAGGCAGATTCAGAGACATACTCGTGGCAAATGTACCTGTAGTTATTGTCACGAGGCTGACGACTTTCGGAAAACTCTGGCACCGTCACAGTCTGAAAATGAAGACGAGCTGCCTGCAAAGAGAGTGACTCTGGTGGTCAAGGTACCTGTGATGACCCAGGAAAGTTCATGTGCAGACTTGCTGGAAACTGACTGATGTGTGTGCACCTGTCAACATTATACACAACCCTGTTCAAACGATAACGAGAACATGCTTTAGAAAATGACTGACGCTCACTTCAAAAGGTATATGGACAAATCTGCTCCAATACAAACACACACATGTGTAAAAACACAACCTCAACTTAATATCGACACAGGCATTTTGATACCGACGTGAGTCATCAGCACGCATCTGACAGTGGTGCAATGTTCATTGGTACACATTTGGCATAATATGAAATGGTGTGTGTTTGTGTTTGTGTGCGTGCGTGCCTGCGTGTGTGTATGTGTGTGTGAAGAGAGCGAGCGAGCGAGCGAGCGAGCGAGAGAGAGAGAGAGAGAGAGAGAGAGAGAGAGAGAGAGAGAGAGAGAGAGAGAGAGAGAATATTCTATAAATATTGGTTCCAGGCACAACAACCCGATTCAATAAAGTCTGCAGAACAGGAAAAAAGGGTACTCGTTATTCGTTGCAGTTATACGTGTGAGAGTTCCTTTGTTATTCGAACCTGTCATATGCAGAAAATACCTGGCTACATTGCTTGAAGTACGCAAAAATAAAACAATGTTATTATATTCTGTGTTTGTATTATATTTTGTGAAATTCGGGCTGTTCACCGTAGACAGAGAGTGTTGTCACGATGCAATGCCATCCAACTTTTTTCTTTCTTATTTCTTAGTATGAGATAATTTCATTTTTGTTTTATCTACTGCAGTGGATTTATATTATATACATTTTGTCAGAGACAGCTCCTTTGTTGTCACGGGTACATTTATGTGCGTTGGGTGTATGCTGAATACCTACCACTGTTTATTTTTCATTGAAAAACTAGCACCCAGATCACCACTCAAAGTCTAGCACAAACAAACAAACAAACAAACAAACAAACAAACAAACAAACAAACAAACAAACAAACAAACAAAACAAACAAACAAACAAACAAACAAATAATCACAACAGGCAAACAGTAAGAACAAACAAACTATCCATCAATGAAACAATCAACAATAGCAAGAAAGCAAGCAAAACTTACAGTCAACAAACAAACATAGTGCTAAAGTTATTTTGACAATATTCTTTTTCCTGCTTCTATGAAACCTTTCTTCTAATCCTATAACCAACATGGTCGTTGGGGGGTGAACTCTTGGAATGCAGCAGCAGACAGAAGACTTCTTCGGTTTTTGAATTGTATTAGGCATACTGAAATTAGTCCAGTTTTTGAGATTCACCACCCAGCTCTTCCACTCTCGATCTGACATCTGACCACCATACACCATCATCACACAGGCACTACAGTGGAATCCCCAAGGGAAAGGAAAATGGATAGACAACAACAAATGGAGAGGTGCTTGGAAAACGAGATGCAGGCAGCCTGAGGGACACGAGCTGACATCCCAAGAGCAGACAAGGGTTCAAGTTAGAGAGAATGGCCCAGAACACAGTCCGCTGGAGGAATGCAGTTGTGGCCATATAATTTCTACGGTCTTTAGAAATAAAGTAACGAAGCCTAAACCCGGTGAAACTGCAAAACAAGTGTGACTGCCCGCGTTCAAGCAAAGAGGAACCAGAAAAAACACGAAAAAGAATAAGAACGCGTATTCAATACAAGACAAGACAGGCGCAAAATTGCAGAATTCATCTCACTTCCGCTCTGACATTATATTTACTTAAAGACATTATGATGTCATTTTAGTCAGTTTATTCCTTTTCTCACACTGGAAGGAGCAGCAGGAAAGTTTCAGTCTTTTTCTCCTAATTTTTGTACCTGGTGTTTGTTTCTTTGTGATCTTACGCTTGATAAAGGCCAGTTGGCCGAAACTTTGCGCTTGTCTTGTCTTGTATTAAATACACGTTCTTATTCCTTTTTCGTGTTTTTTTCTGGTTCCTGGTGAAACTCCGTTGATAATCATCCGAGAAATCACTGTTCAAGGACTGTCATTTTAAGTCATAATGACTACATCTGTCTCCCATGTTACTAATCAAATTTATATATTTACGATTAACCATCAGACCTGTTGTGGGGTGGGGGTGGTGGTGGTGGAAGGAAGCAAAGAAGATACACATAACAAACGAGAAATCTTTAGTTGACGCATTCTCTCTCTCTCTCTCTCTCTCTCTCTCTCTCCTCTCTCTCTCTCTCTCTCTCTCTCCTCTCTCTCTCTCTCTCTCTCTCTCTCTCTCCTCTCTCTCTCTCTGTGACACACACACACACGCGTGGCGCGAGCGCTCACTCACACATACACACAGAATCGCGCGCACACACACACACACACAGACACACAGACACAGACACAGACAGACAGACACACACAGACACACAGACACACAGACACACACAACAGACACACAGACACACACACACACACACACACTCTCTCTCTCTCACTCACACACACAAACTCTATCTGTCTCTCTCTTTCTCTCTGTCTTTGTCTGTCTGTCTGTCTGTCTCTGTCTATCTCTCTCTGTGTCTCTCCCTCTCCCCCCCCTCACTCTTTCTCTATCTCTCAGATTTCTTGATCAGAAGAAGTATCAGGAAAGTTGTCTGATCTGTTAATTTTGTCCAAAATCTAGTGAATTTGTTTCTCATGTTGACACAGGTCAACTGGCCGCAAAAGTTGCACCTGCCTTGTTTCGTCAATCAGATACACGTCCTCGTTTCATTTTCATGGGTTTCTGTTTTCTATTTGCTAGAACAATGGCAGTCATTTTGGTTTGGATTTCAAAATTGGATGGACTTTTTTCTACCAATCACCCACTATATTTGATGCAAGTGTGCATACCATACCTTGCTGCATATCGTCGCCCAGCCAACCGTTGATCCTTACATGTACACTTTGTTTTAACCCTTTTGGCTCCCGCACCCTGACCACTAGCATCCTGCAATATCAACCGTGCCAGCAAAGCAAAAACTTAACCCTTTGACTGTCTCATCGTATCCATCAGCTTCCTGCAGGAAGCTGGTGAATAGGGTGAAGGAGTCAAAGAGTTAAGTTTTTTTTGTTGCTGTTGGTGGATAGGATGCGGGAATCAAAGGGTTAATATAATGTAATAGCCCCACCTTCATAAGGTAAAGGCTGTCCCGTAGCCCTCAGATCACAGGGCAGTGAGGTAATACAGATCTTGACTTTTATTCGGGGTCGGTATTGTGAGGGCAGTGTTCGCTCCTGTGCTGCTTTGCCTTAGATCGTTTGTCAGAGAGACATGTACCGGTTTTTGGCTGGGTGGACTGGAAACCGTATGCATACATGTTTTTCGACCCAGATCAAATAGAAACTATAGGATCAGACTGAAAGGCGAGAGGTCTGCATGATAACAACCGGGCTTCTCTTCTATACCATCACCTGACGCTCCAGAGGGAAGGGAAGTCACTCCCAAATTTTATGTAAAAAAAAAAAGAAGTTTTAATCGCTGCATTCAGCTAACAATCATATGTACAGATTCGCCGCATACGATACTAAGTTAATTCTCTCTGAGCTGTTTTATCTTGCATTGCTGACAACCGGATTAAAAGTAGCGTCTGTCTCGTTTCGTTTAACGGTTAAAATACGTAAATAATCTTTCTGACTCTTTTCTTCTCTCCCCCCCCCCCCCCCCAAGTTATTTCATTATCTATTCATTCATTCATTTTTATTATGGAATCTAATTTTCATGAGTGATGGCAGTCGCTTAGATTTAGATGTACACCATAGATTATGTTCCTGGTGCGCTCTGATTCTGATAACAAAAACAAATGAAACCAACCAATCTGCCAGTCATACTGCCCGCAAGCTAATCAAGCAGCCAACAAACCAGCTAAGGAACCAACCGACCATACAACTAATCAACCAACTAACCAAGCAACCAACCAACGGGTAACTAGCCATCATCCAACCAGTAAACCAACAACTCACGGAGCAATGAACCAGTCGGACAAATAACAATCAAATGCTAACCATTCAACCACTGAGCCAAACAAAGTCATGCATAGCCTACTTGACCTACCTAAAATGCACGAATTAGGTGAACTAAGAATGGAATAATGGAACGGTACATAATACAGCCTGTGTATGTGCCAGCCTTCAGCATCAGTTCAGTTATGACCATCTAGACAGCAATCGGGACATCAGTTTACCTACTCTGTAGATCTGGATTTGAACCCGCTCAGGTAATGTCTCAAGAAAACTACGTTAGTATGGTTATGTAACAAGATCCAATGGCATTGCTAAATCAGTCTTGAAGGGGAACTATTAAGGGAGGGAGACGGAGGGAAAGACAACAAACAAACAAACAAGCACAAACAAACAAACAAACAAGCACAAACAAACAAACCACAACAAACAAACAAACAAACACAAACAAGCACAAACAAACAAACAAAACAAACAAACAAACAAACAAACAAAACGAAACAAAACAAAAAACAAAACAAAAACAAAAAATGGACTGACAGCATTGCGGAATGGACAGAGAAACCATTTCTAGAGAGACCCGACTTTGGCGCACAACCGACATAACTGGAGAAATCTAGTAAACAGTTCTATAGTACAGCACCCCACTGACTCCTCATAGAGTTAAGGAAAAGAAGAAGAAGAAGACGATCCTGTCTGGTGGGTAAAGAGTGGAGAATTTTCCCATTCCACAGGTCAATGTAATGGCAACCTGTTAAACCTGAACCCCCCCCCCCCCCATCGTGTATATACGCACGCAGAACATCAAATACACATGTTAATTTTCAGTTTCAGTTCCTCAAATGATGCCCCTATTGCTTGGATTTGGATTGAATTCCATATACGCTGATAACATAGATGCAATGTGGTGATTTAAAATGAGATCGTTGATATCATGTAAGCCGGTAGCTTACGGAAACACGGAAACATTCCGCATGCACCTCACTCCAATAACAGAATACGTTTACCTTGATAAGGTAGATAGGAAATAACAACAATAATAACAAGGCCCTCCTCTCCTCGACACACGCACACAATTAACAAAAACAAAACAAATACAAAGCAAAACAAAGAAAAACAAAGCACAAAAATTATCTACAGGTAAAAGCCCACTTGCATATGTTATGTTTAGGAACATGTGGGAATTGCAGCCTAAGAACGACAAACAAGTTTTGGAGATGAAAGTCGATACGCCGCGGTCTGTAGTACGGGGCACGTAGAAAAAAAATCACCACAACAAAATTGAACAACAACAACAACAACAACAACAACAACAACAACAACAACAACAACAACAACAACAACAAAACAACAACAACCAGCAGCAGCAGCAGCAGCAACAAACAACAACAAATGTATGATAACAAAAATCAACGGGCAAAATAGGTAGTACCCTGTGGCGAAGAGTGCACTTCCTGCGAAAAGCAGCCAAAAATTCACACATTAGATCCGCTGTGAAAAACAAGATGGACAGACCAGTCTAAGAATCTCCCTTTTCTGTTAAAATTGTTGTACAATGTAACAGCATTTGTGCATAAAAAGTGAAAAGAGTTGTGTGTGTGTGCGTTGGTGTGTGTCTGCATACCTGCATTACTCCTGTGAATAAATGTACGAGCGCGCTCGCGCGTGTGTACCAATGTATGTACGCGTGCACTTGTGTGTATACACTCATGTGCTTGCAATGGTATGCTAAGTTTATGGGCAGAAAGAACAGTATCCTTCGTACAGTTTAAGAATTTTAATGTTTCTTTCTTTTCAGGATTGTTTGTTCAGTAAAACATGACTTCGTGTAGACAATTTGATTACATATTTTGATACAGGCGCGCCACTTGGGAACATAAATAGCATCAGTGGAATTAACTGAAGATGAATGCAACTGAATTTCATTCTGAGCACCGAGTTCATAAAAGCTCGCGGAAGCTTTTCAGCAACAGACGTAAAATGAAAAGTTCTTTTGAACAATATTATCCAACTTTCTCTTTCAATGCTTATCTACCAATATGTTAAAGTTCATTTCCTGAGGAAAATAGGAGACGCTCGAAACTACGTTCAATATGATTTCATGGTTTGCTTCGGCTGAGACCAAACCGTTGCACATCAATAGAAACATTGAAGAAGACAATTAAATATTCTTAAGCTTGTAAAAAGAGTTGACTCTTCGAATTTTTAACAATTTTTGTTTTTGGTTCCCACCAGAATGTTCCGATTTTTGTAGTTCTCAATGCACCGTGACCTTGTCGAAGCTTCGGATGAAATAAATCTCGACGTGGATTGAGGACGATGGTAGCTTGTTGAAATAGTGAAAACAAAACTTAAGTGCTCTGACAGTTTCCAGAAAGAAGGCCTGCTCTTCATGCCTGCCTCAAAAAGTGCTGATTTCAGGAATCTTTCTGATTCGTGTGACGGTATGATTGGCGCTATAATTTCCGAACTTTTACACGAGCGACGCTTCAACGGTCTACACCTTTGACCTA
This sequence comes from Monoplex corrugatus, assembly GCA_030674185.1. Classification (NCBI taxonomy): domain Eukaryota; kingdom Metazoa; phylum Mollusca; class Gastropoda; order Littorinimorpha; family Ranellidae; genus Monoplex; species Monoplex corrugatus. Next base: position 36,341,802 of record CM060305.1, on the reverse strand, counting down.
AAATTCGTAAAGATCCATCAAGAAACTGCTGAACAAATCTTGTTAACACATGAGTTTTTGGTAGGCTAGCAGACAGGAACAAAATATCAGCTACACACTCTTTGACTAAAACAAAGTACACAAAAATACAATCAAAACGCATATTCAGTATGACAAAACAAGATAGGCGCAAATTTTCGGCCAGGTGGTTTTTGTCAAGGGTTTACAAAAGCAAAGAATAGACGCATAAAACTTGTTGGGAAAAAATTAGACAATTCGCATGATGCGGCATTGAACAGGACAGAGAGAGAGAGAAAAGAGAGAGAGAGAGAAGAGAGAGAGAGAGAGAAGAGAGAGAGAGAGAGAGAGAGAGAGAGAGGAGCGCAGTTGACTGAAAAATTGCACCTTGTTTTGTTCTCTTTAGTAAGCGTTCTGATTCTACTTCTGTATATTTCTCATTCTGTTTCTATTCGCTTGAACAGTTGACTGTTGACGTTGACGGTCACTTTGGTTAAGATTTTAAAACAAACTAGCCTGTGCTTTTCCATGTTTACCCATAGAGTGCATCGGTTGTGTAGTTTTTACTTGTGGCAGTAATCATGCAAGCGTGTCCTAGCGCACGTATTTATTTTAATCTCCTTGCCTCTTATGCAAGTGTTGATTGTCAAACAGAAAGTTGTCACCATAGTGACACCACGCCATTTCACTGTCGACTGGTTATACAAAAATAGGATTGTAATCATATACGAACCAGTAGGCCAGTATCGACATAATCTTTATCCAAGTTAAAAGTATCATAGTACTTTTTATTATTCTTAATTATCTTAAATCAGAATAAATTGTATAAAATGAAATGTTATGCCAGGAAAAGAATTTTGATACGAAAAATAATATTTTGTGTTCTATAAAAAGCACGAGTCAAATTTTGAACCTTACACAACCAGCAACCTTCACCTTGAACTTGGAAAACACACAATTTCCTTGTGTAGAGGCCGAGTCTTTCAGTGGGTCAGTTTGGGTGACAGGGATTTCTACTGCAAAGCACCGGTTTCTTACAGTCAGTCGTAGATTGTGTCAGGAAGGAAATCTGTTTACCTTGCAATTCAGAAAATGGGAAAAGGCAGCAGAGCCGGTGAAAATGGTTTGCGAACAGTCACGGTTGAGGAAGTGAGCCGGCACAACACTAGAGATGATCAGTGGCTGCTCATCAATGGCAAAGCCTACGACATCACAAACTTTGCCAAACGACATCCTGGGGGAGGGAAGGTGATCAGTCACTACGCTGGTGAAGATGCATCGGTGAGTGTGTCAAGAAACTGTACTTTTTGGAAACGGATTTGTGTTTAGCCTTGTAGTATTGCACAATATAATACGCGTGCGCGCGCGTGTGTGTGTTTGTGTGCGTGCGTGTGTGCGCGCACGCGTACACACTGTGATCTCTCTCTTTGCCTATACGGTTATCTCACAGTGCCCGAGTCTATTAGACTGTCTGTCACAGTCTGTCAAAGTCTGTCTGGCTGCTTGACTGTCAATAACTGTGTTTTTGTGAAGAAACATTATTGTCTGTCATTGAATTTTTTTCTGTATGAAAATGTTACAGGATGCTGAATGACTATTAATTCTTGGCCTTCACTTTTCATGTTGATATTAAATTTTATAGCCTGCTCTGAGGGAGAGAAGATTGCCACATTGAAACAATACTGTTGACTATACTTTTTTTTCTTTAGACTAAAACAAAACAAAACAAAAATCAATGTCTTTGGACTGTTTTTTCCTATTTTCAGGATGCCTGGACTGCTTTCCATAATGACAAGAACTTTGTGTCCAAACACTTAGCTGCACTCTATGTTGGTGATGTTATAGACTACAAGCCAGTGAGTATTGATTTTGTATTATGTTCCAGATATATATATAATTTGAAGATGATATAATTTGATATCTTTTTTTTTCTAACATACAATCATTTATTCAGAAATATGTATAGAAATTCATGTTAGTGTAATCTTTCAGATTTCATTGGTAGTAATTTCTTTATAGTTCAGTCATAATATTCCTCCATAGACTAATGTTGGGAAATTTTGACTTAAACGTTTAAATCTATCTCATGTGGACATCATACTTTTTTTTCCATGTCAGACTGTTATGCTTTTGACTTAACTTATCTCTAAAAGTTTATGAAAGGGTGCTGTCTACATCAGTTAGCTTCTCCACATTTTTTTCCAATGTATCTGTTTTTCTTTCATGTCTCAGTATAGTCCATTAATCAATGAATAATGCAAATGAATAATTATAGGTGTGTGTTCGTTCGTTCGTTCTTTAATTTAACGTCTTTTCACTATAAGTGATATTAGGTGTGGTGGAGTGTGTGTGTGTGTGTGTGTGTGTTGTGTGTGTGTGTGTGTGTGTGTGTGTGTGTGTGTGTGCATGTGTGTGTGTGTGTGTGCGCATAAATGTCTTAATAGTGAATACATTAAAAACTCCGCATATATCTCAAAATGGACTTGGCGAGTCGCCAAAAATCAGTTTGTGATTTACAATAGCAAAAGATCTGTTTTTGTTCATCATCAGTTAACCATCCAAGAGGACTTCCGAGAATTGCGAAAGCTGGTGGAAGAGAAAGGATGGCTGAAGCCGAACCCAGTGTTCTTCACCCTGCACCTTGCTCATATCATAGGTCTGGAGCTGATGGCTATGGGTGTCTTCTGGTACTGGGGCACAGGATGGTTACCCTGGCTTGCAGCTGTACTGCTTTACGCAACTGCCCAGGTAATACTCTTTTGAGCTGTGAAATGAGATTCTAGAAAAGCATGTAATATAGAAAAAGTAACATTTTTAAGGGAACAGTACAGAGATTCATTGTTTGTGTGCACAAGGACTTCCACGCTCCCTTTGCCAGAAGGCTAAATTTTGTATTAAAATGAAAGGAAAACAGTTCTTAGAGTAAAAATGCTGACTGTTTTTAGTATTCTCTGTAGACTTTTAACTAAAGCATTTGAAACATTCAGTGAGTGTGATAGTGTTATCATTGATGATTTTCTAGCTATGCATTGTTAAATATTCACAAAATAGTGTGCATAGATATATGCATATAGACTGTAAGCAGCTCCTGCTTATGCAGCATGCCCATGCACAAGCTAATTATCTCAATGGAGTCTTGATGGCAGACTAGTGCCGTCCATTTGTACCACGGGGTTTGAATCATGACAGCAGGCAAGTGCCGCCGGAAAATGCCATTTTTTTCATTTATAACATGAGCTGCATTTGAGGAGAAAACTCCTGAAAGTCAAAGTAAAATCATCTGTGCATCGATTGCTTCCCTTAGACCATATCTAAACATCATGCAGCCTTTGTTGTAGACCTAACAAAGTTTCTGGAGCCAGTAAGCGACGCTGTATTCACCTACTTTTTCACAATGGCGGCAAGGCGACTTCGGAACCAGCGTATGTTTTCTGTGCAAGAGGTGATCGATATCATCCAAGCTGAAGGATCTGATGATGAATTAGATCTTGTTGGTGAATTATCTGTCGAAGATAGGGATGATTTGTTGGATTCAGATGACGAGGTTTTCCCTTTTTTGGCTCTAAGTGACATTGCTATGTAGTGGATCATGTGGTTCAAAACTTTTGTTCAGAATGCTGTTTGGATACCTTAATTGGAGTAATTTCTACATTCAAGTGGGAAATCAGCACACAGACTGTGAGTAGAATGTAATGCAGCAAGCTTCTGCCTTTCTTTTGCACTTTACTGTTTGTTTCTATCTTGTTTGGTTATTTTTAAATATTTTTTTAAAAAATGGCCGAAAACATGTGATTTCAGGGGTAGACAAGCACTATTTGACTGTGACTCCATTGAGTTAAAAAAGATTATATGGTGTCAGGACTTTGCTGTGTATTGTATCAATAGAACCCCAATGTACATGCCTAAAAGTTGAAACTTTGGATTCAGTGTTGACTTCATCTTTGCTTTTATCACACATACTTATGAAGAATGCAGACTAGCATGTATCCAGGCATGCATGCACATACACATGCATGCACTTCATTCCATACATTTGCTTCAACAGTACTATGATCCTACCAGGGGAAGTAATTTATGTGATGGTACAACTCGTTTTTAGAATACACAAAGTGAACAATTATTTTAAGAAATGTATGAAGTATCCTTGGGATATGTAAAACTAAGCTGACCACAGATACGTTTACAATAATTTGATAATGATGAAATATTCATATTGTGCAGTTCTCAGGAAACAAGCCCATACATGCTTTGTACTTTACACAAAACTTAAATCAACAATAAATCAATGATATAAGAATGGTAATACGCAGAAAAGAAAAACAACATCATAATTGTATGATAAGAAAAAAACTCTTCTTACATGAATGCATATTCCACACACAGACATGCACAGAGAAACAGACATACAGATGCACAGGCACTAATGCACATATGTAAACAAAGAAAAGAACAAACAGCTATTGTTTTGATAGTAACAATCCCACTTTGGATACCAGTGTGAGACCTCTTCACAGCATGGTAAATATTCTGATTTCATCTGTACTGATGGTTATGGTCATGGTGACACACCAATGATGACACCGATAGAAGTTGTGAGAAGTCATATTGTGATCATTTGGTCAACAGGCGCAAGCAGGCTGGACACAACATGACTATGGACACCACAGTGTGTTTGCCCGGACCTCTATGAACCATGTGTTCCACTACTTCACTGTCAACTTCTTTAAGGTAGGTGTCATGCTTGACATAATGTAGGGATTGATTGAGTCTGTATTGTGAACAGCTCTTTATATTATGAAAATGTTTCAGAAAGGCAAAATACTCAAAACTGTGAAAAGTCACATGCTTTTGCTGCATGTTTGCATGAGTATAAATGTGTTTTTTAAATTGTTTTTTCCACACCTTTTGTACACTTTGCAGTTGATCATTTACGTACCACAGACAGATGTTTACAAAAGCCATTTATATGTACATTTTGTGTTTTAATTAAAGAACTGCTTGAGAGAGAGAGCTCAGCTGATAAAATTCCCCATGTGGAGATGCCGAGGGCTCTTTCAGTATAAATAGTGTCCCCACCTTCTGGAAATTTTGTGCTAGAAATTTTTTCTTTTCTGTCACTTTCTTTGTTTCTGCCATGTTCCTTTGCTTTCTGTCGTCTCTACCTATCATTTTCTGCCTTAATGGTCTATTCACCTGTATGTGTTTGATAGAGTCTTATGTACTTTTCTTTAGGATTGATAATTGGGTACATGTATTGAGTGCATTTTTGGCTGTAGGGAGGTAAGATATTTGGAAGCAATTTTAGGTCATTTTGGCCTGTTTTTAATGTATATTTTGGTGTCCTTAGGTATGCTTGTAGTTGTATTCAGGTGTGTTTTTTAAAATCCCCTGTGCGATAAATTGGATGGAGTGGTCATTGCCAGGGGTATGTCTTTGGATTATGTGCACGAATGCATTGATATGTGAACTTAGTTTTCTTTTTTTTTTTTTTTTTAATCCTGTTGAAGTTTTGTATGTTTTGAAGTGGTTATAGCCCTGATATGGCTCTATGCAGTCGGCTGGACTTTAAGCAACAATAACAATAACAATAGTTGATAAAAGCGTGGATGCAAGGTCTGATGTCTCAAGTTCAGACCCTGCTGCAGCATACAACTTGCCCTATTACTGGCAGTTTTAATGCACTGATACTTCTGGTAGTGTCATCTTAGCATCTCATAGGTCTTTGCCCTTGCTACCATTTCAAAACCAACCCTGCTGCAGCATACAACTTGCCCTATTACTGGCAGTTTTAATGCACTGATACTTCTGGTAGTGTCATCTTAGCATCTCATAGGTCTTTGCCCTTGCTACCATTTCAAAACCAACCCTGCTGCAGCATACAACTTGCCCTATTACTGGCAGTTTTAATGCACTGATACTTCTGGTAGTGTCATCTTAGCATCTCATAGGTCTTTGCCCTTGCTACTATTTCAAAACCTTGTGAGCTGATAATAAATGAAAAGCATATTTGTTGTTATTTTTTTTTTTTACGAACTACATTTATGCTGCATTGATGTATTGGTTTATGTATTGGGACTGTATACTGCATTGATGTATCAACATGTCAACTTTTCCTATATCCCCCTCCCCCCCCCTATTTTTTGTATGTGGTAAAACACAGTGAGCATTCTTTGATATGGATTGTTTGCGCTGTATGAATAGCATTGTTATCGTTATTAGTATTGTTGTTACCATTATTTTATTAGTAGTAATAGTAGTAGTATTGTTATCATCATCAACATCATCACTGTCACGATTATTTTTATTATTATTATTATTATTATTGTTTTGTTATTATTATTATTATTATTGTTTTTATTATCGTTATTACTACTACCTGCCAATCTGAAATGACAGGGTGCATCCTCTCACTGGTGGAACTTCCGCCACTTTCAACACCATGCTAAGCCAAACAGACTGTCCAAGGACCCGGATGTGGACATGGCCTACCTCTTTCTCATGGGCGATGAGCTGCCCAAAGAATGGGGAGACCAGAAAAAGGGAGTGATGCCTCATCAGTTCCAGCACAAGTACTTCTTTATCTGTAAGTTGTTGTGTTGATCCTTGTTTAATCTCCATTCAGCGCTTAGATTTGATTTTATCAAGATTTTGCGCTATATAAATATTGTAATTATTATTATTATTATTTTTAAAAAAGGGAAATTATTTCAAATCACATGAGGAGTGTGTGTGTGTGTGTGTGTGTTGTGTGTGTGTGTGTGTGTGTGTGTGTGTGTGTGTGTGTGTGTGTGAGAGAGAGAGAGAGAGAGAGAGAGAGAGAGAGAGAGAGAGAGAGAGAGAGAGAGAGAGAGAGAGAGAGAGAGAGAGAGAGATGTGTGCATATGTGTGAGTAATCAAAATGTTAAGCAATATTTTCTGGATTAATATTTGATATATTTGCATCAGAGATGTGGACTGTCAAGAAGTCAGGAAAGCAGAAGGATGTCAGGGTCACGCTCACATAGACCCAAAAATGCCATAAATCAGTACTTTTTGAGGAGGCTTTGTGAACAGCTCGTCCTCAGGAACTTCTGACAATATCTAAAATCTGTTTTCACTGTTTTGAGTCTTCCCTTTTCCTCGATGTACTCTATTTTATTTCAACTGACACTGAGAAATACAAACTGTGGATTTTGCATGTATATACACATGAAGGGGGTTAAGCCATTGGAAGGACTGCACAAATGTTGACTCGGGAGATCGGAAAAATCTCTACTATCTATCTACCAGGCAGAGACATTAAGGCAGATTAAACTAGGACCTTCCAGTTGGAAGTCTGACAGTGACATTTACCCACTTGGCTACCATGAGCATCTGTGTGTATGTGTGTGTGTGTGTGTGTGTGTGTGTGTGTGTGTGTGTGTGTGTGTGTGTGTGTGTGTGTGTGTGTGTGTGTGTGTGTGTGTGTGTGAGTGTGTGTGGAGAGAGAGAGAGAGAGAGAGAGAGAGAGAGAGAGGAGTTCAGACTTCATACTTCTGACTTCTGACTTCTGACTTGAGATGACTTAATCACTTAGGCCATTGCCCCTCATGAAGGGAGTGAAAAAAACCCAACAAAATTCAAGAGAACTTTGACAAAATTTGGTAGACAGTGCTCATCAGAACAACCACACATTTACATACAAGAACATAAACTAAGATACAAACATATAAATGCGCAAATGTATGGACACCTATGAAATATCTTTGACCTTTTTTGAGAGATTTGTCCAAAAATAATGCTTAATTTCTCATTGCTTGTTCATTTTTTGTCAAGAGAAATTGAATTAACTTTATTCTTGTGGAAAACTCGCAGTATCTCTGTGGAAACAGATCTTTTTGTAGGTCACAAAGAGAGAGGAGAGAAAGAGAGAGGGAGAGGGAGAGAGAGAGAAAGAGAGAGAGAGAGAGAGAGAGAGAGAGAGAGGAGAGAGAGAGAAAGAGAGAGAGAGAGGAGAGAGAGAGAGAGAGAGAGAGAGAGAGAGAGAGAGGACATGTTAATGACAGGATATGTGTAAGTTGTATCCTGAATGTTTGTATGAATAGTGGAGCTGATCATGCTTCGTTTATTGTTTTGCAGTTGGCCCACCTTTGTTACTGCCTATTTACTTCCACCTTGAGAATTTGTTCTTCTGCTTCAAGCGTCGTGACTATTTGGTAAGACACATTGTATACTTTTGTAACATATCATGTCCAGTTCATTGAAATAGCATAACAATTTATTTCATAGAAGTCCTTTTGTGAATTACTTTCTAAATTCTGTCATCTTCCTGTGGTCTTTGCTAAACTCCCTTAATATTATGCTAAATGTTATCTCTTCCTGCTTACGCCGTGTCGACTATGGGACCATTTTGACATGTCCGTACGCCTGTAACCGTGTCTGCCACAGGGGATTTTCGTCATCGAAAGTTCAGGGGAAAAATGGGAGATAACTAGAAACTTGGCCATCCTCTAGTGGAGGTGTCAAAGTGCAGTTTTTTTCCCTTTGACCGCTCAGAGAATTGAATATTAAGCAAGATTTTTACTTGTTTTTTTCTGTTCTTGTTTGTTTTTGATGCCACATATGTTTTTGATGCCACATCCTCTGCATGATTTCAGTGCATTGATTCCATGATGCTCATTTTGGCTGTTCTGTGCATCACTGACCCCAAGTTAATTCAGTTGAAATTCCAGTGCCAGGAAGCCTTTAGGAGCCACAGTGTCAAGCTATTTTGGGATCACCCATCAAAGGAGACTGCACTACCACAGTTATTTCAGTGGAGTTCAGCAGTGTCTCTTCCAACTTAACTTACCAAAGACATTGCCTACTTCGCCCCTTACTCAGAATGAGAAACCCCCTGTTTTAATAATATACAAGCAGAAAAAACAAAATTAACGTGATATGCCTACTTTGGCATGAATACTCAACATTAGGGCCCAGTTGTGAAATTCAGGTGTTCATCTTGATACATCTAAGTGCAGCAGTCATTACAACTGATAAGCTTTTGTACCACTGTCAGACAACTTGGCGCTGGCACAGACACCTATTTTGGATATGACAGCCACATATCTCTCAAATGAGATCTCCATAGACAGGTACTGCGGATGAAGAAATTAAGGTACCATCTTGTTTTGGAACCACAGGATTTATCTAGTTTGGTTAAGATAGTTAGGGGTTACTCTTTCCTGTCATGCTCCGTTTTTCTCACAAGGCTTTTTCTTATTTCTGTCTTCCATATCATCCATTTGTATTTCTTCCAAATTCTCTCCTTAGCATCCCAAAGGCAGAGCATAACTGCCTTTAAGGCTAGATAAAGAACGGTCACTAATGCAAAAAAATCCATATTCTCTGGTAGGTAGATAGATATGAATTTATATCTTAGAAGGTGTGTTCACAGGAGCTCTAGCCTATGTAAGAAGAAGAAAAAAACCTGCAATAACATTATTGCTCAAGATAGCCTGTTTACAAGGTTTACATAACACTCCTTATCATAGCTCATCATGTGTATTTTTTCAAAATATTTATAAACAACACTTTACAGACAGTTGAACTATCTGTTTATGTTTTTACTTTATACAGGATCTGATTCTGACAGTTGGCTTCTTTGTCCGGCTGCACTACATGTTTGCTGGGTTCCTTGGAGTCTTTGGAAACTTCATGTTCTACATGATTGCCAGGTATGTGGTTGTTATAGAGCCTGATGTGAACGAAATGATCAGCACTTAGCACATAGTTATATATAGCTAATGGATTATTTTTGACTGCCATCTGTACTGTATCTGGTAGCTAATGAAGTAGTTTTCATTGCCATATTATTTGTAGGCTGTCCAATATTTTCAGGAAAATATGCATGCGTCCGTTTTGATTTTCAATAAAACTGACTGAAAGGACATGGGCTTAGACTAGTCTGCTTTGCATTTTTTGTCCACTCAAATTTCTATGCAGATGTTATTTGCACTGTATTGACAACACATTGTATGAAAGCACGGCTATCTGAAAATAATGACAGTTAAATATTATCAAGATGAAATTCTTCAGTTTACAACTTAACAGTAAATGTTTACATAACAACGAAAGCAAAAAATGGTGTGAAAATAATGTGATCCAGAAAACATTTTTGTGAAGTAATAGATGATTGTTATAAGTTCCTTTGTGACTTTTAACATTATTACTTCAATGGCGATGCTTGTTTTATAATACATTAAGCATTTTGGGACTGTAACATTCCCTGTAACATAATGTTCCTTACCACAGTCAAGTCATTCACTAAACAGCTTATATATGTTTCAACCTGTCATGAGATTTTTGTCAGCTTGACAGCTTATGCAGCTAGCTTTGTCTCTATTGAGAGAGTAGTGATTATGTGGTGTGAAAACCTGTTTATAGATGACAGGAAGTTTAGATTAGATGTATTTGTTCTGTGACGGTTTCCAGTGCTATTCTGTTTTTGGTTTTCTTGAAAAAATGATCAGGACTGATTGCACAGGCAACCACTTGGCCTGACAAAGGCCTTGGGAGAGATGGAATTGTAACCTGTTTTGATGACTGCCTGATGTTGATTAGGAACGTTTCATAATAATCATTGCATGGCTAATGTGTTTCAGAATGATGGAGAGTCACTGGTTTGTGTGGATCACTCAGATGAGTCATATACCTCATGATGTGCGACGTGACCGACAGGATGAAGACTGGGTTACCCTGCAGCTCAACACCACATGCAATGTCACCTCTACCTTCTTCAACGACTGGTTCTCTGGACACCTCAACTATCAGATAGAACACCAGTTAGTTGCTTTGCTTTCTCCCTGTTTGTCAGTTATGTTTCTTGTTTAATTCTTTTTCAAGTGTTTTTTGTTGTTGTTGTTGAAAAATCTCCTCTTAGAGGATATTTCTTTAATTTAGGGAACATGTGTGCTGTTGGTGATGGCAAGTAACATAAAAGTCATTACGTTGATATTGTCTTGGCTTTAATAATGTGTTGTTGCTGCTGTTTACATAAGGGTCCTGGACGCTGTACGCGTTCATTATGTGTTCTCCCTGTAACTGTACAAGTTAACCTGCAGATGTGGAGTATATTCAAAGGATGGAGACTTAGTCACATAACTGAATTATGAGCTTTATGGTGTCCAAGGTGAATTCTGTTGTGTACAGTATATGTTACATATAGAAATGAACTGAAGATGAAACAGAATTTTCACATTTGATAGGATTGTCTTTATTAACTGTTCTAAAGCATATATTGATCACAGGAGGTGTCGTCTGGAGCGTATGATGGCAGTTGATCACAGGAGGTGTCATCTGGAATGTATGATGACAAATCTGTCTATTTTAGAAATCATAGTATGTTTTGCCTCTATGCCAAGCAGGCTTCAAGACAAAAATATTATTTCAACTTTTTGTATGAATACAATTGTCACGAAAAGGCCCACAGAAGGACATTGGGACCATCTGAGGCATGACTGTGCTTGAACATAAAAGTAGAAAACAGTATGTAAGAAACCAACCTGTGTTTAATTCTCTGGGAGCAGTCTTTGTCATGAAGGACTGCGTTCAATAAGGCTTGCGTCCTAGACCCAGGATCTCCAAACTTGAATAGTGGTTCCCTGTACATAATTATAGGCCTCTCTGTTGCGAACATATCTGTTATACAAGTTTTGATTGACAGTAATTATGTTATTAATTTTCAAAAAAAAACAAAAACACATCATACGAGCATATGTGTAATGGAAAGCCTGTCAATGTTGCAGTCTGTTCCCAACAATGCCAAGACATAATTACTACAAAGTGGCACCACTGGTGCAATCCCTTTGTAAGAAACATGGAGTCAACTACCGCTGTAAACCTATGTTCACTGCCTTTGCTGATATTGTCAGGTCAGTAATGCATTCTGTTTCTTATCTTCTTTACTATCACTGTTTTTGACATTAACTATTTAAAATTTGATAGGATTAACATCATGTCATTTCAGTACTAGTATGTTCACTTTTTTCTCACTTCATCTTTTTTAATCATCACCTTATCAATTGTCACTTGCCTTTGCTGCATCAGTGATATTGTAAAGTAACTAGCAGCTTTTTCTACTCCATATTATCTTTTTAGCCCAAATTTTATTTGTGATTGTTGTTTGAGAATTTTATTTGGGAAAAGGGGGAGAGTTGTGTATCATATTTTGCATCACTGCAATGGCATTATCCCTGTGCTGCTCATTTCTGTTTCTTAGCTCATCACCAAGTCCATGTTCATTCCATCACAATGCTTTTGAACGGATTCACACAGGGACTATCATTGTAAAATATCTGTGAGGTCATTAAGTGATTTTGTTACCGAGTCACTTGATTATAGTAAAGAAAGAAAGAAAAAGAATAAGACGCTGCCACAGGCCAGGAAATGAGCATGTGTGTGTGTGTGTGTGTGTGTGTGTGTGTGTGTGTGTGTGTGTGTGTGTGTGTGTGTGTGTGTGTGTGTGTGTGTGTGTGTGTGTGTTGTTTTCAAGATGTGTACTCAATAAGAATAAGACATTATCATCATCATCATCATCATCATCATCATCATCATCATCATTATTGTCACTTTGAAATGTACTAGACAGGCTTATTGACCTTGTGACAGACATTTCCTGGTTCATATTTAATGTTACAGTTTTAATACTCTTGCTGGCTTCAGCATTTATCAAAACACACTGTAATGTTATGTATGATGTTGTGTTTTTCAGATCCCTGCACAAGTCTGGACAAATTTGGTATGATGCCTATTACGAGTAAGGCCAGTGCTTTGGACGTAGCATTTTTCACAGTGAGGAATCTGACATATGGCTGCTACATCTGTCTGAGCTGACAGCATACTTGTGGTGTTTGTCAAGATTCTGAATTGCACGAGTCATTAAACAATGTCAGGCTTTTTAAATGTTGCTTCCCAATCATGAAAATCAAACAAATATTTGTCATGCTTAATGATTTTTTATGAATCTAATTTGAACAAGTTACTAAAGAAGACCAAGATAATGCTGCACTTTTCTCTTGTCCTTTGTTTTCCTATCTCTTGATCTCTATGCTTTGGTTATATAGTATATGCTGAGATTATTTCAAGGAACTTTGAATAATGCCAAGCAATTTTCGCTCACTCACATCTCCAAAACTATTGCAGATAATGCAGTAAAGATATATATCAACTGAAATGGAAATTAACAAAGATTCTTTGTGTAATAACATAATTTGCAAATATCAAACCAGGTTTTCTCAGGAGCACATGGTGAGGCTGAGAATCTTCTTCAGAATCATCATTTAGTCATGCTTCTTCCAGATCAAAAACTGGCTTATTGACATTGAATTTATGAAATCTAATTTTATCAGGCCGGGACCAAAATCTCCATCATCAGCATTAGCATCATGAAAAACTTATGCCAATGTTTCTTCAAGCATAAGTGTCAGTTTTTGTTCTGCAATTATTGCTGAACATGACAACTTAATGCTTCTCAAACAGTACTGGTAATTACAAAATTATTTGTGCTTGCAATGCTCAGGAAAGAGAGAGCTTTCAGGAAGGTAAATCTTGTAATGTAGCGGTCAATATTTTCGTAGTGGTAAGGAAAACATTAACACTAGTCTGTCTAATGTACTGAATAGGTCAGTACCGCATTGGTGATCATAAATCATGATTAATGTCATAAGTCAATGGTGCAGAGAATGGGTTAAAGGTAAATGACAACTAATGTTCATGTTTATTGTTTCCCCAGTTTTCCCGTCTCCAGCTTCATTTCTCTTTCTGTCCCCAACCCTCTACTTTTAGAAAGCACACAGAATTATCCTGCTGCTTGCCTTCTGCTTTTGTTTAATTGTGAATTTTCAGCTAACATTTCTTAGTCCATTCATCACTGCCCCTCTGGCCAGACAGTGCCTTGTACACTGGCCTCAGGGAGCTAAAGCATGGCTGCTTACTGCTTACCCAAGCAGAATGCTAGAAGACCTCAGTGTTGCTGCACTATACCACCATTGTTATGGAACTTCACCATAAGTCTTGCTTATGCCTTATGTAGAACAGAGTAACCCAGAAAGTTACATCATTAAGGCTGATTAGAGTTGCCTACTGCTGTCTGACATCATGTCGACTGTAGTCACCTGCAGTAGTGTGTTGACTGGAGTTACCTACCGCTGTGAACCTGTATGGGTGACATAAGTTGAAAAAGTGGTGACGGGGTGTATATTTGATAGGTAAAGATATGATAAAGATACTGAAGTTTGTATGGCTTTACCCCTTGAAGGGATGGGAAGTTGAAAAGGGCTTTACAGTACAGGCCCTGTAAATTGCTTTGTCGTCTGCCTGTTTTATTATATTCAGCAGTTTGCATTTCTTCACAGCTATATATCTGACCATATTGCTTCTCTATGTATTGTTAAAAAAAAAAAGCACATTTCATGAAGCAGATGGATAGGTCAGAAAACACATAAACACGTTAGCATGCAAGGAAATGGAAAAAAACATGCAGACCTACAAAACATGAAGTACTTTTTAATAACGTCATCTGATCCTGTTTTTATTTTGATGTCATCTATCTTGTTGATGTACTGACAATCTTATTGCTATAAAGTGTTTGAACAGTGGGATATTCAAGACAAATCTACTAACTCTTACTTGCCAACAGTAGTATCAAGAAAAGGACAGTCAGAGCACTCATTCCCCAGAGTCAAGGTAGAGCATGACCAAGCATGGTTGCCAGAAACGGATGGGTGACCAAGTTCCTGCCTCGGCTTGAAAATACAGTCCCTGAGCACCCAGCTGTGAATGGGTACCTGTCCCTCTTTAAAAGTGAAGAGGATAAAGTATTGAGAGAGAGGAGACAGGTACTTCTCTCATCATGCTGGCCTCAAGACAAATTGAAGTCACAAACAATCCACTTCTCAGTGAACACTTAAGATGTTGGAAATTGTTTACATTTAAATCAGCATTAGCAGGCATGTATTACTGAGGTTTTGTTAGCTGACATTTTTGTAGCTGTGTTTGATTAACATCTTTGGCTTTTACACTAAAGTATTTTGGATCATGCGACATGCCATACTGTGATATGTTTTCTGCTGTTTGTCGTATTCATTTGCTATTGCACAATATTTTGATTATCGGTTATTTTTCTTATGCTTATTAGATGTGTATACATTCCAAATGAATATTAGGGTTCTGGGGCACAGACAGTATGAGTTCTGAATCTTGTCTGCTCTAGAATGAAAAAATATATTCACAGCATAAGCAACATCATTTAAATACCTATCACATAACCCTTACCTGAAAGATGAAAAAGTCTTGGCAGTTATTTGACCTGTAAATCAGTCTGCTGATGCAGTCAGACTTTTGGTATGGAGGTATTGGTTTGGTCTTTTCCGTCCGTTCTCATGATTTCTCAGTTTGGGATTATGGCTTGAAGTCAACAGTATTGTCTTCCTGGGTATCAAGGCACTTAGCTCATCTCCAGTGCCATATGTTATATTTGTATGTGTTTGTATGTATTGTTCTTGGAGTGAGTGTGTGTGTGTGTGTGTGTGTGTGTGTGCAAAAACAGCTCGGTGAGGATTTCTCATTTGTGGTGGATTTTTACTAAATTTGAGTGATAGGTTATCTATTCCAGTAAGCAGTAACAATTATATTTATTTGAATGAGCTTAGCTGTCTTTCATGACAGCCATGCATACTGATATATATTGGTATCATATATAATATTCATTGACAGATTTTATTGTAATTGAGAATATTAACAGTTTATACTTTTGGTTGAAATGATGAAAAGAGTAAAAGCATGCCTTAATTTTAGGCTGTTTATTTATGGATCTTCACAAAGGTCAGATAATGTTTAAGAGAAGGGCAAACAATTAAGTTTTAGGCATGGGTCACAGTCGTAAATTTTCCAGTGGCATCAGATAATTGAGATTACAGTGGCATTCCCATCTTATTTATGATATCACTTTAACTTGAGAGTATATTCTACATTTTTCTATGTTTCCTGTTCTCAGTTTTTCCGAGTCTGCCAAATATGTTTAAATGGAATTTTTTTTTTATGTACATGTACAATTCCTGTTTTCATTTTTTAACGGCAATTTATTTTGTTCCAAAACAATCTGATATGTTCAGAAGTTGCCCTTTACAGCTGATCTCAGTGTTCACTTAAATCTTTGATCCCTGTTTAAGTTGAGAAGGGTCCTGGTTTCCTTTCTCTAAATCTTCTAAATTTGAAAGTGGTACAGCTGTATTTGAATGAATGCTTTACATTGTGTATTCTGAAATGGAAAGTTTGCTTTCTAAAGTGTATAATACCATAGAGGTGTGCTGCTGTATTTTGTAATCAATATTTTTGGGGTGTTTTTTCTTTATATCTACATGGTGTGTTAAGTTCAGGAAACCTGAAAATGAAATGTGTAATGTTACTGTTTTTGTAAGTGTTTTATAGTTAAAATATACTATATATGTATGATATTGTTTTCTTTGTTGAGCTGTCTGTTTTTCTTTGATGTACACTCATTAGATCATATCCTTTAAATATCATCAAAACATTTAATTCTGTTCGTATTTTGTCTCTAAGACACTATGATTTGTACTGAGAAAGAAGCATCACTTCTTTAGTTTATGAGCAAAAAAATAAGTAAATATGTTGGTTTCTTTTGTCGTGAGCTTAAGTAGTTGCACCCAGGGTAAATTATGTCTTTAAAATCCGAGAAAGGTTGCTTTTTGTCTTTTCAGCTGAGAAAGTTCTTAACAGTTTGCATGAACTGTGTGAGTCATAACATTTTATAGTAAGGGATTGGTAATAAGGAGATCTTACATTCCATAAAAGACAGTTTATTTGCAAGAGTTTGATGTGTGAGTGGGTTGGTGTGCTGTTGAGTACTCACTATAATGGCAACTTTTTGTAAAGTGAGTACATCAAACATTTGAATATTTTATTGGTCTCTGGTTAATGATTTGCACTTGCGTTTGTTGAAATATCTCTATGCTTGTGTGTGTCCAGTTTATTTTTAGTGTGTATATATACCTGTGTGTGCATTTACATGAGTGTCTGGATGTATTTTTGTATGAAAAAAAAAACTGCTCAATGTTGCTAATGATTTTTTTACATAACATATTGGTGTTGTTTGGTTTACAGCTTTATTCAGTACAGCCTTGCTTCCAGAAATCATTTTCTCACCTGTTGGATGATAAGTAATCATTTTCTCTGCATAATATAGGTGTATTGATTTTTGTGCTTTTGTTCCTGATTTCCTGGTATAAAACTTTATATGCTGTTTCAGAAACTGGTGTGTACAGTATCAATGTACTTACATTGCATAAATATATATTCCCACCCATACAAGACAAATTTATGTATTCCCACCCATACAAGACAAATTTGTTTAGTGGCAACAGTGTGTGGTATGATATGGAGTTAATACAGTATTATAGGATAGGTCGCAATGCAGCAAAATAAGCAGTATGTTATTGAATAAATGACATGATTGATCATTTTGAGAATAGCGAGTATTTTTTTTGACATAAAGAACATCAAAACAAAATAAAACAAATCAAACATACTGCCACTGATACTTCCAGCAAAAAATTAAAGTAATACGTAAAAAGTTAAGTATGTTACAGTCTTATGTCTGGAAGACTCAACTTATTATTTGATAACAAATTGAGCTGTGAGCATTCCAGCTGAAAGACAACACAACATTACTAATGTCAATATTGTTGTTTCATGCATGGTTCAGTGTGTGTTATGTCGTGTGCATGTGTGTGTGCCTGAATATGTGTGTGTGTGCCTGAATATGTGTGTGTGTGGTGTGTGTGGTGTGTGTTGTGTGGTGTGTGCGTGTGTGTTGTGTTTGTATGGTGCGTGCGTGTGTGTATGTGTGTTTGTGTGTGTGTGCGTGTGTGTGTGTGGTGTGTGTGTGTGTGTGTGTTGTGTGTGTGTGTGTGTGTGTGTGTGTGTGTGTGTGTAAGAAGGAAAGAGAGAGAGAGAGAGATTAAATATAAAATAATGCATGTTGAACCTTCAAGAGAGAGAGAGAGATTACATTTAAATGCACTGCATGTTGAATGAAGCTTGGCCATTCTTATCAAAACTTTAATCTCGTTTGTTGATTGAAATAAGATTATGTTGAAAATTATGAAATGGAAAATTACTTATAAATTACTTTTAACAAAATTTCAGGCAAACATTTGAATGACCAAGTAAATCTGACTAAATGATGCCTATTTGTATGCTTTAAATGATCTCATCTTTCTGGACGCCTACCACTATTGTCCTATACTTGCTTTTGAAAATACTGTTGTTGATTAAAGACATGTAAAGAAGTAAATGTTTTATGAATCGTTTTGAACACATTATGAGTGTAAATAATTTCAAAGTGTTTAAGCGAGGGGAAGAAGAACAAAAGGAAACAGTTAAGATTATTTCATGATCTTTGTGTGGAAGAAGAGATATAAGCGATGTAGTACATAAATATACAGCACAATGCATCCACATACGAGTATATCATTGCTGTTTCAGCAGAAGTTTCTGATTGTGTTCACACATACGCCTTGACTGAAGTTATACCACAAACATGTACATGCTATGAATGTGCAGTACACAGTATTAGTTTTTCTGTTTTGAAGTTCACATACTATGAATGTGCAGTACACAGTATTAGTTTTTCTGTTTTGAAGGTCACATACTATGAATGTGCAGTACACAGTGTTAGTTTTTCTGTTTTGAAGGTCACATACTATGAATGTGCAGTACACTGTGTTAGTTTTTCTGTTTTGAAGGTCACATGCTATGAATGTGCAGTACACAGTGTTAGTTTTTCTGTTTTGAAGGTACATATATGAATGTGCAGTACACAGTTTTTAGTATTTCTGTTTTGAAGGTCACATACTATAATGTGAGTACACTGTGTTAGTTTTTCTGTTTTGAAGGTCACATACGATGAATGTGCAGTACACTAGTATTAGTTTTTCTGTTTTGAAGGTCACATACTATGAATGTGCAGTACACTGTGTTAGTTTTTCTGTTTTGAAGGTCACATACTATGAATGTGCAGTACACAGTATTAGTTTTTCTGTTTTGAAGGTCACATACTATGAATGTGCAGTACACTGTGTTAGTTTTTCTGTTTTGAAGGTCACATGCTATGAATGTGCAGTACACAGTGTTAGTTTTTCTGTTTTGAAGGTCACAGTGGACAGGGAGTGAAGAAACTGCCATTACTTAATTATTACTTACGACAACTATACATTTTAAATATGACTAGCAAAAATTGCTAGTTATCTTGTACATTCTGTGTGTTAGTCTTAGGGTGTGTGCCACATTCATTTAAAAAGAGATATCCCCCCCCCCCCCTCACAGTGATCCAAATTTACTTAATTTTGTCTTTGAAATAAAAAAAAAAAAGTATACTCTTGCTTTTCCCAGTATCAGCTGTATTTGTCATCTGATGTGTGAAATATTTGTTCTGATTTTGTTTATTACGGAAAACTGCCTTTACGCATGTTCTATTCTGTTTTTACATTGTCTATTGTTATAGTGTTGTATATATTTTATTTTCTGATGTATAGGTCTGTTGGTTTTGTTGCAATGATTGTTTTACAAATACATTCCTTGTTACGTTACTTTTACGTTTCTGTTTTACAGTTACGTTTTTTGTTACACTACTTTTCCGTTTCTGTTTTACGGTTATATTTTTTTGTTACATTACGTTTTTATCCTGTTGAAGTATTGTGTACGTTTTGAAAGTTATAGCCCTTATATGGCTCTCTGCAATCGGCTGGGCTTTAAACAAAAATAACAGCTACATTACTTTTACATTTCTGATTTACCCTATTTACGTTCCTTATTACATTATGTTCAGAATCCATATTCCATGGTGTTATGATTTGCACGTATATGCTACCAACTAATACATATAAATGAAAACAAGTTACCACTGCTTATTCTGAAGGGTAAAGGAAAGCTATCATATAAGAGTTATACAGTGTTTATTGCTAACATCATTATATGCTTACCATTAACAGGAGTCACCGAACTTATGAGGTAAATATCAAATCAATTAAACAAAATAGCTCAGAAATATTGACAAAATACCAGATTCTCGTGAACTGAATCTGGCATACATTAAAGTGTATATATTTGATTTTGTTACAATTATATAAAGAATTAATGAAAGGGTGAAACTTTTTTTTATCCATTAACTTTGATTGTAGTGTTGCTTGCGGGTTATTCAATAAAAGTATCCGATTACTGATACAATCTAGCCTAGTCTAGACTACAATGGTCATCATACAAATCAGATGACATTTAATACAGTTCCGACATTTCCAACCTTTAGGCAGTATTTGGATTGAATTTGGAATAGCATAATTGTGTACACACGGAGGGCTGTTTCCATGAAAAGTTATGAATTCTGAGTCATTAGCAGTTAAATTCGGAGTTTGAATTCAGATTGGTACATAAATAGGAGGTAATTTGATCATGTTAAACAAGGTAAATACATGGCAGTGTTGATTCGTGATGGTTGGGTATCTATGTTATGTAATTTACTTCGTGCTCATATGTTATGTTTGTGTGGTGGTTGACAATCTCATTGGTATAGCTATGCTTTGTGCTGTAATGGAATCTTATCTTTCTTGTTTTACACTTTTTACACCCACACTGGGGACCAAATATATAATATTGATGTGACTCTCAATAAACTTCTGTATAATAAATTGTGATTGGTTTTTTTTTCCATATTGATATGGCTGTGTAACCTATAGTAATATATCAGTTTGAACCGATTGTGATATGTGTGTGTGTGTGTGTGTGTGTGTGTGTGTGTGTGTGTGTGTGTGTGTGTGTGCTGAAGTCTTGAGAGTTATACACACATCAAAACACACTCACGCACACACACACACACACACACACACACACACACACACACACACACACCAACACACACACACGCCGCATGCTCATCCACCCTTATCCCACATACTTGCTACCCATTACCTCTTCTTCCATGTCCTCTTTTTCATTGTAGACTTCACATTCTGTCCATCACAATTCCTGACACTTTCAGTACAACACTCGGCATTTATAAGCACAGCAAATTCTTTCTTCATCTGCTATGCCCTCATCAGTTTTTATTTTGTCCATTTTACAGAAAAAAGACTTTTGTATCAACTAGAGGACGTTTACCAAACTCCGGTCTGCTAAAGCCTGTTTCACATTCCAAGCTTCCAACACACACTTTGTGAACTAGAAAAGAGGATGATCTGATGGTAGAAGGCGGAAAGAGAGTTAGAATAGGATAGACTGCAAGATATATATAGAGAAAGAGTGTGTGTGTATGTATGTGTGCGTGCATGTGTGTGTGTATTTAATAGAAGATGAGAGGGGGCAAACGACAAAGGTCAGTATAATATCAAGTCTGACTTTTCGGCTTGATGCGTGCGTGCGTGCATGCGTGCGTGTGTGTGTGTGTGTGCGCGCGCGTGTGTGTGCACCAACTGCAGACAAACCAACGGAATTAAATTCATCCACCAATCATTCCAAAAACCAAGCAACCAACAATAACGACGACGGCGACGGCGACGACGACAATAACGACGACGACCACAATGACAGCAGCAGCAGCAGCAACGACAACAACAACAACAACAACAACAACAACAACAACAACAACAACAACAACAAATTCCTTCTTTTTTGTGTGCAGGCTGTCTTATTGATACTCGTAGAGACGTCAACTTAATGTCTGGTGGCTTGAGTTCCATTCCTATACCGCAATATAAAAACTGACCCGCTCGTCGCCCATCTTAATTCTTCAGTCATTCTTGTGGTGTAAACTTAAGTGTTCCCCTTTCTCTCCGTCCCTTCCTCTTTCTCTCCATTTCAAGATCTTGCCAAAGCGTAGGGTTTTGCGCTGGCACCAGGAGTCATCCAAGTAATTACAGCAGATTTGGGTGGAGCATTTGTGGAGTTGCCCGAGTGCCATTTGTCCATCTTGACCAAACTTCAATCTTCTTTTTGACAGCTTGGGTTACGTCAAACCTTGACCTCGTAAACATCACCCCTGCTATGGAGCATGGGGATTTTTTCTGTTATCTGATTAAGTACTCCTGGTTTTAGGATGGAGTATGTTATGAACACTCTCTGTGTATGTGTTCTCTTATCTTTCTCACTCGTTCAGTGTTTGGGGTTTATCTTTGTTGGCTATTGGTCCATTCACCTGTGTTTTCTCTAGAAATTCTTCTTATGTAATCCTCGAAATTTCTGCTAGACTGCTCTTCTTTGTCACCCAGTTAGTGTAAACGCCGGAATATGCCATTCTAGCCCATTCTAGCGTTTTTTGTTTACTTGCTTCAACCCCCACTCCCGTCTCTCTGTTTTCTTCAAAAGGAGGAAGGTTGTATGTACTATATCGACAAGAGAGAAGTGTCTGTGTGTTTTCTGTGCGTGTACCTATGAGAAAAATCTCTTGACAAGATTTTCTCAGCTGTTTCTGAATGGATCTTTACAGAGTTTAGGCTAGAGAAATAGACCGTTGTGGAGCCACACATACACCAATTGAAGAGTCATGGCGTTAAGGTCATAAGGTCAAGGTGACAAGGAGAAAAAACGAAAAAGAAAAAGAAAGTGCTTAAAATCAACACTTTTTGAAAAAAGTATGTGAACAGCGGGGAGACGGGGAGAACGCTAAACTGACATCACCAGAATGACTGGCAGGCGAACAGGCCAGCGTTTATGTTGAAGATTGGCACTGAATTTGAAATATCAGATCTTTAGTCCACGGCTGTACCTATATAGCCAGCCCTGCTATATCTCACAGTGGTCTTCTGGGCCATTGTCAGTGACTGTAAATAAGCTAACGAATATGACAAGAGGACAAGACAGTAATGTAGCTGCCTCCTCTTTCTCTCCCATTATGTAACACATCAGTCCCAATTTCTGATTCAGCTAAAAACCTTGGTGTCTGCATTGACTCTACCCTCTCCATGAACAACTTTGTTTCTCAAACTGCCAGATCTTGCTACTATCATCTCCATCGTATAAGGCTGATCAGGAAGTATCTCTCTGTCGAAACAACTGCAAAACTCGTTCTCTCCTTCATAATGTCTCGCATTGACTATTGCAATTCACTCCTGTCTGGTCTTCCTGCCTCCACCATTCACATCCTACAGCGCATTCAAAACAATGCTGTACGCCTTGTACTCAAAAAGAAAAAAGCTGACCACATATCTCCTCTCCTGGCACAACTTCACTGGCTCCCTGTATCAAAGCGCATACAGTACAAACTAGACACCATGTGCTACAAAAGCCTCAATAACGCAGCCCCCGATTACCTGTCAAGCCTACTTGAGATCTATCTTCCCTCACGTACCCTCCGCTCTGCCTCCGATTCTCTGACATTTCGCTTTCCACGCACTAAGCTCAATACCTATGGTCCACGAGCCTTCTCTGTTTCTGGTCCACTCTCCTGGAACAAACTTCCTCTCTCAGTCCGTCAGCAACCTACTTTTGTCTCCTTCAAGTCCGCTCTCAAAACTCACCTTTTCTCCTCCGCATAAAATCCTAACCTCACTCAACCCCCCCCCCCTCTGCAGCCTGTCTCCCCTCGGAGGGGAATCACATGGTTATAATATATAATTGTATGTGCTATGCTCTCTATAATTTTCCATTGCTTTTATTCTTGCTTTTATTGCTTTTATTCTTTCTCCCCATTTATAGCCATGCGTGTGTGTGTGTGTGTGTGTGTGTGTGTGTGCGTGCGTGCGTGTGTGTGCGTGCGTGCGTGTGTGCGTGCGTGCGTGTGTGTCTGCTTCAGCGCTTAGATTTGATTTTGTCAAGATTTTGCGCTATATAAATATTGTAATTATTATTATTATTATTATAAAAGGATGATGGACATGCGTGCAGTCACAATCAAAGCTCCCTCTCCGTGTCCCTAGGAAACCATAGCTGTGGCTATATACACTGGTCATGGGGCCAGCTGATTATCAGACAAGCCGTACGATCAATAGTCAGTGGTCAGAAATGACCATCCCCCGCCCCCCCCCCCCCCGCCCCCCATAAACATGCAGTGGGCAGGGGGTGAGCGTAAGACTGATCTTCTTGGAGACAAGCCAGCAGGAACTGAAGCATGGGAATGATCGAGGTATGCGGAAGATTAGGAAGAAGTATGTATCGATGCTTTGACTTTGTCTGAGAAACTGTTCATATATATTAGTATGGACTATGTTCACATTTGCAGTATCAGAGAACGACTGAAGAAAGAAACTAAAGAAGAAATTGCATACACTAGTATTCTTACCGCTGTAGTGCTTCCTTCTCTTTTGTACCTTAGAGAAAGAGAGACAGAGACAGAGGCACACTGTGAGGAAGGAAGAGAGAGAGAGAGAGAGAGAGAGAGAGAGAGAGAGAGAGAGAGAGAGAGGAGAGAGAGAGAGAGAGCAGGAGACAGAGGACAGACACAGACAGAGAGAGAGAGAGAGAGAGAGAGAGAGAGAGAGAGAGAGAGAGAGAGAGAGAGAGAGAGAGAGAGAGAGAGAGAGAGAGAGAGAGAGAGAGGGAGAGAGAGGAAAGGAGCATGCACGTACGTGCGTGTTTGTATCTGTGTATGCACCGATATAACTGGCCAACACCACCTGCCTGTACGCATGATCAGTAGACAACAGCCCCATTTTCATTTTCATCCTTCTTTTTATCATGTGTACCAATTTTTCTTGGATGTGTGTATGCACTTAGTTTTGCCTGCGCTGTGCAGGCAGTATTTTGCTGCCCAGTCTGCATACTCTGTTTGCGGTGAGCCTGCGTGCTCGGTGTTTTTATGTTTCCTTAAGGCAGAGACTGACATGACTTACAGAATCTTTAACTTGCATAATTTGATTTTTTTGCATACGTATACACAATAAGGGGGTTTAAGCTTGGCAGACATGCACACATGTTGATCTAGGAGATAAAAAAAACAACCTCCTCCCTTTCTCCACCAGGCAGTGGTGTCTTGGGGGATCGAACCCAGGACCTTTCAATTGTAAGTCAAACGTTTAACCATACAAATACCGGCATTTGTGTACTACTGAGCTTTCTTCTGATTGTAACTCCATTGTCAGGTTTTATATTGTCCGAGGTTTTGTATGGTGGGGTTTCTGGAATAAAAGACTTTTGTCCTACATTCCCTTGGTTCAAACTGCAACACTTTGACCAAATTAAAAAATCCACATTGAGATCAAACTCTACTATGGGGAATGTGGTATACATCATGTGTACTGCTGAACATTTAGATAAATATGAACTTGGCTGTCGCTTAAGATGGATTCAAGCCAAAGCGCACATTTAGCAAAACAGGAAGTTCAGGCATATGAATAGTTATGGATAAAAACGCAGACACCACCTAAATTAGCTTTATGCGTCAGTTTGAACTTGTGGTTCATGTGTGTGTTGCGCCGGTTGTGGCTGGTGTGGATCCTTATCAGGACCACATGTTGCTCTTTGAGCATTTTTTTGTCCGCATCTTTAAGGAGAGTTATGATTATATTCCTCTTTGCGGCAGTTAGCGCAATTTTCCATTGCTTTTATTCTTGCTTTTATTGCTTTTATTCTTTCTCCCCATTTATAGCCATGCGTGTGTGTGAGTGTGTGTGTGTGTGTGTGTGTGTGTGTGTGCGTGCGTGCGTGCGTGCGTGTGTGTGCGTGCGTGCGTGCGTGCGTGCTTGCGTGTGTGTCTGCTTCAGCGCTTAGATTTGATTTTATCAAGATTTTGCGCTATATAAATATTGTAATTATTATTATTATTATTATCAATACTGGCGGTTGTGGTTTGACATACATAATAAAAAACAACAACACATTTTTCCTGATGAAGAGGTGATGAACTAACCGGATCCATTGTGTACTGATTATTCGCCTTTAAGAATTTAGTACTGTGGTTGAATTTATCATAGGTTCAATGCTGTAGAAAAGTTAAAGAGACCATTTTTCAACCTATAAGAACGATACTATAAGCTCGGATGTTGAAGAGAAAATGAACTATGATGTGAAATCAGTCAGCAATCATACAACAGAAATGTCTTCTGTGACTGGAAATGTTTTCACAGCCACGAGACATCATCTGGAATAGTCATCTGGGTTTTTGGTAACCCTTTGACTCCCTCAACCTACCCACCAACTGCAAAAACTTAACCCTTTGATTTCCTCACCCTTTCCACCAGCTTCCTGTAGGAAGCTGGTGGATAGGGTGAGGGAATCGAAGGGTTAAGTTTTTGCTTTGCTGGCACGGTTGGCAGTGCAGGATGCTGGTAGACAGGATGCAGGAGTCAAAGGGTTAATGAAACGAAAAGCGCTGCTTGCAGGCAGTACAATACACACATGGTAGACTGACAAAAAGTATGATGGCACCTGCGTAGTCAGAACTAAGGCACACAGAAGCCACAACAGTAGCTACAGTGGTCAGTGAACCAGCCGATAATTAGACAGACTGCACGATCAAAAGCCTGCAAGTCAAAGACAATCCCCTAATCAACACACAGCAGGAATGGGGAGCCTAAGAATGATCGTCCTGGAGATTATTCAGCAGGAAATGAAACATGGTAGTGACTTGAGGTATATAGAACTTTGTGGAAAAGATGTATCATGGCTTTGGTTTTGTTTGTGGAATGTGGTTTATGTGTGTAAAAAAAAAAAGTTTGTCTCATAAGCCTGAGGTCGTAAGGGGAGTGAGGCGGCAAAAACTTCATTATTTCTTGGAGTAGTGCCCATCTTCTCGCCCTCTCGCTGCTGTATTTTCCCTTACTTTGCAGAAAGTCAGGTATCTGTTCATAGCTGGATAGACTTGAGGCTGCACACACACACACACACACACACACACACACACACACACTTTCTCTCTCTGTATCTGTCTCTGTGTCTGTCTCTCTCTCTGTCTGTCTGTCTCTCTCTCTCGCACACACACACACACACCACACACACTCACATACACACACACACTCAGACACACACATACATACACACACACACACACCATACACACACACTCACACATACACACTCACACGCACACACATACACACATGCATACATACATACATACATACATACCACACATACGCTCACACACACACACACTCACACACACATACACACGCACACAAACTCACATATACACACTCACAGACACTCCCATACACACACTCACTAACAAACACTCACACATACACACACACCACACACACGCGCACACACCACACTCACACACACACACACACACACACACACACACACACACACACACACACACACACACACACACACACACACATACAGAGATAGAAACACAGTTAGACACACACAAACATAATACACAGAGACACAGACACAGACAGATAGACACACAGACAGATCCACACACACACATACCACACTCACGCGCGCGCGCGCACACACACACACACACACACACACACACACACACACACACACACACAATCCCAGCATTACTTTCACTGAGCAAGTTTATTTTCAATTCGTGAAAAGGACGACATTAACGATCAAAAACCACACAGAGATATATCACATTCGTGTTGAATACAAATCGAAGAAATATTTCAGAAACTGGAAGATATCCACACAGAGGTAGAACTCACACAATACCCATACACAACGAATACTATAGTATCACTTAACATTCACACACAAAAAGTGCAAATCATGTTATCATATGACACGCACAGTGACATACAAACACCATAGTCGTGAAACAGTCGGGGAGAAAAAGTATTTAATACGAGATCTTGGACAATGAAGCAAAATCACTGAAATCTTTTATCATTAATGTTTAAAAAACATGGACATGCACAAACATACACTGACGTGCGCGTACCCGTTCACACGCACACATACCGAGTGCGCTTACACATACATACACGGGCGGACGCAATACGCACCTTGCCACTTAAGAGTTTGACAATCATGCCAATAGAAAGTAATGTGCTTCTGCCACCAACCAGCAAGTTACTCCTCCACTCCTCTGCACCTCCCCTTCCTCCTTCTCCTCCAAGAAGAAGAAGAAAAAGAAGAAGAAGAATTTGAAGAAGAAGAAGAATTTGAAGAAGAAAAGAATTTGAAGAAGAAGAAGAATTTGAAGAAGAATTTGAAGAAGAAGAAGAAGAAGAATTTGAAGAAGAAGAAGAATTTGAAGAAGAAGAAGAAGAAGAAGAAGAAGAAGAAGAATTTGAAGAAGAATTTGAAGAAGAATTTGAAGAAGAAAGAAGAAGAAGAAGAAGAAGAAGAAGAAGAATTTGAAGAAGAAGAAGAAGAATTTGAAGAATTTCAAGAAGAAGAACAAGAATGCGAATAAGAAGAAGAAGAATGCGAAGAATGCGAAGAAGAAGAAGAAGAAGAAGAAGAAGAAGAAGAAGAAGAAGAAGAATTTGAAGAAGAAGAGAAGAAGAAGAATGCGAGAAGAAGAAGAAGAATTTGAAGAAGAATTTGAAGAAGAATTTGAAGAAGAATTTGAAGAAGAATTGATGAAGAAGAAAGAAGAAGAAGAATGTAGAAGAAGAAGAAGAAGAAGAAGAAGAAATGGAAGAAGAAGAAGAATGAAGAAAGAATGAAGAAAGAAGAAGAAGAAGAAGAAGAAAGAATTTGAAGAATTTGAGAAAAAGAACAATGAAGAAGAAGAGAATTTGAAGAAGAATTTGAAGAAGAAGAAGAAGAAGAATGAGAAGAAGAAGAAGAAGAATTTGAAGAAGAATTTGAAGAAGAGAATTTGAAGAAGAAAGAAGAAGAAGAAGAAGAAGAAGAAGAAGAAGAATTGAAGAAGAAGAAGAAGAAGAAGATAGAGCGAAGAAGAAGAAGAAGAAGAAGAAGAATTTGAAGAAGAATTTGAAGAAATTTGAAGAAGAAATGCGAAGAATGCGAAGAAGAAAGAAGAAGCGAAGAAGAAGAATGCGAAGAAGAATCGAAGAAGAAGAAGAATGCGAAGAAGAAGAATGCGAAGAAGAAGAAGAATTTGAAGAAGAATTTGAAGAAGAATTTGAAGAAGAATTTGAAGAAGAAGAAATGAGAAGAAGAATTTGAAGAATTTGAAAGAATGAAGAATTTGAAGAAGAAGAAGAAGAAGAAGAAGAAAAGAAGAATATTGAAAGAAGAAGAAGAAAAGAAGAAGAAGAAGAAGAAAAGAAGAAGAAGAAGAAGAAGAATGAAAGAAGAAGAAGAAGAAAGAATTGAAGAAGAATTGAAGAAGAATTTGAGAAGAAGAAGAAGAATTTGAAAGAAGAAAGAATTTGAAGAAAGAATAAGAAGAAGAAGAAGAAGAAGAAGAAGAGAAGAAGAATGAAGAAGAATGAAGGGAAGAAGAAGAAGAAGAATGAAAGAAGAAGAAGATTGAAGAATTGAAGAATGTGAAGAAGAAGAAATTGAAGGAAGAATTGAAGAAAGGAATTGAAGAAGAAGGAAGAATGAAGAAGAGAAGAAGAAGATTTGAAGAAGAGAAGATTTGAAGAAGAGAAAGTGAAGAAGAAGAAGAAAGAATTGAAGGAAGAGAAAAGATGAGAAGAAGAAGAATTGAAGAAGAAAATGAAGAAGAAGAAGAAAATGAAGGAAGAAAGAATTTGAAAGAAGAAGAGATGAAGAAGAAGGATGTGAAGAGAGGAAGAGAAGATGAGAAGAAGAAGAAGAAAGAAGAAGAAAAAGAAGAAGAATTTGAAGAAGAAGAAGAAGAGAAGAAGAAGAAGAAAGAAGATGAAGAAGAA
>CM060305.1:36294585-36302085 GCA_030674185.1 Monoplex corrugatus | reverse complement strand
AGAAACAATTAAGGAATCTTGATCAGTACCACTTCATTTGTTCTACTATGCGCACTTCAATTCGAATAAGTATGTTTGGATCATGTGCCAAACTCAAAGCGAATCCATCCATAATTTGAAAAACGAGGAATTCAAAAAGAGATAGAAAAGATTACAGAAAGGCGAAGAATTTTTTGAACGGTTTATGAACATTTAAATTTGGTCACTGGTCAAAGATTATATCATGCTTGATCAAAGGTTTGGACCTGTATCTAATTGCTGGAATGGTTGTACAACGCAAATGTAATTATATCTATAGAAATCGTAAAAATTCTTACTGACCATTTTTGTCAGCAGATAAGCAGAGACAGACAAACAGACGGACGGAGATACATACCACATCAATTTACATCATGCCCCACCAAAGGGGGAAAATATCAACACCAAAAACATGCTGAGAATGAGACAGTGTTTTTAGTCACAGACGACATCAAACGAAAAAAACAAAAACAAACAAACAAACAAACAAACAAACAAACAAACAAACAAACAAACACAACAACAACAGAATCATAACATTGTAAGAACGTCACAAACGTAGCCAGTCAGTACAAAGTCCGACTTTGGCAATACTTAGTAACATGCAGGCCTGTTTGAAGCTTGTCGATCATGGAGTTTAACTTGTACGGGCTATGTTCTCACTGCTGTGTGCTGTCAATGATAGCATCAAAAATCATGAACCACTCATGGACACTTGTTTATCCTTTTATAGCTATTTGCTGCTTTGAGTAGCGGTCAATTCTCACAAAGTGTAGAAATAATAGGAGCTGTTAGTATCTACGTCAGCTATCCTACTAACTGCAGTCTGACAGCTTCATCTCCCCAGCAACACATTTCGGTATAACCGGACGGAAAAAGTACGTAAATGCAGAGTCAGTAGAAGCAACGATGAGTGACTCACACGAGTCTTTAACCAACCCCTTCTTAGGGATTTGTTGCTACTCATACGTAACTCGTCATGGCGGAAATTACTCCCATTTTTCTTCTTTTTTTTTTGATCCCATTTTTTTGGAAATGTCGCACAGAAGTGATGTTACTCCTGGGTGCTTGAAGATGTGACGAAAGTTAGTCTTCTGATTGCTTTGCTTTCGTGTGGGCAAGTGATACATACACGATACTGAGTCCAGTGGTTATGCATGGAACATGATATTATAACAATCGTCAACACGAATGTACATGCCTCAGCCACCTTGCTGTTAGTATTTCCAATCAGTAAGTTTAATAACATCCTCTGGCAAACTATTAAAACGGTCGCCAAAAGCACTCCTCCACCCCCACACAGAGATAATGAGTTACCAACTCCGGATATGCGTCATATTCCATCACAGCGACGTCATAATGCTAAAAATAGAATGAATTTGAATCCGGAAGTTTTTCCTCGAGGACAACAGTCCCCGTATCTCTATATCTGCTGTGAGCATTACTATCCACAATCGTTACTGTAGTTTTAGTTTTAATATATAATATTTAAAAAATACCCTGTTACATGGCATCTACAGTATCTTTGTCAACGGTCATATCTTTATGTGACTGATTGTTTGATCCATCCAGCCAAGGTAAACAATTGTATTATTCAAAAGAAATCAAAATAGATAGGCAGATAGACAGACAGATATATAGATAGATAGATAGCCAGCCAGCCAGATAGATAAATAGATAGAAAGATAGATGGATAGATAGATAGATGGATAGATAGATAGATAGATAGATAGATAGATAGATAGATACACAGACAGATAGATACATAGATAAAGAAATAAATAAACAAATAAATGAACAGATAAAGATAAACAGATAGAAAAATAAATAGATAGATAGATAGATAGATAGATAGACAGACAGGCAGACAGATAGACAGACAGATAGATAGATAGATAGACAGACAGACAGACAGACAGATAGATAGATAGATAGGTAAATAAATAAATAAATAAATAAATAAATAAAAAGAAAACAAGCCAACAGTTCCCAACACTTCTGTCGATACTGTGTGTTGTAAACGTTAGGACCAAGAATCAACATGGAATGGCATGAACACTTCATAAAGTGAAATAGTCCGATCACCCACTCTGGGGCACTGTCAGACATGCTTGGTGCGAAACTATCATTTTGAAAACGGCTATGCATGTTTTAACCGACACACCCAAGAATATCTCCCCAAATCCAACCCTTGGTCCTTGCCATGGGAGATGGAAATGGTACTGGTTGGGGATTGATGGATCCAGGCGAAGTATGGTGTGGCTTTGTGTCACTGAGGCGCTACACCAGCCGTGAAGGGTCACCTCGAAACCTTGCTGACTAGCGGTGCTCTGGTGAAGTACGACAGCCTAGCAAGCAGATAGTGGAGATTTACTGCTCGGAAGAAAAAGGGACGGACCAAAATAGCAAACGACCCTGCAAAGACAAAGGACTACTAGAAAAAAAAAAAAAATGCTCATGGAAGATATGCGGTATCAGGGACAAAGACGTGAAAGCTGTGGATTTCATGAAAAATAGACAACTTTGATAATAGGCGTTTTTAATTGTAGATTGACAGAGAATAGGACAAAACGATAGGTACATGAAAACTATGCACTAACCTGGAGTAGAGTAGATCCAGGTTTAATAGATACTCACATAGTCGGATTCATTATGCATCTGGACATAGCAAAAACCGTTTAGGAAAAAAAAACTTCATCTCAGACAGAATACTCAAGATCAGGATCAAATGGGGAAGAAAAACGGTCACCTTCATTTAGGTGTGTGGCCTGTGCAATGCAATGACTCTTATACAAAGAAAGAGAAAACAAAACAAAAAAAATTCTTTGAGAAACTGGCTGATGCCATCAGCTCTGTATAAGACATGGAGGAGGTCACCGTCATGGAGGACTTCAATGGACGAGTGGGCCCGAGACGGACACCATGGGAAAAACTATCTTGGCTCTCATAGCGATATCAAAACAGATTGCAGTTACAATGGAGAACAGATACTAACTGTCTTTGCAGAGTTCAGTCTATGGATTACCAACACATTGTACCAACATAGGCACAGTCAAACTCAGACCTGGTACAAGTTGAACAACTTAAATGTATCACCGCAGATCGATTTCACCCTCACTCGGACAGAAGAAAACAGAACATCACTGATGCTATGCTATGACTATCCCAGACACTGACCTAGACACAGACCATCGTCCAGCAAAGATAACATCCAGATAGCAAAAATGAAAACCCTCTGAGGAACAAACACAAAAGGCCAGACCAAATCGATCCCAGAAAACTTATACAGGCAGAACTTAAGACAGAAACAGAAAGTGAAGTAATGAAGAAACTGGCAGAGATTGAACCTGTAGAATTCTCCACAGAGGAAACATGGCAATTCTTCAGGAATGTGCTTATAGAGATATTAAGCAAAGCCTGTGGATTAAAGAAAGCAGGTAAAGGCCTGGTCAAGAGAACACCTTAGTGAAATGAAACAGTGAAAGAAACAACTATAGAGAAAAAGAAACTCTATAAGATATGGCTACAATCCAAGATGGAAAAGGGCTACATCAGATATCGGCTGGCAAGACACCACTGTAAGACAGTTTAAAGGGAGGCCAAAGAACAATCATGGAAGAAGTATGGAGAGGAACCAAGTGAACTGTGCAGGCACTCGTCCCGAGAATTCTACAAGAGTATCAAAGCTATGAAATTAAAGATGGGCCACATGACCCAACATCAGTCATTAATGACAAAGGTGGAAATCCTCTGAATGAAGGTAACAACATTAAAGACAAACGGAAGGAATATTTCCAAGAACTTTTGAACAGCCACCAAGAACAAGTCACACAAACCCTCTTCCAACCAAGCCATCCTGACGAAATAAAACCAACAATCCTCAGGTCAGATTTCCATGGACACTAAAAACAAGCCCCAGAAACAAAGCAGCTGGAATAGATGGAATTACAACAGAAGCTGTCTAGACATTTGGAGAAACAAGAATCACGTGGCTGACGACGATCTTTCAGCCTAATCAGATGGCCATCCATTTGAATCTATCGCTCTAAGTACGAATGAAGAAAAGTCCCCGAGAACCGGAAGCGTAGTGGTGTCATTCTGGAAGAAGAAAGGAAGCAAAAGGGATCGTGGAATGTTGAGGGGAATTTCACTTCTAAGCCATGAAGGCAAGATGTATGCCAAGATACTTTAATAATGCACAAGGTACAAGGCTGAACATTTTTAAGTGAGACACGCAGATGGAATTCAGAAAAGAGCGAGGGTGCACTGATGCAATTTTCACACTGAGGCAGCTGAGCGAAAGAACCATTGACTATGACAGAGAAATGAAGTTCGCATTTATACATCAAGAGAAAGCTTTTGACAGGGTAAACACAGATCTTCTGTGGAGAGTACTACAGCTCTACAATGTCCAAGGCCAACCGGATAACATCCGGACCACATACACAAACAGAACAGGTGCTGTCCGCAACGAAGAAGGACTCACAGGCTGGTTTGAGATCACATCTGGAGTGAGACAAGGGTGCGTCTTGTCGCCCCTTTCATTTATTATTAATATGGACAGCATAACACAAAAAGGCAAACCCAGATCCAGAACCATTAAAGAAATTATTATTGCTGACGATAGTCCTTGCTCACGAGAAGAGAACAACTATGAGTACACCAACAGCTTAAACACTGCAGCTGAATAGCACGGCTATGAGGATCAGCATGGCAAAACTAAGTGATGAAGTTTTGCAGAAGACCAAGCGACCTTAACATTAACATAAAAACTAAAACAAGTAACCGAGTTCAAATGCATTTGGAAAGCGTCTTCATTGAAGATGAAAGGCTGAATCGAGAAATGGAGACCAGAGTACAAAAGGCCAGTAGGATCAGCTACCAACTCATCCCACTCCTAAAACACCCAAACATCTCAATGGAAACCAAAACAAAGCCGATTAATTCTATACCCACCTTCACACTCACCTACCAGAGTTAAAATGGACCCTGACCACACCGCTGGAAACCAAGACCACAACCTGCGAGATGCACTGCTTACGAAGTGCCGTCAACAAGACCCGACGAAACATAAACAAGAATACAAGAGAACGTATGAAACACTAAGGTGACACCATCAACATAATTTGGGGCGTTAAGATGAGGGGCGAACAGGCCAGGTTTTATACAGCAAGCTGGTACTGAACTCCAGGACCATAGCTCACTTTACTTGAAAACATTGATTACTCAGCATTATAGTTCACGTATTAAAACGTTGCAAACAAACAAACAAACAAACAAACAAACAAACAAACAAACAAACAAACAAACAAACAAACAAACAAACAACCTGACAAGCAATTGTTTTTAATCTTATAACGCGTATGGGAAAGATGACATTTGACTGTCAAAGATTTTACGACTTTGTAGAACACATGATATATACCGTATTTTACGAGGAAACTAAGATTTGTATGTCCTTGTGAAATGTACCAGAAAATGTTTGAAATGGTTTACGACTTTTATAGAAAACACAATCACAGGCCGTCCCACATCTTGTGAAATGTGAAAGATGAAGTGCGCATCAACGTTACGAGTTTTGAAGGAAACATGATATCCCGCCTTGTGAAATATTGACAAACTAGTGTGTTTAATGGCTTAGATAATGACTTAAAATTGCCCAACAAGGCATTGTTTAGTGAGAAATGCAACACGGAAGCAGCTTCGTCTTCGTTTATGAAGTGCTCTGAGTTGCGCAATGTTCAGCAAGACGCAATACTTTTCTCAGCTGTTCATGGACAATAAGCTTCAAAATCGTGTTGCCAACGTCAACGTTATACATACAAAAATGGTTCAAATCAGCAAAGAAAACAAACGAGACAATCTTGAAAGAAGCACGTACAAAAAGAACAGTGCTGAAGAAAATTAGGAAAAGAATAGGAACATTTGTAGACATTTTATGAAGCAAGAGAAATTTAATTCTAATCTCAACAGGAAATCTGGAGGGGAAGAGAGCACCAGTTAGAGACCAAGGAAAAAAAAAGTATTGAATAGTTTTGCAGAGGAGATAGGGACAGAAAGAAGAGATATACTTACAGCGATATATTCAAATGGAGGGCCATAATCGCCAAGGCCATGCGGCATAGCACATAATGATGACGATGATACTGTGTTTATCTCAATGTCCCATTTCCTCCGTGTGTGTTTATGCGTAAATTACATGCGAAAATATACTCATGTCAGGATAAAAAATTCGCTATAGGCCTATATCTATTCAAACTGAGCCAAGGGAAATCCTGGATTCATGAAAACGACTAATCATGTCTCGTTTAACTTCGATCACATCCACCGGAAGTTTGAAAGGATTTCAGCAAGGATTCTTGATTAACAAAAATATTGATACTTCCGTCAACAAAACGTTGATCTAAATTTCCCCTGGAACTATTGAAAAGAAATCACGAGGTGATATTTATATTTAATCGAAACTAACGTGCACTAACGTCAGCTGCACACAGGCAGTGTGTAAATAGGGGACATAATTAATGTTGCTTGGTCACGTTTTCCCTTCACTCATCCCGTTCCTATCACTCGAACGTTTTAAGGACTGGCAATTCATCTTTGGCTCATTTGGCTAAAGATACGTTTCAAGTGAAAGAATCAAGTTTCAAGTTGGCTGTAGAAAAATTGATGCGCTCCATGTAAAGGCTCAAGTTTAAGTGCTGGATACAAACTCTCCATTTTGAACACCAGACGTACAGGTCTAAATGTATTAATCAACACAGACAGACGTCTTCAAGGGAAACAACACACAATGATCAATATCGAGTCACGGCCACAGGGTCGCGGTCATCTATAGGACTAGGGGGCTGGGCACGCCGTATGCGCCTTCTGGAGCACATGGGGTACTCCAGTTTGTTGGAGGCGTGTGTCGCCTCGTCGTAAGGTATTGTTACCTCCACGCGCGGTATGCTGTCGGCACTGACCGGGCGCTTCATGACCGGTGGCGACTTCAGGCCGCCAGGTAGCGCTGGTGTCGACACACAACGGGCGATCACCGCAAACGGACTTCCGGCGTTGGTGACGTTGAGCGAGTTGCTGTCATGATGACCGGGAAGGATTTTACGGATCTTTTTCCGTAGTGAATGTGAGCGTTTGTGTTGGGTCTTGGGCCTTTCCTGCTGCTGTGCGAATAGGGTCGGGGAGGCTATTGGCTCTCTCCATCCCGCTGCCGTTGTTGGAGATGCGGGCCTTCAAACAGAAGCGCTTGGTGTTGGAGAATTTAGCGATGGCGTCAGCACAGTCCTTGCGCCCACAGTACCTGGCCCATTCCTCGGCACACAACTTGCGACCTGAGTCACGTAGTTTGGGATCGGCACCTGTGAGAAGAGTTAACATCGGATTAGTCTTTCATGCTGTATGTTATACGTTGTTATTGTTATTGGTTGTTTAAAGTCCAGCCGACTGCATAGTGCCATATCAGGACCATTATGTTATGCACAATTA
>CM060305.1:36277085-36289585 GCA_030674185.1 Monoplex corrugatus | reverse complement strand
ACTCTTCTCTTCCTCATCGACAGAGGGCAGTTAAGAAATGTAGTGTACATCCCATATGTCAATAAATCAGGGGATAATACGATACGCTGTCGACACTTCATTACTGCCCTTGTTTTGTTTTGGGGAACTGAATCTGTGCACGTTGCTTACATGAGTGGACGTTGTAAAGGGAGATCAGTCTTGGCTCTTACATTTAGGTCAGGAACTTACCGTTCTTTGATATGGGCCAATGTGACACCTTTTCTTCTGCCCAATCTTGTTTGCTACCCGTGTGTCACCAACCCATGCCACTCATTTCGGATCTCCGACACACTTCCCAACCCATCTGAAGTGACATCACCATGAGAACAAGGCATGATGGTAACAGAATTCGGGTTGTTTTCACATTGCTGTGATAATGAGAATATCTATGATAATGATAGCAATGATGCTATAGAGTTCAGAGCATAGAGTGCAGCCCTATTATAACGTAGAACTGTACTCTATACTTACTTTCATAATCATCCTGGCATCACCGTGTCGTGAGAGTACAGACGACTGCACTGTTGGTCAGGAAATTTGAGTAACATCAACAATGCATCTGAAAGTGGACGATAATCAACTGAGTGGTGACAACTTTGTCAACGAGTCCTTACCAGTTTCTGCTTTGGATAGAAGCCGGTCAGTCGGGGCCAAAAAATCCCACAATAGTTTTATGGACCTATGGAGGTTCGATCCCAGTCCCTCCCCCTCACCCCCTGTTCGGATGCCGGGGGCTCTTTCAGTATAATAGTAGTCCCACCTTCTGGAAATTCTGTGCCAGAAATTTCCTTTTTTTTTGTCACTCTCTTTGTTTCTGCCTTGCTCCTTTGCTTTTTGTCATTTCTTCCTATCATTTTCTGCCTTGCTGTTCCAGTCACCTGTATTGTTCGATAAAGTCTTACAAACTTTCTCTTAGGGTTGATGGTCAGGTACATGTACGAGTGTTAAGTGCATTTTTGGCTCTGGGGAGGTGAAATACGCAGAAGCAGTTTTAGGTAATTTAGGCCCGTTTTTGTATATGTTTTAGTGTCCTTAGTTATGTTTAAATTTGTATTCAGGTACGTTTTTAAATCCTCTGTGCGATACATTGGACGGAATGGTCAACGCCAGGGGCATCTCCTTAGGTTATGTGCGTGAATGCATTGATATGTGTACTTCATTTTCTTTTCCTTTTTTTTCCAGTTGAAGTATTGTGTATGTTTTGAACTGGTTATACCCCTGATATGGCTCTACGCAATCGGTTGGGCTTTAAACAACAATAAGAATAACAGCTCCCATCAGCAGTTTGTTGTGCTGGTCAGTATGGCAAGTATTTATCCGTGTGGTTGGCGACATTCATACCTAGGTGGTTTACCTAACTGCAGTATATACAATACTTTCTTTCAAAGGTGGGATTGGGAATAGCGTGGAGAGAGATTCAGGTTCATATGGTTTATTCATAAAGACTATTGTCCACTAAAACGGGAAATAACAACAAAACAAAACAAAACAAAACAATAACAAAAACAAAACAAACAAACAGACAAAACAAACAAACCAACCAAACAGCAAGAACAAAACACCCCAAATCCCAGCAAATTTGCATACTCATACAGAAGTAATTATAATTATTATATATACCTTATATAAATACATTGGATATCGTGTTATATTATTCCTGCTAACATCAGTTTAAAACACAACGCCTTTTAAAAAATAAAATATGTTTTTAAAAAAAAGTATTCAAATAAACTGTTCTCTGATGACATTTAACACAGGCCCTCACCTTTCTGCTTCGTGATAAAAGGGAGTTAAGGACCGTTGAAGAAGTAAGAACTCTTTAAAGGGGTTTAGGGACTTTTGAGCACACGAGGTAAGTTCTTTTAAAGAGGTTAGTTGTTACGCCTGTGTTGTATCGTGCAGCATTCATGCAGCTGTCTTTAAAACTGTATAGGTAGCTTTAGTTTGATGCCCCGTGTCTCGTTTAGATTGTAATACGCTGATCCTGGGTTGTTATTTTCAGATGTACATTTCCCATGTGGTCTAATACTGTCTGGAAATGTTTTGTGGGTGAACTGTGCTTATTGGAAGGGTCAGTGACCTGCCCATTTGTTACTCTCTCTCTCTCTGTGAGTGTGTGTGTGTGTGTGTATGTGTGGTGTGTGTGTGTGTGTGTGTGTGTGTGTGTGTGTGTGTGTGTGTGTGTGTGTGTGTGCTTGCGTATAAAAGTGTGTGCTTTATAGTGTATATATATATATATCTCTCTCTCCCTGTGTGCGTGTGTGTGTGTGTGTGTGTGTGTGTGTGTGTGTGTG
The DNA here is from genome assembly GCA_030674185.1 of Monoplex corrugatus. Taxonomy (NCBI): domain Eukaryota; kingdom Metazoa; phylum Mollusca; class Gastropoda; order Littorinimorpha; family Ranellidae; genus Monoplex; species Monoplex corrugatus. The sequence continues at coordinate 36,287,270 of CM060305.1, read as the reverse complement.
TGTGTGTGTGTGTGTGTGTGTGTGTGTGTGTGTGCTTGCGTATAAAAGATTGTGCTTTATAGTGTATATATATATCTCGCTCTCCCTGTGTGTGTGTGTGTGTGAGAGTGTGTGTGTATGTGTGTGTGTGTGTGTGTGTGTGTGTGTGTGTGTGTGTGTGTGTGCTTGCGTATGAAACTGTGTGCTTTATAGTGTGTGTATGTATTTGGATACATGTGTGTCAGTGTGAATGTGTATGTGTGTGTGTGTGTGTATCAGTGTATGCACATTAGTGTGTGTGTGTTGTGTGTGTGTGTGTGTTTGTATGTGTGTGTGTGTTAAATTTCATCTCAACGTTTAAAACAATTGAAAAATCCTTGTGCATGCTCGCCTGCTTGTACGCTTGTGTGTGTGTGTGTGTGTGTGTGTGTGTGTGTGTGTGTGTGTGTGTGTGTGTGTGTGTGTGTTTTGTGTGTGTGTGTATGGATGTATGGATGTACGGATGTATGGATGGATGTATGGATGTATGGATGTATGGATGTACGGATGTATGCATGTATGGATGTACGGATGTACGGATGTATGGATGTATGGATGCACGGATGTATGGATGTATGGATGTATGGATGTATGGATGTATGGATGTATGGATGCATGGATGCATGTATGCATGCATGTTTGCATGTATGTATGCATGTATGTATACATGCATGTATGGATATGTTGTGTGTGTGTGTGTGTGTGTGTGTGTGTGTGTGTGTGTGTGTGTGTGTGTGTGTGTGTGTGTGTGTGTGTGTGTGTGTGATAAGATCATTGTAATCTTGATGATGAACACAAACAGACGTATTACCAGTTACACTCGTCCGGTAAGAGTTTATCTATGTTTACAGGCCTGTGTAAAGCGTGAGTGTGTGGATATGTACGTTTAGCCCTGTATGCATGAGACTGTGTTCAGAGGAGGGACGGGGTATCGGCCTAAAGACGACTTACAAAATTGGGACAATTACCTACATCTGTTAAAACAGCCTGGTCATAGTCACGAACTGGATACATACGTGGGAAGTAATAGACGCTGCCCATAGCAGGACACGAGTGATAATGCTACTTATAATAATAATAATATATTTTATTTATATAGCGCAAAATCTTGATAAAATCAAATCTAAGCGCTGAGCGTATACATGCATACATACCTACATACATATGAGCGTATACATGCATACATACATGCATACATACTTACATATATAAATCTAAGCTGAGCGTATACATGCATACATACATACATACATAAATCTAAGCGTATACATACATACGTACATACATACATACATACGTACGCACATGCATACATAGTAATTACAATATTTATATAGCGCAAAATCTCGACAAAATCAAATCCAAGCGCCGAAAAGACACACACGCACACACGCACGCACGCACACACACGCACACACACACACACACACACACACACACACACACACACACACACACACACACACACACACACACACACACATGCATGGCCACAAATGGGGAGAAAAGAATAAAAGCAATAAAAGCAAGAATAAAACCAATGGAAAACCACAGAGAGCACATCATATACAATTATATATTAAAACAAAGTGATTCCCCTCCGAACGGAGACAGGCTGCAGAGGGGGGTTGAGTGAGGTTAGGATTTTATGCAGAGGAGAAAAGGTGAGTTTTGAGAGCGGACTTGAAGGAGGCAAAAGTAGGTTGCTGACGGACTGAGAGAGGAAGTTTGTTCCAGGAGAGTGGACCAGAAACAGAGAAGGCTCGTGGACCATAGGTATTGAGCTTAGTGCGTGGAAAGCGAAAAGTCAGAGGATCGGAGGCAGAGCGGAGGGTAAGTGAGGGAACATAGATCTCAAGTAGGCTTGACAGGTAATCGGGGGCTGCGTTATTGAGGCTTTTGTAGCACATGGTGTCTAGTTTGTACTGTATGCGCTTTGATACAGGGAGCCAGTGAAGTTGTGCCAGGAGAGGAGATATGTGGTCAGCTTTTTTCTTTTTGAGTACAAGGCGTACAGCATTGTTTTGAATGCGCTGTAGGATGTGAATGGTGGAGGCAGGAAGACCAGACAGGAGTGAATTGCAATAGTCAATGCGAGACATTATGAAGGAGAGAACGAGTTTTGCAGTTGTTTCGACAGAGAGATACTTCCTGATCAGGCTTATACGATGGAGATGATAGTAGCAAGATCTGGCAGTTTGAGAAACAAAGTTGTTCATAGACAGGGTAGAGTCAATGCAGACACCAAGGTTTTTAGCTGAATCAGAAATTGGGACTGATGTGTTACATAATGGGAGAGAAAGAGGAGGCAGCTGAGAAAGTTTCTGACGGGTGCCAATGAGGATAGCTTCTGTCTTGTCGTCATTAAGCTGAAGTCTGTTGTGTGTCATCCAGTTCTTAATGTCCGAGTAACACTCAGTGGTGCGAGTCAACAGGCGCTGTATATTATCAGGTGAGTCACTGTCTTGAAGTTGGGTGTCATCAGCATAGAAGTGGTGTTTTATAGAGTGGGAGTTGATGATGGTGGACAGGGGGGAGGTATAAAGAGTGAAAAGAACAGGGCCAAGGACAGATCCTTGTGGAACACCACAGGTCAGGTATGCAGGTTGAGAGTAAGTGCCATTGATGAGAACAGTTTGTTTTCTGTTTGATAAATACGAAGTGAAAAAGGAGAGAGCAATGTCAGAGATGCCAAAAGTATGATGAAGTCTAGAAAGGAGAATACCATGGTCAATGGTATCGAAGGCTGCAGACAGATCAAGGAGTGTGAGGAGAGAGACTTTGCCAGTATCAGTTGCAAGGAGGAGATTGTTGAGAATGTGTAGTAGGGCAGTTTCAGTGCTATGGCACTGGCGGTAGGCTGACTGGAAAGGATTGAGGAGATTGTTGGCAGACAGGTGAGAGTTCAGCTGGTTGAGGACGACCTTTTCAAGGAGTTTTGACAAGAAAGAGAGATTAGAGATAGGCCTGTAATTTTTCAGTTCATTTGGGTCTAAATTGTGTTTCTTGAGGAGAGGGTGAACAATAGCAGACTTGAAAGAATCTGGGACAGTTCCAGTTTGAAAAGAAGTGTTGATGATGTCAGTGATGAATGGGAGGAGAGTAGGGAGACAGTCGGAGTAGAGAGAACCAGGAAGAGGATCCAGTTCGCAGGTTTTGAACGACATGGATCTGATTGTGTTGAAAATTTCTTCTTGTGAGACTGGGGTAAAAGTAGTGAGAGGTGTGCCAGAGAAGGAAGGGTCAGGAGGGCATGGTTGACAGGGTGTCCTGTCAAGCCTATCACGAAGAGTTTGTATTTTGGTGGTGAAATACTTGGAGAATACAGATGGGAGTTCTTCATTTGTATGTTTTCTTGGGAGAGGTAAGTCTTTTCGTGTGCCAAGGAGATGATTCATGGTTGTAAAGAGTTCTTTTGAAGAAGAGGCATTCAGGATTTTGGTTTGGAAATAGCTTGCGGTCTCTGTAGTGATATGATTATGTCTCACATTGTCAACAGTACCAACAGTCTCACCAATCATCAAAGATTCCAAAATGCCACAAGGTCATGGTCATCAGAACCGACAGCGGAGATTGATCATTGCAGTATGATTCTCTGCTGAAAATTCAATTCATTAAAAAAAGTGTTAGTCTTGAAGACTTTTTGACCATGTTTCATTCTGCTGATGCCCCCCCCCCCCCCAAAAAAAAAACCCAAAAAAAACAAAACAAAACAACAACAACAAAACAACAAACAAACTGTTAACCGATAATTCTTTTTAGCAAATGGCAAACACCTCGGAATGTGACATTGTTTTTTGAGCACTACATGGGAAATCTAAAACAAGTGCGACTGCCTGCGTTCAAGCAAACAGGAACCAGAAAAACAAACAAACAAACAAAACAACAACAACAACAACAACAACAGAAACCAACTCAAAAATAGAATTAGAATGCGCATCAAATACAACCAGACAAGACAGGCGCAAATGTTTGGCCGCCTTTGTCCAGCGTAAACGTAAGATCACAAACGAATAAACGCCAAATATAAAAAAAAGGAGAAAAAGGCTATAACTTCCCTGCTGCTTCGTCCAGTGTGAGAAAAGGACAAGAAATATATTAGAGTTAGTGCTGTCTTGACTACATGTACTTCATGACTTCATACGTGCTTTCAGCAAGAATGAACGACCACGTCCAGACGTGTGGGTGTGGGTGTACGTGCCTAAATCAGTACGTTGGCGGAAGAGCGACTGTAGAGTTTGAGGTCATCATGGCGACGACGGACTACTGACGTATTGGCGCACGTGCTTTGGAAGACTGGTTCGAACCGGAAGGGTGTTGTTTGTCAGCGTATTGTCTAGGCCTGTGTGGTGTGTGTGTGTGTGTGTGTGTGTGTGTGTGTGTGTGTGTGTGTGTGTGTGTGTGTGTGTGTGTAGTGTGTGTGTGTGTGTGTGTGTGTGTGTGTGTGGTGTGTGTGTGTGTGTGTGTGTGTGTGTGTGTGTGGTTAGTGGTGTGTGTGTGTGAGTGAGGGGTGTGTGGAGTGTTGTGTGAGTGTGTGTGTGTGTGGTGTATGTGAGTGTGTGTGTGGTGTGTGTGTGTTGGTTTGTGTGTGTGTGTAAGTGTGTGTGTGAGTGTGTGTGTGTATGTGTGTGTGTGTAAGTGTGTGTGTGTATGTGTGTGTGAGTTGTGTGTGTATGTGTGTGTGTGTGTGTGTATGTATGTGTGTGAGTGTGTGTGTGTATGTGTGTGTGTTGTGAGTGTGTGTAACATGTAGAACATGACTGTAGTGGTTACAATCAGGACTAGGACAAGACTCACTGACTGATCAAAGTGAGAATGCCATCGTTATTTTTGAAAAAGTCCCCTTTGTGGAAAAAAAAAGAGATTACTTAAATTTGACACGCAGAGATGTCTGTTGGTTTGAATGTCTGCGTCTATGTTTGTGGAGACAATGTTTCTATTACAAAAAAAAAAGAGATTACTCAATATCGACACGTACAGATGCCTATTGATCTGAGTGTCTCTGTTTCGGTTTACGAAGATAAAATGTTTCTATTTCTGTTGGAGGTGATGAAGTTGTCAACTTTCTGCAGGAGATCCTCATAACACAATCCTACATTACACACTGCGATGAATGAGTCCCTCTTGAATAAACTCCGAACTCCGAAGTCAACTCTGATGCTACGGTTCGGAACATGCATTGAGCCATTTTGACCCTTTGACTCCCGCACCCTATCCACCAACAGCAAAAATTTAACCCCTTTGATTCCCTAACCCTATCCACTAGCTTCCTACAGGAAGCTGGTGGATAGGGTGAGAGAATCAAAGTGTCAAGTTTTTGCTTTGCTAGCATGGTTGGCAATGCAGGTTGGTGGTAGTCAGGGTGCGGGAGTCAAAGAGTTAACTAATCCCAGTAATATAAGGCCAATATTGAGTGTTGTCCATATGGAGAGAAAATACTATTAGACATAAATAAAATTAAATACACATTCACAATCACACATAACACGCTCTTCCTTAATAGCCTTCTTCCCTTTACAGACTGTTAGTAGCTTTGAGAATAAGCGGGAATGTAGACCAGCATCAAAAGAGGAGTCAGACAGGGTTGTGTTTTGTCACCAGATCTGTTTTCACTTTACAGCGAAAACATCATGAGAAACCTAGAGGAAGACCCTGGATTAAAGTTTGGAGGAAAAATGATAAACAACATTCGATACGCAGATGACACGTGCTAATTGCAGAAAGTGAAAGGGACCTACAAAACCTTGTGAATATACTTGAAATAGAAAGCAAAGGTAAGGGGTTGGAACTAAACAGCAGGAAGACTGAAGTCATGGTAATCAGTAAAAAACATGCAATACCCTCTTGCAAAATAACAGCAAACGGCAAAACCTTGAGAGGTTGATAAATTTAAATACCTGGCAACGATCATTTCACCAGATGGCAGATGCACACCAGAAATAGCCAGCAGAATCGGCCAAGCAAAAACAACATTCAAGAAGATGGAGAGCATTCTTACCAACAAATGCCTATCAGTTAACATCAGGAAGACAGTTCTTGAATGTTAAATAGAACCGATACTGTTGTACGGTTGCGAGACATGGACAGTCAACAAGCAAAGCCAGAACAAGATTGAGGCAGCTGAGATGTGGTTTCTAAGAAGGATGTTGAGAGTTCCATGGACAGCAAAGAAAACAAACGAGACAGTCTTGATGGAGGCAGACACAAGTAGATCATCATAAGGAAGATTAGGAAAAGGCAGGCAACATTCATAGGCCATTTTATGAGGAAAGGGGAATTGGAACACCTGGTCACAACAGGAAAGCTGGAGGGAGGAGAGCACCGGGTAGACCCAGGGGGAAGATACTAGACGGACTTGCAGAGTGGCTGAAGACAGGGAGCGTGGAAGAGATGGTTGAGGCAACAAGAGATAGAGACAGATGGAAGTCCATAATCGCCAACGCCATGCGGCGAGGCACCTGATGATGATGACGACGATGATGATGATGATGATGATGATGATGAGACCAGCAGACGTAAGAGATGAAACAAAACACACAAACAACTTCTTTTATTTTCAACCGTCTCCCCCTTTGCTGGCGTCCATTAGGTGTATCTGATTTCATTTATGCCTAATAGTACTTTCTCTCCATATGGACAACGCTCAATATTGGATCTATGTTACTGGGATTAGTTAAAGAAATGATTGTTTGTACGCACAGTTCAATGCATGTTCCGAACTTCATCATCAGAGTTGACTTTGGAGTTCGGAGTTCGGAGTTCGAAGTTCGGAGTTCGTAGTTTGTAGTTTATTCAAGAGGGGCTAATTCATCGCACTCGGACAATTCTCGCATAAGCGCTCCACCCAACCTGCCATGTGCTATCTGGCAGACTTATTGATCTCGCACCTTATGTGCTTCAAAGTCTTGAAAAGGACAATTATTAACCCTCTGACTCTCACACACTCTCCACCAAATGCAAAAACTGAACTCTTAGACTTTCTTTGCTAACATGGTTGGCAATGCAGAATGCTGGTGGAAAGGCTGTGGGAGTCAAAGGGTTAAAGCATTAAGATGCACAGTGAATAGATCAGTTGTTATGTTGCGGTCTTGGATTGAACTCAAAGACATCAGATCTGGAATCTGTGGCTCTGTTACGACAGCAAACCAGCTCACTATGAATACGTGACCTACCTGAGGAATTGTCTGGAGTGAATGAATTATCTGACCTATCTTGAAGCAGGACATGCATGTTGCATCAATTCTCACTGATAATCACACTTCTTACTAAACCAGTCATTCTGTTGGCAAAAGGTCAGAAAAGCCAAGGGCGGTCACTTACAATGATCCTATTGTGACTACCTGCAATGACTTAGTTTTGACGATAATGACGAAAAGCAGTAATCGTTGTTGGTGGAGGAGTTGAAGTAGTAGTAGTAGTAGTAGTAGTAGTAGTAGTAGTAGTAGTAGTGTAACATAGTAGTTGAAGTAGACAGAGTAATAGTGTTAGTAGTAGCAGTAGTAATAGTAGTAATAGTATTAGTAGTAGTCGTGGTGGTGATGTGGAGTAGAAGCAGGAACAGCAGCACAGTGGATAAAGTTGAAGAATGGAGAAGAGTTATCTGCACCTGTTTCTGTTTTTGTGACTTTGGAATATATCGGTGTTTGATTTTCCAGCACTATCGTAAATCAGACAAACTGTTAAAGATTGCCCGATGTAACCTTTAAAATGATTGTCTGTAATGATCTCTCAGTCCTTCTCAAAGCGCGTACAGATAATCAATAGTGTGATTAGACAAAAACATTTTTCGCATTATATCAAAGCGAAGCGCTTAAAAGCAGACAGACAAGAAGGTTTAAAACACGAAAAAAAAATCGTTGCTAATCGCACTTATCAACATTCTAGGCCTGGGGGACTCCTGCACACTCTGGCTCCACGACTGAGCAATTACAGTCGTTAATAGGGGGCTTATTAGGCAATGTCCTTAGTAAGTTGGATCAGAACAGGTAGGCCTACTGTTCCACTCCACCGAAATAACCCAGCATTGGTGATGCTTCTTTGGTGGGTGGCCATGTCGCGACTTGATGTTTCTGGCTTCCGTGGCTTCCTGGCGTTGGGAGTTTGACTAAATACACTTTTGGTTGGTGGTGTCTTGTGGAGCAGCAATGAGTGGCGTGAAATCAACACCACTGAAACGCTGCAGAAAAAAATAAACATTGGAGGCTTTTTCTTACATAAAACCCCCCCAAACAAAAACAAAACAAAACAAAACAAAACAACAAAAACAAAAACAAAAACAAAACAAAAAACAAACAAACAAACAAACAAACAAACAAGCAAACAAGCAAACAAAAACAAAACAAACAAAACAAACAAACAAACAAACAAACAAACAAACAAACAAACAAACAAACCCTCTGTGGCAGTTGTTTGTGTTCGTTGGGCTGCAACTCTAACGTGCACTCAAATGTCTAAGTGGACATTTTCGTGTATAGATTCCCCCTCCCTTCCCCCCCCCCCCCCCCGTTCCCCTCTCTGCCTTTAAGGCAGTCATCATCTGCTTTCTGCTTGCTTTCTGCTTTCGAGACGTGCATGCTGACTGTTTGGTGTTTCCATAAGCCACTGAACGGACATGGTTTACACGATACTCAACTTGCGTATTTCATGTTCTGCGTGCGCGTACACATGAAAGAATTTCGGGTACCAGTAAGTCTGTACAGGGAAACAGAGGTCTCTGTCACTTCTCTCCCCTACGACTCCAGGGTTCTGGAAGTGTCTAGGTAGGACCTCAGGACCTGGCCAGCTCATGGGTTTATGTGCAGGTTTAAGGCTTGTGCCATGATCATTCTGGATCTTCTCCATCACATGGCATCTGTGACGTAGGTTAGTGCATATGAAATTCGTTCCGAGCGCGAAGACGTCATCTTGAGAAAGTGAAACTGAAACTGAAACTGAAACAGAAACTGAAAAGGAAACAGGAAACATCTCAGCCCTTTACCCGTCAGGCGGTACCCAAAGCAGGTTCGAACCCCAAAAGTGGCAGTACAAATGGCTACGTGTAGGTTGATTTATTTCTTGGCTGCAAAGAGCACGTTATTAAAAGAGCTTACGGCAATTAAACAAGGCTTAAATCTTAAACTGGGTCTTAAACTGGATCTGTTAGGTCAAAGAGATACTGTGCACTTTCAGATTTAAGCTGTTTAACTTGTCCGTAAGCTGGGCAAACTGGACCAATCTTTTAAGCTTCTAATTTACAAGCATCTACCGCCCACGAGGATGTCGGGCAAGTCTTTCGAAATAGTGTCCTCTCCTGGAGATTCTGAGCTAAAAATGTCCTCTTTTCATTACTCTCTTTGTCCCTGGACTTTCTGGAATCTGCCTCACACACGTACACACACACACACACACACACACACACACACACACACACACACACACACACACACACACACACACACACACACACACACACACACAACCGTCAAACACTTAGTGAAAACTTAAATCAAGCACGAACGAACGAACACACACCACACACACACAACACACACAAACACACACACACACACACACACACACACACACACACACACACACAACACACACACCACACACACATGCACGAAAGTAGATGGTTTCATATCGACCAAAGAGCTCTCTCTCCCTCTCTCTCTCTCTCTCTCTCTCTCTGTGCGTGTGTGTGTGTGTGCGTGCGTGTGTGTGTGTGTGTGTGTGTGTGTGTTTGTGTGTCTGTCTATGACAAAAGTGTGCAAGGAAAAGATTTTCTAGGCTGTTTTTGGACAGATCCATTAGATCCATACCAAATTTATATCACAGGTGTAGATAGATACCTTAGGAGTGGCGAATATATAAATTTGACAGTCATAGTTACCTAATTCAAGGTCACATGGACCAAAAGAGTGCCTAAAGTCAGCACCTTTTAGGAGAATGTTTAACCCTTTGACTCCTGCACCCCGGCCACCAGCATCCTGCACTGTCAGCCATGCTAACAAAGCAAAAACTTAACCCCTTGGTTCCCTCACCCTATCCACCAGCTTCCTACAGGAAACTGGTGGATGGGGCGAGGGAGGCAAAGGGTTAAGTTTTTGCAGTTGGTGGATAGCGTGCAGGAGTCAAAGGGTTAAACAACACTTTTTCAGAAACTTCTGAGAACATTTACATTCTGTC
>CM060305.1:36269585-36272085 GCA_030674185.1 Monoplex corrugatus | reverse complement strand
GATAGATCAGTGAATCGTAATACTGGCGTAGAAAAGGCGAAATCCTGAACAAGAAATTACTGCACAGAGAAGAAGGAAACTGGACACTTAATGAGTAGTATTATCTGCGTGGGGAAAGCTGGGATGTTGGAAACAATATGAACTCGCATTACCTGAATAGACAAGCAGCAGAGTCTAGACATTACAAATCTTACATCACCTGCTTCTTCTTCTTCTTCATCATCATCATCATCATCATCTCATTATCTCATCTCATCATCCTCCTCCTCCTCTATCTCATCATCATGTGCCCTGCCGCATGGCGTTGGCGATCATGGCCCTCCACACGAATCTATCCCTTGTCGCAGAAAGTATATCTCCCACCCTCTCTGTCCTCAGCCACCTTGCAAGTCTGTCCACTATTTTCTCCCTGGGTCTACCTGGTGCTCTCTTTCCTCCAGCCTTTCCTGTTGTGACCAGGTGTTGTAATTTCTCTTTCCTCATAAAATGTCCTATAAATGTTGCTTGTCTTTTCCTAATCTTCTTTATTAATGATCTTCTTGTATCTGCCTCCTTCAAGACTGTCTCGTTTGTTTTCTTTGCTGTCCATATAAGTCTCAACATTCTTCTTAGAAACCACATTTCAGTTGCCTCAGTTTTATTCTGACTTCGCGTGTTGACTGTCCACGCCTCACAACCGTACAACAGTATCGGTTTTATATAACAGAAGAAATCTCTTCCTGGAGTTATTATTAGGCATTTGTTGGTAAGAACGCTTTTCATCTTCTTGAACGCTGTTTTGGCTCGGCCGATTCAGCTGGATATTTCTGTGTGCATCTGCCGTCTGGTGATATGACCGTTCCCAGATATTTAAACTTATCAACCTGTCTCAAAGTTGTGCCATTTGCTGTTATTTTCACCATGCTCAAGGGAGTAATGATAATAATAAAAAAAACCTGGTCTGTGCACTGTCCATTTTTTATGCTTCAGCCATTCTGGTTGTGTCAACTTAGTGATTCAGATATTCTCTCCCTACTCCTTCTCTCTATTCAAGACTTTGCCAGTGCGTAGGTTTTTTTTTACGCAGGCTCAAAGAGTCTGCCAAATAACCGTTAACATATTTAAGTAGAGCGCATATGGCGTTGTCCAAGTGCCATGAATCTCTCTTGGATAAACACCAATCTCCAACGCCGGGTACGAAAAAAATTGCACTTCTCCTAAAACAGAGAAGCAGTGGTAGTGGACGCGAGGCAACAATGCCTGTCATTTATTACGCAGCAAAGCAGAAGTGCCGGGCGCAATAACAGCATTACCAGAGCACAAGCGCACCAGTACATCCACAATTGCTAGACACATACCAATAGCTGCCATTACCTGCATACAGAAGCAGCCGGGCACAGTCTGTCCGTCCCTGTATAGCAGCCTTCATAAGTGCCGTGAAGCTCAGACGATTGGGCTGGTCAATCCGTATTCCTTTGAAGTCTTGTAACATCACTCGAACTACGTCTGTATGACCTGCACAACGACCAATAACCATTAAAGGAGACTGTGGCCTAATGGTTTAAATACATCTCTAGGATGAGGAGGAAAAACGCAGGTTCGAATCACAGATCGAAGAGATATTTCACTCCACTCCACTAGATGTTGTGTGATAGCATTGGTGCTTGGCTTTGGGGTGAGACGATGAAACAGCGGTCCCGTGTGCAGAACACGCAAGAGAGTTGTCTTTATCAAAGTTCTGTAGAAAAATTCAATTTCATAGATGAGCAGAAATATATACATGTATACATACGAAAAAAAAAAAAAAAAAAAAGAAAGAAGGAAAAAAAGGTGGTGCTACAATATGGCGGTGTGCTGTCTGGGGAGTACAGATTGAATCTCACATAGCAAATCCACTGTGGCAAAGACAAAGAAAGAAAGAAAGAAAAAAAGAAATGAAGATCTATCTATCTATCTACCTGTTAGTCTGTCAGTCTGTCTATCTATTTATGTAGATATACATATAAATGAAAAACACCTACCACCAAACCACACACACACACACACACACACACACACACACACACACACACACACACACACCACACACACACATGCGCCTGAAAGCGAACACAAACACACAACAAAATTAAATGACTGATCCTGAACAAAAAAACACCGCACAAAGCAAATACGAACCGGCACACATATAAAGACGCACATTAGCAAAAAACACACAAAACTTGAGCGCTTATTACAAATAAACAAAACACAACGAAATAGGCAAATAAAGAAAAATTAAGAAAAAAAAAAATAAATAGAATAAAATGAAATAAAACAAAACAAAATGATTACAATAAAACACACAACTGAACTTTCATGTTACATTGTTTTCTCTCAGGGCAGACAATGACAAGTGGAGCGAAGGCACCGATAACGTGTGTCTTCAGGAGCTCTGTTATAGGCAGTGCAGTGCAATATATGGCTGTGGATCGATAGAGGTTTATGGGTATCCAACTTCTTTGTTTTTGCTTTACTTTGC
>CM060305.1:36259585-36264585 GCA_030674185.1 Monoplex corrugatus | reverse complement strand
TACACACACAAGCAAGCAAGCGCACACACACACACACACACACACACACACACACACACACACACATACATACATACATATGTCAAGGTGTACGTGCGGATATGCACGACATGGGGTACACACAACTACGCAAACACCACACACACACACACACACACACACACACACACACACACACACACACACACACACACACACACACACACACACACACACACACACACACACAACACACTCACACGGTGCTGCTGATTAGCTTACTGGATTAGGAAGTATTTACACAGGTTGAAAATAAAAATAAACCCTCTGAACATAGCACAGAGATAACAACGTTTGAAATAAATCAGCCGACTAATCACGTTCTCATGCAAGCCTCTCAGGTCAGCTTACTGATTACTATCCTTAGAATTCTCAATATGATCATTTCTGTAGATACGCAGTACTGTAAGGTTTCATGATGCATTTTATTTATTACATGCACTTATTTCAAAACGAAAAGAAGCGTTTAGCAAGCACCAAACAAAGTATTTGCATCACTTACAGTCTAAATGTTAGATCAATGTTTCATAATCAGACACTGATCTACACATTATCACGATCGTCAGAAATTATTTACTATTGTCAAATTAACATAAAAGTTCTACTGATCTACAACTATACACTAAGGCCCTGTATTGTTATGAAGATGATGATATTTCTCCATCTCTATGCAAAAATGTACGTTATTCTACATGATAAGTCACAAAGTCACATTTTGAAGTGAAACAAGAATACCGACATGCTTTAATGAGAAACTGTGATGCACTTGCTTGTAATTGTTTCTTCTGCAACTAAATTATTCGATTTTGTATTCCACAGGGCTTGAGACACAGATTACAAATAATGATTTAAGATCATCATCATCATCATTCTCCTGCCCGTGATGGGCGTAGAGGAGAGATGAGAGACACTCTTGAAGCCAGCCGTCGCCAACCGGTCCTGTCCTCCGCCTGTCGCACCAGCGTGGGGCCATCCAACCTGGTCCACTCTTTGATGTTGTCCATCCAGCACTTGGCTTGTCGTCCCCTTCGTCTGCCGCCTCCCAGTGTACCCTGGAGGACCGTTTTGGGCAGTGAGTTGTGGCGTGTGACATGCCCGAACCACGACAGCTTCCTGTTCTTGACTGTTGCCAGGAGGGGTTCTTGTGGGCCTGCGAGTGTTGTTATTTGGCTCCACACAAAGTCGTTTGTCTTCCGATCTTGCCAAGAGATCCTGAGCAAGCGCCTGAAGCATTTAGTTTCAAACGTCTGGATTCTCTTGGTGGTCTCTGCTGTCATGGTCCAGCTCTCGCATCCATACAGCAGGATGGGGAGCACCAGGGACTTGTACAGCTTCATCTTCGATGGAAAGCCGATCTCTCTGCTCTTCCAGATCTTGTTTAGCTTTACCATTGCTGCTGTTGCGATCGCTAGTCTGGTCTTGATTTCTGTTGTAGAGCGACCGTCTTTGGTGAGAGTGGCGCCAAGGTATTTGAAAGCGTCCACTTCTTCAAGCTGTTGCCCGTTCATGTAGATTTCAGCATGGGTGTTGGTTGTGCTGTTGACCAGGACTTTGCTTTTTTCTGTGCTCACTTCCATTCCGTGTGCACCTGCACTTTCTTCCAGTCTCATGGTCAGGTCTTGTAGTTCTTCGTTGCTGCCTCCCATCAGGTCGATGTCATCTGCGAACCTCAGGTTGTTGATGGTTCTTCCTCCGATGGAGACAGTGGAGTGGAAGTCATGGAGGGCTCCACGCATGATGTTCTCCAGGAAGAGATTGAACAGCACGGGAGAGAGTAGGCAGCCTTGACGGACTCCAACTGTGGTCTTGAAGTAGTCCCCTATCTGGTTGTTGAGGAGAACTGCGCTGCTGGCAGTGTTATACAGCGCCTGGATGGTTTGGACGAGACCTTCCTCTATGCCAAACTTTCTTAGCACCTGCCACAAACCCTTATGCCACACCCTGTCGAATGCTTTTTTAAAGTCTATGAAGTTGTGGAACAGGTCTCTCTGATGCTGCAGATGTTTCTCCATCATTATCCGGCAGGTGAAGATCTGTTCTACTGTGCTTCTGCCCGCCCTAAATCCAGCTTGTTCTTCCGCAAGGTGTTCTTCCGCTTCTTTCTTCAGTCGATTCAATATGACTCTGAGCATGATCTTGCTGGTGTGGCTAATGAGACTTATTGTTCTGTAGTTCTGGCATTGGCGCATATTTCCCTTTTTGGGCAGGGGGATGATGAGTGATTGAGTCCATTCTGTGGGCCACTGTTTTGTCTCCCAGATCGTCTGACAAATCGATGTTACACGAGTGACCAAATCATTCCCTCCATGTTTGAGCAGCTCTGCTGGGATATTGTCTGCTCCAGGTGATTTCCCTGCTGGTAGGCTGCGGATGGCTTCTTCCACTTCTTCTCTCATCACTGGTAGCGGTGAGGATTCCCTCAATGGTGCTGAGTCCCCCTGAAACAAACTGTCATCTGGCTGTATTGGGAAGTTGTATAGTTCTTGGCAGTACTGCGTCCATCTGTTCAGAACAGCGGAGCTTTCTGTCAGCAGCTCGCCTGAGGTATCCTCGATGACTGACGATCTGTTTTGCTGCGTCTTGGTAAGGTTTTTCAGTGTGGTGAAGGCATGTTTGCTGTTTCCTTTTTTCATGCCTTTCTCGATGTTCTCACACTGGTTGTTGATCCATTGTTCTTTGGCTTCAATCATTTTCTTCTTTACAAGGTTGTTGGTTTTACGATACTGTGCGGCTTCTTCAGGGCTGGAGTTTTTCGTCTTCTTCAGTGATCTTCTGTTGTCGCAGAGGTCAAGGATGTCATTTGAGATCCATGCTTGGTGTTTCTTCCTCTGTCGCCCCAGTACCTCCTCTGCTGTTTCGCGGACTGCCTCACCAAAGTTGTTTGTGAGGTCGTTGATGTCGCTGTCCAGGAAGTTGAGTGCCGCGAACCGCCCCCCGAGCTGTGCCTGGAATGCCTCTTCTATCTCTGGATCTTTTAGCTTTTCCAGGTCAAACTTGATGCGTGGCTGCGCAGCTTGGTACTTCTTTTTCAATTTGATCTTCATTGTGAGCAGCACGAGGTCGTGGTCGCTGCCTATATCAGCTCCAGGGTATGTCCTCGTCTTTGCTTTATTAATGCTTGATTTGAAGCGCCGCGGTGTGAGGACAAAGTCGATCTGGTTGTGAGTCTTTCCGTTCGGCGCATGCCAGGTTGTTCTTCTTGACAGTTTGTGGGGGTAGAGGGTGTTGGCAATGGTGAGCCGTTGGGTGCAGGCAAACTCCAGAAGGCGAAGTCCCCTGTCATTAGTTTCCCCTGTGCCAAATTGACCCACTGTTCCAGCCCAGTTTTTGTAGGCATCTGGGCCGACTTTGGCGTTGAAGTCCCCCTGAACTATGATGATGTCTTTCCTGGGGGCTTTTCCGATGTGTGTCTTCTATTTTCTCATAGAATTCTTCAACCACCTGGTCTTCGTGGCTGGTAGTTGGAGCATACACTTGTATGATGGTGATGTTCTTTGGTTTGGCTGACACCCGAATGCTGATGATTCTGCTGTTGACAGGCGTGCAGCTCATGATGCATCCAATGACTTCTTTGCGTACGATGAAAGCTACGCCATTTTCATGTAGTGACTCTTCGCCACTGTACCACATCTTGTGTCCTTCCTCTGTGATTGCTTCTCCGAAGCCTGTCCATCTTACTTCTGATATACCCACAATGTCCCATTGGTAGCGTCTCAGCTCGTGTTCTAGTTCTTTTACTTTGCCGCACTGATGGAGTGTACGGACATTCCAGGTTCCAATGGTAGCTTTTTCCGTTGGCAGTTTGAATGATGTCTTTGCCCCAGTAGCTGACTTTTCACTTCCACCCTGGTGCTTGTCAGTGGTAAGCGCGGTCGTTTGTAACCCGGGCCCCGACCGATCCGGTATGTTGTTGGCTATAGTGTCTCTCATATCTTTTCTGTGGGCTTAGGTTAATCCTTGGTGGCGCCAATCCCCTCTCCAAGTCTCCTGCTGTGACAGGTAGTACTGGGCTACAGCTTGCCAGTAGCAGACCTATTTGTCTGACCTGACTCTTTCATTCCCTCACCCTATCCACCAGCTTCCTGCAACAAGCTGGTGGACAGGGTGAGAAAGTCAAAGGGTTAAATTTTCGTAGTTGGTGGATATGATGCGGGAGTCAAAGGGTTAACAAAGCAACTCGGCGCCAACCATCAGACAAAAAAAAAAAAAAAAAAACAAAAAAAAAAAAAACTCCCAAAAAAACAAACAAAACCAAAACCAAAACCAAAACCAAAAGCAAAGCAAAGCAAACCAAACCAAAACAAACAAAAAAACAAAACAAAACAAAACAAAACTAAAACAAAACAAAAAAACTGTCACATCTGCAGGCATGCAGGTTCATGTTTTGTAAAGACCAAACTTGTTTCTTTCAGAACGAGGGGCCTTTTGATGTTCATTCTGGCTACACAGGTTTAAGTTAAGCTGGAGAAAACGTTTAGTCTGCAGATCAGTCTACAAGGCCCTCAATAGCTGGCTGCCTATCCCTTTTCACGATTGGGAAAGTCGAAGCGGCAAAACAGAAGAGAGTAAGACCCTCCCTAAAATGTCAACCTGAGAGTAACAGAAAAACTGCCACTTCACTCCTCTTAGTCTTCAGGGTAAAATACTGTCATTTTTAGTACCTGTGCTTCAAAGACATCCCTTCCCCATTGAAAGATTTCTTGAAATCTCAATAAACACTCTCATTTACAAAAAAAAAGAAAAAAAAAAAGAATAGAATAAAATAAAATGAAATGAAATAAAATGAAATATAATAAAATAAAATACAATAAAGAATAAAATAAAATAAAAATAAAACAAAACCCAAACTCTGATGATTTATTATTTTCTCTTGAAACTGAAACTGAAACTGACAGAACTCTATGATCTAACAAAGAATGTTGTAAGTTGAGAGAACTCTAACGAGGAAAGTTGTAAGTTGA
>CM060305.1:36239585-36254585 GCA_030674185.1 Monoplex corrugatus | reverse complement strand
CTCATCCACTCATCACTCACCGGACGACCGACCGACTGACTAACTGACTGACTGACTGACTGACTAACTGGCTAACTAACGAACTGACTGATTGATTGACTGACTGACTGATTGATTGATTGATTAACTGACTGATTCATTGGTTGACTGACTGATTGACTGGCTGACTGAGTTGGGTTGAATATCTGAATGACTTAACTGATTACTCTTTGCTAATAGCTATAACCACTTATTATCAACCGCTAAATAGTTGAGTAAATGTTTGTATGTACAAACGTTAATTGCTGTTGTCTTGCTCCAAAATGTTCAGGCAAGTCTATCAAAGATGTAGAAAGTCGAGGGACGAAAGATTCTCTCCAACAATCGTGCAAGTCGTTATATCATCAATCTCCTCCTTCAGCGGCAAAAATGCCGATTACAGATATTCACGCCGAAAGAGCGCATATTAATGCAGTTTCCTCCGGCATTTCTTCAAAGTATGAGCAAGAATTCCCTCCAAGAATGCGGCAGATGATGAAGTCTTCCCTCCAACGACCTGACAAATGACGAGTTAAAAAATCAACTATCGGTTGCGGATTGTCAGTTTTCCCCCACCTCATTGTCATGCATATTGTGTTTGGGGCTTGGAGTTTATTCGAGAGGGATTTATCACGCTTGGACATATCCATATGCGCTCCGTCTGAACTTTCCAGTAATGATCTGGTAGATTCCTTGAGCCTGCTCAAAACACTACATGCTGGCAAAGTATTGAAATGAGGAAAGGGAGGGGGAAGGGGGAAAGTATGGGATTTATAGCGAATGGTTATAGTTCAGAATGATTTGTGTAAATTATTGTATTATTTTTTTTATGTAGTTTGCAATGTATGTTTTGTTTTTTGTATCATCTTGTTGTAGATCCGTTAGTCTCTTTCTGGTATTGATTGTAGCCCTGGAAAGGTTTTAATCTGTATTTTTACGAAATTATTTCTTAATCATCTATTTTATCTAAAAACAAAAAAACAAAAGTAAACATTATTCTAAAGCTTCATCAAGAATGTGTATTTGCTAGTCCTGGCATACACTATGTGTGGTAGACTTTAAGCCTCAATAGAAGTAGAAAAAGAAGAAGCAGAATGATTGGATACACCAAGGTGGGCAATTCCATGTTGCAAATTAAGACTGAAATCGAGAATCAGACTTTGACTCTATAGTTGTATTAAATGAGATTTTTTTCCAAGCTTTATACGGGCTTTTTTTCCTCCCTAAGTATCCTGCAGATTATGAGGTTTTGTTTTAATTTCTCATCATACTATTAAAGCTTTTGTAACTTACCACTTCTTTATAACCAAAAACCAAAAAAAAACAAAAACAAAAACAAAAATACCATCGTGCAGATTGTGTACATCATAAGCTTTCTCAATTACCACGCGGATCGTGAGATTTTCCCTTTGTATCCTACAGATATTGAACTTTTAGCAACTCTCATGAAATGCTTCACTCTATGCTATCATTTAGATTAAGGAACGTTTTTCAACTATCATGACAAATTTTGGGCAGGCTTTTTTTTTATTGCCTTTTATCAGTCCTGTCGAGCATAAACCTTTCTACCAACAGTCTTACAGTTAAAAGACCGTCTTCCTAACAATAATAAAGGTTGCAAATCTTCTCCCCAACAATAGTACAGACCACGAACCTAGTCCCTTATAACTGTCCAGATTAGAAACGTCTCCCCATCAGTCGTACCAATCACGAACCTAGTCCCCACTAATTATCCAGATTAGAAACTTCTCCCCAACAATTGTACAGATTACAAACTTACTCCCCAATAGTCGTGAAATTACAAACCTTCTCCCCAGCAAACTTTCTCAACGAACTATCATACAGATATTGAACGTTCTTCTCAACTATTCCATAGATTATGAATCTTCTTTTCAGCAATCATACAGATTGAGGGCGTTGTATCCCTAACAATCATACAGATTACGGGCCTTCTATCCGTAACAATCAGAGGGTTTCCGAGTCTACTCTTGAACCATCCTATAGATTGGGATCTTCTATCCCCATCGTTCACACTGTTACGAACTTTCCATCATACGCTCATTCGGATAAGGGTCGCCAGCCCTCTTTCCGACAATCATACAGATTACAAACATTTCACCATAACAATGCCAAAATGTATCCCAGATGCTGAATCCTCTCGTACCCTATTCTCGTGGTGACATCGTTTTCGGTAGATTTGGAGAGAGCCAAAACGAGCGACGTATGAACAGTGACACAGGGTTTGCGTGGAAGATGGACCAACTAAAACAATTCCTGACAGTCACACAGATTGAGAGTCTTTTCTCAATAGTTACATGGGTTACAAGCCATCTTCCAACAATCACACGGATTATAAGCCATCTTCTAACAATCACATCGATAACAAACCATCTTCCAATAATCACATCGATAACAAACCACCTTCTAGCAATCACATCGATAACAAACCACCTTCTAACAATCACATCGATAACAAACCACCTTCTAGCAATCACATCGATAACAAACCACTTTCTAACAATCACATCGATAACAAACCACCTTCCAACAATCGCATCGATCTCAAACCATCTTCCAATAATCACATCGATCTCAAACCATTTTCCAATGATCACATCGATTACAAACCATCTCCAACAACCACATCGATAACAAACCATCTTCCAACAATCACATCGATTACAAACCATCTTCCAACAATCACATCGATTACAAACCATCTTCCAACAATCAAATCGATTACAAACCATCTTCCAACAACCACATCGATAACAAACCATCTTCCAACAATCACATCGATTACAAACCATCTTCCAACAATCACATCGATTACAAACCATCTTCCAACAATCATATCGATTACAAACCATCTTCCAACAATTACATCGATTACAAACCATCTTCCAACAATCGCATCGATCTCAAACCATCTTCCAATAATCACATCGATTACAAACCATCTTCCAATAATCACATCGATTACAAACCATCTTCCAATAATCACATCGATTACAAACCATCTTCCAACAATCACATCGATAACAAACCATCTTCCAACAATTACATCGATAACAAACCATCTTCCAACAATCGCATCGATCTCAAACCATCTTCCAATAATCACATCGATTACAAACCATCTTCCAATAATCACATCGATTACAAACCATCTTCCAACAATCACATCGATAACAAACCATCTTCCAACAATACATCGATAACAAACCATCTTCCAACAATCACATCGATTACAAACCATCTTCCAACAACCACATTGATTACAAACCATCTTCCAGTAATCACATCGATTACAAACCACCTTCCAGTAATCACATCGATTACAAACCACCTTCCAACAATCACATCGATTACAAACCATCTTCCAGTAATCACATCGATTACAAACCATCTTCCAATAATCACATCGATAACAAACCATCTTCCAACAATCACATCGATTACAAACCATCTTCCAATAATCACATCCATTACTAACCATCTTCCAATAATCACATCGATAACAAACCATCTTCCAATAATCACATCGATAACAAACCATCTTCCAACAATTACATCGATAACAAACAATCTTCCAACAATTACATCGATAACAAACCATCTTCCAACAATCACATCGATTACAAACCATCTTCCAATAATCACATCGATTACAAACCATCTTCCAATAATCACATCGATTACTAACCATCTTCCAATAATCACAACGATTACAAACCATCTTCCAATAATCACATCGATCTCAAACCACCTTCCAACAATCACATCGATTACAAACCATCTTCCAATAATCACATCGATCTCAAACCATCTTCCAACAATCACAACGACCACAAGCCATGTTTCAACAACCACACAAAAAACGAGCCTTTTCTCAACAATCATACAGATTGCAAGCCATTTCTAAACAGTTACACAGATTACGAACCATCTTCGTACAATCACACAGTTAACGATCTATTTCTTAACAACCACACAGATTACGAATCATTTCTTCAACAATCACACAGTTAACGATCTATTTCTTAACAACCACACTGGTTACGAACCATTTCCTCAACAATCACACAGTTAACGATCTATTTCTCGACAACCACACTAGTTACGAACCATTTCCTCAACAATCACACAGATCACGAGTCTTTCCCTCCAAAAATACTATACATATTATGAGATTTCCCTTTAACATTTGGATCATGGAGGCTATGAAATTTCCTTCCAAAAATCGTACAGATTATGAACCTGGCTGCCAACGATCATGGAACGCAGATTATGTCCCTTCTGTGGAAGAAGCAGGTGGATTATGAGCCTTGGTGGACGGTGAGCATCATGAGAACTAGTAGACCGCCATTAAAGAGTCATAAGGCAGATTATAGGCCAGCCGTGCGGGTTATACGAGCTTTTCCTTTCAACGCATTACAGTATTTCTCTTTAACAACATGCAGAAACACACGGCACGGCCGTTTTATGCCCCATGCCCAGTTCCAAGCCGTGTGGATAATGTCCAGTTGCATTGGCACACATTAATCTATTTCTATAGACAGCTCGTGTGGTTCGTGCTGAACTAGAACAATAAGCAGAGGTTTATTCCTAGCAAGCAATAACTGTATCAGGAATGTATCTTCATGCTGGCGTTGGGCAAACATACAGACGCATAAACATGAGCACGCACAGAGACATACACACAGACAAACAAACAAACAGACAGACAGACAGACAGACAGACAGACAAAGACAGACAGACAGACAGACAGACTGACTGACAGACACACAGACAAGCCACGCATTTTGCAAAATCGCTAACACGCAAATCTGACGTAACATGGCAGAGAAGATCGGCAATAATCCCAATTTCACTGGCAAGCCATGAATTTGAAAATAATACAACCAATCAGTCTTTCGTGCGCACGAGCAGTCCCAATCCCACACATCCAGTGCTCCCTCTTCTCCTCCCCATCACACACACACCGTCATTTTCATCAACCGTAATATGTCATTATACCGGCATTTTCATAAGTAACTTTTAACACAACAGACCTTTAAATCTCTTTCACCCACTCTCTTTCTGTCTGTCTGTGTGTCTGTGTCTGTGTGTCTCTGTCTGTCAGTCAGTCTGTCTGTCTGTCTCTCTCTGTCTCTGTTTCTGTGTCTGTCTGTCTCTCATAGAAAGCTATCGTCATCATCATCATCATCATCATCATCATCATCATCATCATCATCATCATCATCATCATCAATCATCATCATCATTCATCATCATCATCATCTCTCTCTCTTTCGCTATTTCTCTATCTCTATCTTTCTCTCAAGGACACAATGAAAGCTGATAAACTGTATCATCATCATGTGCCCTGCCCGCATGGCGTTGGCCATCATGGTCCTCCATACGAATCTATCTTTTGCCGCTGCAAGTACATCTCCCACACTTTTTGCCTTCATCCGTTCCGCAAATCCATCCATTATTTTCTCCCTTGGTCTCTCTGTTGCTCTCTTTCCCTCCAGCTTTCCTGTTGTGACTAGGTGCTCAAATTTCTCTTGCCTCATGAAACGTCTTATGCCGCAATCCTCTCTGTCCCCCAATAAACGAATACCTACAGTGATTATCTATCAGTATTATCTTCAGTTAAATTTGTGTATTTTTTAATAGAGTGGACATGTTCATTTAGTTGCATATGACCCACACGGGCGCAAATTAAGTCACATAACACACACACACACACATACACACACACACATACGCACACACACACACACACACACACACACACACACACACACACACACACACACACACACTATATATATATATATACATATACATACACACACACATACGCACACACATACGCACGCACACACACACACAACACACACACACACACACACACACACACACACACACACACACACAGTAAACAGACATCAACAAACAATGTGGCAACAGAAAAATGATATCAAATCACACACACACACACACACACACACACACACACACACACACACACACACACACACACACACCATAACACACACACAAGTGCAAATCCCCCTTACCTCCATACAAATACATCTACAAATATATCTAAATCCGTGTATTCATCATCAGCTAAAGGTTGCCATTTCCTCTCCTCTAAACCGTGATAACTGCATTTTCAAAACATTTCTGGGCCAGGGTTAATCAAATCTGCCATGGCAGCACGGCATCACCCAGTTATCCTAGAGTTCACTCTGAATCAATACTTCGTCAAGCCTGCCTATCACAGCTATCTGGGCCCTCTCCGTGGATGCCTGCTGTTTTATGTTGGTTTTTCTTTTTTAAATTTTAATGCAGTTTTATCTCAGACACGTGTATGTATGTACGTTGTTTTGCCCTCACAGTGCAGGTGGTATGTTGCTGCACACTCTGTATATCCTGTTTTTGGTGGGCCACCCACCCACCCACCCACCCACCAACCAACCAACCAAACAAACAAGCAAAGAAAGAAAGAAAGAAAATATACAAAGAAACAGTAACCAACCAACCAACCAACCAACCAACCAACCAACCAACCAACCAACCAACCAACCAACCAACCAACCAACCAACCTACCAACCAACCAACCAACCAACCAACCAACCAACACCTTATCCACCACCAGCAAAAATGTAACCCTTTAACTCCCTTACCATATCCCCACCAGCTGGGGGATAGGTAAAGGAGTCAAAGGGTTAATTTTTTTGTTTGCTGTCATGGTTGACAATGCACGATGCTAATGGACAGGTTGGGGGAGTCAAAGGGTTAAACAAAATCCCTGGGAGAAAGATTCACAAACTTGTTGGACGAGAGTATGCTTTCTCTACGAGCATATACTTGTATAATCAAGTATTGTTAAGTTTTGTTGTCAGTTTTTTACCTTCTCTCTGGGACTGGAGTTGCTCTTAACAGGGAGAACACGCCGCCATGGTGCAGTGCCACCTTTCTTTTCCTTTATTCTGTTTGTGCAGATTGTTTTAACTTGTAAAAGTGACTTCTTCTGTTTGTGCAGATTGTTTTAACTTGTAAAAGTGTTCCTTTTTTTTCTATTTTTTTTTTACAGAGTTTTGCCAGGGATAACGTTTTTGTTGCCATGGGGTGTTTTTCCGCACACTAGTACATGCCTAAATAATAGCAAATGGCACAACCTTGACACAGGTTAATAAGTTCAAATACCTGGGAACGGTCATTTCCTCAGACGGCAGATGCACATCGGAAATAGCTGGCAGAATCGGCCAAGCCAAAACAGCATTCAAGAAGATGACAAGCATTCTTACCAACAAATGCCTATCAATTAACATCAGAAAGAGAGTCCTTGAATGTTATATAGAACCAATACTGTTGTACGGATGCGAGGCGTGGACAGTCAGCAAGCAAAGCCAGAGCAAGATTGAGGCAGCCGAGATGTGGTTTCTAAGAAGAATGTTGACAGTTCCATGGACAGCAAAGAAAACAAACGAGACAGTCTTGATGGAGGCAGACACAAGTAGATCACTGATAAGGAAGATTAGGAAAAGACAGGCAACATTTATAAGCCATTTTATGAGAAAGGGGGATTTGGAGCACCTGGTCACAACGGGAAAGCTGGAGGGAAAGACAGCACCAGGTAGACCCAGGAAGAGAATGCTGGACGGACTTGCAGAGTGGCTGGAGATGAGGAGGGTGGGGGAGATGCTGGGGGCAACGAGAGATAGAGATGGTTGGAAGTCCATGGTCGCCAATGCCATGCGGCAGGGCACCTGATGATGATGATGATGATGAGTATATGCTGCTCACGGTTTATCGTCTCATCTGAAAGACGAGCATTCCAACCGCCACTCAAAGTGTAGTAGTAGAGGAAGGAAAAAAAAAAAAAACACACCACCTAGTCCAGTCGAGCCGGGAGATCTTTGTTCGAAGCAGGAGAGAATAAACACAATTTCCTTAATTCGTATGCTCAGGAACGTTTCTATTCATACCTTTTCTCTGTGTGTCTATGTTTATGTAAACAGCAGCAGAGAAATAAGTGCGGTCATATGTATATGGTAAGGTTGTGCTACTAGGCTTGAAGTTAACTCCACAGTTTGTACTTAAACTCTGCTTGATCAAGATCTCCGTCCATTAAAAAACTGACTGATAACGTGGTGGGTTCTGTAAACTTCTGTTACAACTGTTGTCTGGGGGGGAAAACAACGTGAATGTGTGCGGATGTATGTGTGTGTGCGTGTGTGCGAGTGTGTGTTCGTGTGTGTGTATGTGTACATGTGTGCGTGTGTGCATACATGAGTGCGTGCATGCTGTATGTATATATTTGTATGAGCGCGTAACGCGCAGGTGTGTTCGTACCCACGTGTGTGTAAAAACCCAGAAAATAATGCAAACGCCCAAACACCTACCAAGCAGCACTGCTTACGTGTTCTTCTTCGACAAGCATATATACATTTTTTTTGTACACGGCTATCGGAACATTGTTTACAGCAATACAAGAAAACGGAATATTGCCTGACAGCAACTCGACCTTGCTCCACCCAGATATGTTTACCCTCTGATCAATGAGTTTGCTTGTTCGCGTCAGAGGAAGACAATCGCTCGGTATGTGTTTCTTGAATGCATTGTAAAGAGAAGGCAAGAGAAGGTTTAAAAAATGCACAAGAAAGTATTTAACAATCGCATTCGATTTAAACGTAAATACAAGCAGAGGTATTTGCTTATCTCTGTTCAGTTCCAAATGAAAAAGAACATTTCCAAAGGCCTAAAATTTCTCTCTCTCTCTCTCTCTTTCTCTCTCTCTCTCTCTCTCTCTCTCTCTCTCTCTCTCTATATATATATATATATATATATATATAATGTATGTCTGAAATTGAGGAAAAGGAAACAGACCAAAAGCAACATCAAACTAAACCTTGGACTCTTGAAGACAGATGAAATGATACGTCAAAAATTTAATGTACATGTTCAAAACAAATTCAGTGCTCTGGAAGACGTTGGTGACAGTGAGGAACAATGGACAAAGTTGAGAAGTTCTATAAATGAAGCTTGTGAGGAAATCTCTAAGGCAAATAGAAAAGCAAAAAAGAGCTGGATGACAAATGAAATTTTGGGCCTGATGGAGAAAAGGAGGAAGGCAAAGAGAAACGAGGAGATATACAGGAAGATAAACAAAGAAATCAGGTATAGGTGCAATGAAGCTAACGAAGCTTGGCTGAACACAAAATGCAAAGAGATAGAAGAACGACACAAAATGGATCCTCAGGGTATGTACAGACGAATTGATGAAATTGTTCACAGGAAAAATACATGCACATCAACTGGTTGCTTAAAATCAAAAGATGGCACGCTTATCATGGAAAAAGACAAGGTATTAGACAGATGGGGAGAGTACATGAAAGACCTTTTTGAGGATGACAGAAACGAAGAACACATTATAAAAAAGAACTTTGAAGGACCACCAATAATGAAAGATGAAGTCAGAGCAGCACTGAAAAAGATGAAACCAGGAAAAGCCCCAGGACCAGACAACATTACTACAGAGATGATTGAAGCCCTGAGGAATTTGGCATAGAAAAAAATAACAGTCCTCCTAAATGAAATTTATGACACAGGAAAAATCCCCAAAGATATGTCAAAATCAATTTTCATTGCACTTCCAAAGAAGACAGGGGCTATAGAATGCGAACTCCATCGCACAATCAGTTTGATGAGTCATGTAACAAAAACCCTGTTAAGAATAATCATGATGAGGACAAGGAATAGAATCAAAAGAGAAATAGCAAAAGAACAGTGTGGATTTGTGGAGGGGAAAGGAACTATTAATGCCATATACATCCTAAGAATTATCATAGAGAGGTCAGTTGAGATGAATAAGGATTTGTATTTATGCTTTGTTGACTATACCAAGGCTTTCGATCGGGTACGACATGAAGAATTGATCAAACAACTGGAGAGACTCAATATTGATGGAAAAGATCTACGAATAATCAGGAATATGTACTGGGAACAAACAGCTGCAATGAGAATAGAAAACAATATAAGCTCTTTTCAAAACATCAAAAGAGGAGTCAGACAGGGTTGTGTTTTGTCACCAGATCTGTTTTCACTATATAGCAAAAACATCATGAGAAATCTAGAAGAAGACCCTGGATTAAAGGTTGGAGGGAAAATGATAAACAACATTCGGTACGCAGATGACACAGTGCTAATTGCAGAAAATGAAAAGGACCTACAAAACCTTGTGAATATACTAGAAACAGAAAGCAAAGGTAAGGGGTTGGAACTAAACAGCAGGAAGACTGAAGTCATGGTGATCAGTAAAAAACATGAAATCCCCTCCTGCAAAATAACAGCAAATGGCACAACCTTGACACAGGTTAATAAGTTCAAATACCTGGGAATGGTCATTTCATTAGACGGCAGATGCACATCGGAAATAGCTGGCAGAATCGGCCAAGCCAAAATAGCATTCAAGAAGATGACAAGCATTCTTACCAACAAATGCCTATCAATTAACATCAGAAAGAGAGTCCTTGAATGTTATATAGAACCAATACTGTTGTACGGATGCGAGGCGTGGACAGTCAGCAAGCAAAGCCAGAGCAGGATCGAGGCAGCCGAGATGTGGTTTCTAAGAAGAATGTTGAGAGTACCATGGACAGCAAAGAAAACAAACGAGACAGTCTTGATGGAGGCAGACACAAGTAGATCACTGATAAGGAAGATTAGGAAAAACAAGCAACATTTATAAGCCATTTTATGAGGAAGGGGGATTTGGAGCACCTGGTCACAACGGGAAAGCTGGAGGGAAAGAGAGCACCGGGTAGATCCAGGGAGAGAATGCTGGACGGACTTGCAAGGTGGCTGAGGATGAAGAGGGTGGGGGAGATGCTGGGGGCAACGAGAGATAGAGATGGTTGGAAGTCCATGGTCGCCAACGCCATGCGGCAGGGCACCTGATGATGATGATGATGATGATATATGTATGTGTAATATATATATATATACACATATATGTGTATATGTATATATGTATATCTATTTATATATACATCATCATCATCATCATATCATCATCATCGTCATCATGTGCCCTGCCGTATGGCGTTGGCGATCATAGCCCTTCAAACGAATCTTTCCCTTTCCGCTGCATGCACGTCTCCCACCCTCTTCGTCTGTCCTCAGCCACCCAGCGAGTCCGTCCAGTATTTTCTCCCTGGGTCTACCTGGTGGTCTCTTTCCCTCAATTTTTTGCATCGCTCCTGTGTCACTACCCCTCTTCCTCCTCATGCCCTCGTTTCGGCTATTCACCATATCTGGTGTATTAAATGGCCTGTTTTTACAAAGTTTGCGTCACATATAAGATGGAGTTTTAATTCTTTAAATTTCAAATATATCGACCAAATTTTGATTGTGTAAATTTCGAGTACATCGACCAATTTACTATATGAATATCACGCAGAATACAAAAAAATTACCTGTTTATGAAACTGTCTGGTAATTAAGCCTCTACTCTTTGAGTGTACGGGCTTTCTTACTGAACTCATTTACGTCTTACGTTTGTTTAAATCTGAATTACACTGGCTAAACTGCAAGGTGTAACAATCACACCAAATGCATATAAAGTCAATGTATGTCACTCTCAATAACGGAGAACGCAGTTGTCCCTCTTGTTTTTGTGGGGTCTGTTCTGTTTTTTCTATCGTAAAAAGAAGAATTTTCAAGATAGCTTGACTGATGATTTTTATTGATTTTTTAAATCAATTTTTTTTACACTTAGAAGACCAAGGTTGCAGCCTGCACAGCTTGACTGGAAACGAGGCGTTTTATCCTTATATCGTGAAGGACTTGTATAACGTAGTAAAGTAAAGAACATCTGCAACAATGTAGAAATTGTATAATCGAAGAGACCAGGAACAGCACAACAGCACTTAACCCACTATCGCAGAACGCAACTAACAACTATTGAACTTTTGCAGACATGGCATTTAACCGTCTCACTCAGCTAGTTTGCAGAAATTTTTTTTTTCTTCTATTACTGCTTCTTCTTCTTCTTCTTCGACGTTGTTTCGTTTTTGTTTTGCTATATTTCTTTGATTGTTTTGGGCTTTTGTTGTTGGTATCCCATGCAGGCAGAGAAGATGTACAGTTTATGGTTGGGTTTTTCACACAAGTAGACATGAGTCACACTTTGTGCTGTGGGAGAAATGTCTTTTCCCCCATATACTGAAGGGATTTGTTCATCAGTCGAATGAGGCACAAGCGGTACAGCAGACACAGGCATCGCCAAGTACATTCAGAGGAATAATTTGGTCAAGCATGATAGTGGAGTGGATAGGACACTGGAAATAATGATGATGATGATCATGATGATGATAATAATAATGATAACAATAATGATAATAATGATGATGACGATGGTGATGGAGGTGATGATGATGATGATGATAAATACTACGACTACTACTACTATCACTACTACTACTACTACTACACCAATAATGATGATGATGATGTGATGATGATGATCATGATATATAGCAATAATAATAATGATAATAATAATAATAATATGATAATAATAGCAATAATAATAATAGTGACAACAACGCAGACAACAACAACAATAACAATGATGTTGATGATGATGATGATGATGTTGATGATGTTGACGATAGTGATGGTGATGGTTGTGGTGATGATGGTGATTATGATGAAATACTACTACTACTACTGCTACTATTACTGATGATGATGATGGTGTGATGATGATGTGATGATGATGATGATGATGATAAGTAATAATAAAGATAATAATGACAACAACGTCGACGACAACAACAACAAAAACAACAATAACAATAAATATGATGATATGATGATATATATATATAATAAATATAAAAGTAATAATAATAATGATAAAAATAATATGCTAATAATAATAATAGTGGTAATAATAGTAACAATATAATAATAATAATAATAACAATAATAATAATAACATAACAACAACAACAACAATAATAATAATAATAATGATGATGATGATAACAATGATAATAACAACAACAATAACAATAACAATAAACATCTAGCACAACTGACTGATGGCTTTTCATCGTACATTCATTTTAGCAGGCGAGAAGTCTCATTTATGATCTCCCCATGAGATGTTCCTTCTCCATGATGGTCGCCATACATGGTCACACACACACACACTCGCTCTGCTCACAGTCAACACTATCCTCACCAGAGTTGTCTCTTCACTTGATTAATTAAATTTATCAGTAGGAAAACCACGGTTAAATGACATACACGGGAGACTCCCATATTGGCGTCTACAGCGTGGCACTGTGAACTGAGAAAGACGTAATTAAGTTCCGGAGCTGTCTGAACAGTTTTGTATATCCCTGTTTTTTTTCTCTTTACTCCTTCTTTTTCTCCTTATTTTCTTTTTGTTGTTCTTATTCTTGTTGTTGTTCTGATTCTTGTTCTTGTTTTTATTCTTGTTTCTGTTTTTATTCTTGTTCTTATTCTTTTCTTGTTCTTATTCTTGTTCCTGTTCTTATTGTTGTTGTGTTGTTGTTGTTTTGTTTTCTTCTTTTCTTTGTCTTTTCTTGTTCTTCGTTTTTTTTCTTCTGCTTTGTCTTCTCTTTCTTCGTCTTTTTCTTATTCCTCCTTTCTTTTCTTCTTCTTTTCATTTGCTTTGCTACCCATCTTCTGCACCGTATTTGTGTCACTCACTGGGGGTGGTGGGTGGGCAAGCTGCTTATTATGGATCTTGTCTTTTTTATTCTCCGTTCGATCAGTGAAGATAGAGATCATCATCATCTTCATCACCATGTGCCCTGCTGCATGGCGTTGGCGATCATAGCCCTCCATGTGTATCTGTCCCTTGTTGCCACAAGCACGTCTTCCACCCTCTCTGTCCTCAGCCACCCTGCAAGTCCGTCCAATATTTTCTCCCTGGGTCTACCTGGTGCTCTTTTCCCTCCAGCTTTCCTGTTGTGACCAGGTGCTCTAATTTCTCTTTCCTCATAAAATGGCCTTAAATGTTGCCTGTCTTTTCCTAATCTTCTTATCAATGGTCTTCTTGTGTCTGCCTCCATCAAGACTGTCTCGTTTGTTGTCTTTGCTGTCCATGGAACTCTCAGCATTCTTCTTAGAAAGCACATCTCGGCTGCCTCAATCTTGTTCTGGCTTTGCGTGTTGACTGTCCACGCCTCACAACCATACAACATTATCGGTTCAATATAGATAGATATATCGATAGATAGATAAGAGAAAATAGCTCAGAACCTTGAAGGATCAAGTCACCAATACAAACAAATTTAGCCAAGTAGCATCACCAATACGCCATAGTCTCACTTACGTCTGTTTGTCGGTAGAAGTAGACCAATAATATGATCGAGGAGGGAGGCGATCCAGATTGGAAACAATGAGTTTGTTACTGTTCTTTGGCATACAACCATGACAGTCAGTTTTCGACTTAAGTCAGTCAACAGGAAAACTCAGAACACAAACACAAAAATAAAACAAACAACAGCACAAACGTTTGTGTGTGTGTGTGTGTGTGTGTATGTATGTGTGTGTGTGTGTGTGTGTGTGTGTGTGTGTTGTGTGTGTGGCACGCGCACGCGCGTGCGTGTGTCTGGTGTGTTTGTGTGTGTGTTTGTGTGTGTTGCGCGCTGCTGTGCGGGTTAAACCGTTTGTTTATCTAATTTTCTTAACATTGAGGTTTTTTTTGTTGTTGTTGTCTAAAAGCATATTATGTGAATAGACGTCCATATAAATACAGAAAACTCACACGTCCACAGCGATCTCGTTCGTTGATCTCCTCCTCAGTGGGGTTCCTCCAGAATGGCCTGAATGGCGTCCAGGTCAGCCTCCAGGCAGGCCTCCAGGAAGGTGAGATCTTCATAGCAGTAAGTGTTGTCCACACACACGCTGTCTTCTTCTTCACTCTCCATCGTACGCA
>CM060305.1:36224585-36229585 GCA_030674185.1 Monoplex corrugatus | reverse complement strand
AAAATATAACTGCTGACAGATAACAAATTTCATCCTTTCCAAAACACGCAAGCATCCCTATGGAAACAAACTCAAGGGTTCTGATTACAATCTTTGCACCCGCCCTACAGATTTAACATTTCCAGCCCTTGAAAGAAAGATAACAGTCTTGAGATGAGACGTCTCAGAACAGAAGCAGACCAAAAGACACAATATTAGAAACAAAAACAAAAATAAAGAAACCCAATGCCACACTGTCTCAATCCTTGATGGAACTCTACAGTTACCATGATTATCATCTCATTATCATAAAATCATTCAGCATCGTGGTATTATGAATATTGTCTCAGATTCTGTGGCCTCAGTTTTGGTTTCTCGTTAGTGTCTGTGCTCGAGGTAAATTCGAGGGTGGTGGGTGGGTATCAGTGGTGCAGTAGGCTGGCACAGGGAGCCTGTTGGTGGTGTTTTCCTTCCCGGGGGTCTCTCGCTTGGTCACACTCCGCGATTGTGCAATTACTGTCGTTAGAAGGGTACTTAGCTGGTAGTGTCTTCTGTGGATTGGATCAGAACAGACACTGTTTAACTCCTGTCGAAGTGACTCAACAACACTGCAGAATGTTCTCTACGGGTGGCCCCACGATGATTGACATTGCCCGCTTCCATGGGTCCTCTGATACTAAAGGTCTCGACTGTCTGAACTTGGGGCTGGTTGAGAGGAGCCAGAATGAGCGGAATGGAATCGATGCCAGTGAGCGGGACACAGAAGTTCAAATAAGGAAAACAAATCCACTGTGAACAGATTAGAGATTCGAGAGACGGTTGAAACGACATCTGCCAACCATTATATCATATAACAGCGAACCAAGTGGTTTTGGCCACCTGACCAGGATGCTAGTCAACCAGCCAGTCTTTCGATCTACAACACCAGAAGTTGAGATTATTTTAACCCTTTGACTCCCGCATCCTGTTCACCAGTATCCCGCATTGTCAACCATGCCAACAATGCAAAAACTTAACCCTTTGACTCCCTCATCCTATCCGCCAGCTTATTGCAGAAACGCGTCGGATTTCAAACTTTGTCTTCTTGTGTAGAACATGAGCATGTTTGGTTTGTTTCTGTCTTTTTGCTTTCGTAATTGGCTCTGGCAGGTTTTCGTTACAGACAGCCCTCTCTCCCTCCTCTCCCTCTCTCGCTCTCCATCTCTCTCTCTCTCTCTCTTCTGTCTTTCTCTCTCTATCTCTCTCCTGTCTCTCTCTTTCTCTCTCTCCTCTCTCTCTTTGTTTCTCTCTCTCCTCTCCCTTTCTCTCTCTCTTTCTCTCCTCTCTTCCTCTCTCTTTATCAAACACACACACACACACACACACACATACACACACACAGACACACACACACACATACACACACACAGACACACACACACACACTATGAACAACAACGCATTCATTACAGGCACTCAGCGCATAAAAGACACAACACACAAAAACAACAACAACAACAAACAACAACAGCAGCAGCAAAGTTTTCAGTGTGATAAGCGCAGGGCATGAGGACACAAACACACACAAAAGACAGAAATACGATGCCAGCTTCTGACTTTTTCATGGGGAACTAATTTGCTGGAATACGTTGAAAATGTCCAGAGACACCCTCTCCTTCGTTTTTGTGCGTGTTTACATTTTCAAGATTCTCTCATTTTACTTCTCTGTCTCTGTTTTCCGTGTATGTCTGTCTCTTAAATCAGACGAAAAAGAGTGTTTGGTGTCATTAAAAACAGACATTTACTCTCTCTCTCTCTTTCTCTCTCTCTCTTATTCTTTCTCTCTCTCTCTCCCTCTCTCTGTCTTTCCCCATCTCTCTCTTCTCTGTCTCTCCCCATCTCTCTCTTCTCTGTCTGTGTGTGTGTGTGGCGCGTGCGTGTGCGTGGGGTGTGGTGTGCGTGAGTGTATGAGTGAGTGCGAGTGTGTGTGTGTGTGTTGTGTGTGTGTGTGTGTGTGTGTGTGTGTGTGTGGTGCATGCGTGCGTGTGAGTGTATTAGGTTTACGCTTTTGTAGCATTTTCATACATTACTGAACAATAATTTTTTTCCTCAGTTGCCCAGTCCCCATCCAAATCCCTTTCTGACATTGTGATAGGGGCTGTTGGCCTAAGTCATTAAAGTGCTTTGAATCTTGAGTTTTGAATGTTGAGTCTGTCTCTCTCTCTCTCGTCCTCTTTCTGTCTGTCTCATCCTTTCTCTCTCGTCCTCTCTCTCTTTCTTTCTCTCGTCCTTTCTCTCTCTCTCTCTCGTCCACTCTCGTCCTTTCTCTCTGTGTCTCATCCCCTCTCTCTCTCGTCCTCTCTCTTTTTCTCGTCCTCTGTCTCTCGTCCTCTCTCTCTATCTCGTCCACTCTCGCGTCCTATCTCCCCCCTCCCTCTCTCCCTCCCGCCCCCTCTCTCTCTCGTTCTCTCTCTCGTCCTCTCTCTCTCCTCTCTCTCTTTCTCTCTCCTTCTCCATCTTTCTTCTTTCTCTCTCTCTAAATCTCTCTGTCTCTTAATCTCTCTTAGTCTCTCTCTCTCCTTCTCTCTCTCTCTCTCAGTCTCTCTCTCAATCTGTCTCTGTCTTAATCTCTCTCTCCCAACCTCTCTCTCTCTCTCTCTGTTTTATGCTTTGTTGTCTTTTGTGTGAACTTGACGGTGGCCAGCTGGCCAATGATTTGCGTCCTGTGTTGTTTCCTTGTGTTGATTATGCATCCTGATTCTGTTGTTGTGTGGTTCACGTTCTTCAACGTGACAGTCACTTTGCTTAGATGTCTCATATTGATCATAATCATGGTTCAGTTGTATTGTGTCTCTCCGTCAGAAAGGGCTATGGCTTTAACCCTTTCACTCCTGTAATGAGATGAGAGAGAGAGAAACGAAAACTGACAGAAAACGGAATATGGCATTCATTCAGTTAACCCTTTGACTCCTGCACCCTATCCACCAACTGCAAAAATTTTACCTTTTGACTCCCTCGCCGTATCCAGTCTCTTCATGCTTGCAGAAAGCTGGTGGATAGGATGAGGGAGTCAAAGGGTTAAGTTTTGGTTCGTTAACATGGTTGACAATGCAGGATGCTGTGGACAGGGTGCAGGATTGAAAGGGTCAACTGTATGAATACCATATTCCGTATTCTGTCAGTTTTCATTTCTCTCCCTCATCTCTTAAGTACTGCAAGCCTTCTACACCTACAACACAGTAGCTCTGATAACGGATTAGCAGTGACTGCAAGAGCTGTCCCCAAAACCATCATATCAACTGACTGTGATAAAGTTCTCTGTTGGAAGTCATCCGTATTAAACATTTTCCATCTAAGTGAAGTTCGCGCTTCTTGTATATCGTAAATGTTGTTGTTGTTGTTGTTTGGAGTTTAACGTCCGCACCCACGTAAGCGATACGGCAGACGGATAATCTTACCTGCACTCAGAGTAACACGGACAAACATAGACGGCAGTCCTACCTGCAATCAGTCAACTGACACTTCATGCACTCTATCGTAAATTACATCTGCAGATCTATATAAAGGGGGGGGGGGGGGGGTGGGTTGCAAAAGTAGGTATACAGTTATGAAAAAAGAAAACACGTACAATACTCATTGCATTTATTATACAAACAAATGAATATTGCACATACATGTAATAACAAGCACAGCCTTAATCCCTCAGATACTCAAACTGCTTGCCGTCGGTATTCACACACTCCTCTAATCGAGAGTGGAATTAAGCATTATAATAATGATGTGATACTTACTGTATACCTACTTTTGCACCCCCCCTGTATACAGGGAAACTGAGTAAATGAAGACCAATGGCTGTGTGTCACCATGACATCAAAAATTGTAACATAACCTGTCAACGTGGTGATTAGGTTAGCGTAACGAACTGCTGACTGGGGCCGAGGGTTCGAACCCCCATCAGTTCGAAAAAAAATATATATATATATACACAGCTTGAGGGAATTTTCAGCCCAGACAGCCTTCTAGCCAGAGTTGAGCGCGCTGTGGGATTGTCGAAAAGACTAGGACCACACAGTCCGGTGTCATCGACTTTACGGACGCGTCAGGGAGAATGCTGCTAACTATTCCTGACCAGCACAGCAGGTGTCTGTATCTTTCTGGCCTGTTTGACGCCAGGATGTATTATGAAAATAAGTATAAAGGTATGACACTGTGAAACAGTCTCAGTCCGAAATAGAAAAAATCATCGTCATCGCCTCCATTCTTATCATTAGAAAACAACGAAAAAAACACTATCAGAACAATAACAAAGATAGCGACAACGACAACAGTGACGATGAACGACAACAATAACAACAACAATAAAACCAGGAACAAAAACAGTATCAGTAACACACACTCACAGATCGAGGCTATCATCATTTCAGCTTGTCTCAAGTGGCACAAAAGAAAATTGAAATTTATCCAGACGTAATGAGGTGAGAGATAAAACATGGGCGGAAAGAGAGGTAATCTTGCTATAAGTAGTATCTAAAAGAATGTTTAACCCTTTGACGCCCGCACCCTGTCTACCAACTGCAAAAGCTTAAGTCTTCGATTTCTTCACCTCCTGTAGGAAGCTGGTGGATAGGGTAAGGGAGTCAAATGGTTACGTTTTTGCTATGTTAGCATGGTTGGCAATGCAGGATGCTGGTGGACAGGATGCGGGAGTAA
Organism: Monoplex corrugatus; assembly: GCA_030674185.1. Taxonomy (NCBI): domain Eukaryota; kingdom Metazoa; phylum Mollusca; class Gastropoda; order Littorinimorpha; family Ranellidae; genus Monoplex; species Monoplex corrugatus. The sequence continues at coordinate 36,224,917 of CM060305.1, read as the reverse complement.
AAGGGTTAAGTATGTGTGATTAAAAATAAGGTTATTATTAAAAAAAAAAAGAGAAAAGAGTATGCTTGTATAATTTAACTTGACATTTATTTGTACTTTCCTATAGCTATTTAAAAAAAAATCATGCAATAAAAGCAGTTCATACTTCAATCTTATTAGGTTTCAATTATGGGAAAGAAAAATCGTGGGTGTACATTTCAAAGCGAAAGAGAGAGGAGAGAGAGAGAGAGAGAGAGAAGAGGGGAGAGAGAGAGAGAGAGACAGAGAGAGAGACAGAAGAGAGACAAGAGAGAGGAGACAGAGACAGAAGAGACAGAGAGACAGAAGAAAGA
>CM060305.1:36214585-36219585 GCA_030674185.1 Monoplex corrugatus | reverse complement strand
CGGCCAAGCCAAAACAGCATTCAAGAAGATGACAAGCATTCTTACCAACAAATGCCTGTCAATCAACATCAGAAAGAGAGTCCTTGAATGTCATATAGAACCAATACTGTTGTACGGATGCGAGGCGTGGACAGTCAGCAAGCAAAGCCAGAGAAAGATTGAGGCAGCCGAGATGTGGTTTCTCAGAAGAATGTTGAGAGTTCGATGGACAGCAAAGAAAACAAACGAGACAGTCTTGATGGAGGCAGACACAAGATCACTCATAAGGAAGATTAGGAAAAGACAGGCAACATTTATAAGCCATTTTATGAGGAAGGGGGATTTGGAAAGCTGGAGTGAAAGAGAGCACCAGGGAGAGAATGCTGGACGGACTTGCAGAGTGGCTGGGGATGAGGAGGGTGGGGGAGATGCTAGGGGCAACGAGAGATAGAGATGGTTGAAAGTCCATGGTCGCCAACGCCATGCGGCAGGGCACCTGATGATGATGATGATGAGTGTGTGATGTGCGGCTCGCTTGGGAGGTAGAGGCAGGTCTATGTCGCTCCTTATAAAGACACTGGTGGTGAATGTTACATATACCCAGTCACGTGCGCGGCCTCACACACACAGACACAGACACACACACACAGACACACACACACAGACACGCACGCACACACACACACACACGCATACACACACACACACACACAAACACACACACACACACACACGCACACACGCACGCACACGCACACACACACACACACACGCACGCACACGCACGCACACACACACAGGTACAGACACAGACACAGACAGAAACACGCACACATACACAAACACACACCATAATCACCATATCACCATAAACCATTTGATGTCGGGTTAACATAAATATTGTACTAGCAAAGTAAAAATATACATAACTGAACTTAACAAAAATTACTCAAGCAACCACGTTGTGAATAAAACTCGAGAAATATGACTAAACTGGTTAAAACTCGACATTGGAATCAGAAATGGCAAAATGATTAAAAGAGTCAAACAACAAATGAATTCAAAATTTCAATATACACTCACTCACTGACAAACACATACATACACACGCGCGGAAAACACACACACACACACACACACACACACACACACACACACACACACACACACACACACACACACACACCACACAAACACACACACACACATACACGCGCGCGCACACTCACACACACAAACACACACATACACGCGCGCGCACACACACACACAAACACACACACACAAACACACACACACACACACACACACACACATACACACACACACACACACACACACACACACACACACACACACACAATAAACAAACAAAACAAACCAAGAACCCAAAACAAGCAGTGAAAGAAACGAACGAGCAAACAAACAAATAACAAAGAAAAGAAAACAAAGGAAAAACAAACAAACAAACAAACAAACACAGGCGAACAAATACGCAACCAAAGTGACAACGAGCAATGGCTAAAATATAGACCGTAACTGTAAAAACCGCTTCACAAACATCAACACTGAATCCAGCTCTGACTATGACCTGTCCGCACTAAACTAAGAACTGTTTAATGACCCACTCCGATAACAGATATTGACACAAACAATCAGGTAGACATGTTTGCATTTCTTTCCATATGGATCTCCCACGCTCCTATCCCTGCTTCTGTTTTAAGTTCCTTCACAAATAGTGACATCGATTATTGATGACGGCACCTTCGTTCATACTGTTGAGAATGTCAGTCGGTATGAATTTCCCGGGTGTCCACAAACATAGGGCAAAAGAATCTTCTAATGAGCAGTGGCGATAACTGCATCAATATAAGATGATTGAACAGTGCCCAGTTTAGGTAAGAGCACTTTCTTATTTAAACGCACACAATATCATAACACACACACACGCGCGCGCGCACACATACCACACACACACACACACACACACACACACACACACACACACACACACACACACACACACACACACTCATAGGCTGACAGACAAACAGACAGAAAGAGAAAGAGAGAGAGAGAGAGAGAAAGAGAAAAGAGAGAGAGAGAGAGAAAGAGAGACAGACAGATGGACAGACAGACCGACCATTGGCAACGGTTTTTGTGTTCTGAAATGACATCAGCGAGGAAACATTGTACGGACACTGGTCACAAATTTTCATAGAAAAACACAAGACATCTGGCTATAGAAACCAGCTCCGACAGAAGAAATTTCTGAGAGGCTTTGGAAATGATGTAAACAGATCCGCCGTGACATTTGAGGAAATGAGCAGGCAGACTATGTGGCGAAGGCGGGAAAAGCAGATCAGCAACAGCAGCACCACCTCATTTCCTTTCTGAGAGGTAAAATCCGCATAATGACAGAATCTTCCAAGCCACCCCCACACAAAAACCGATCCTATCTATTGCTGTCAACGGCAGGGTCAATCCACTATTATTTCATTTTCAGTTAGGGCATTGCCGCCTGCACCAACATCACGTGGGCTGTCTTGGCTTGGTTTGATTTTTTTGTCCGTTCGAACATGGTGCATATGGAATTCGTGCCGAGCACGGAGAAGTCATCTTGAGAAACTGAAACTGAAACTGAACATGGTTATGCCTGGAATAGTCTGTCCGATGATCTTTGATGAAGGGTGTGGTTTTTATCAAGCCCTTTTTATCGCCTGAAAACTATTCTTCCAGATTGTTCTCATTTGGGAACCGTTCATCTTTTTAAAAAAAATCTAAATGTAAAAGAAAAATGCTCTGAAGGCTGTAGTCCTGTCTGGCGTAGACATTCATCTCAGTTCGGCAACCCAGCTCGGCACATATCCAGAAGTTCTTTGAATCTGATTTGTCGTCTCAGCGGAATTCTTCCGTGTAAAATGTGGGGTTGCTCTCCCCCGGGAAAATAAGTTGTATCAGTACGGCGCTGCTGTCCACCATCCACCTTCATTTTTCTGTCTACGTGTATTGGACTTAACCTGCAAAAGTGGGAATTTCCAAATAATTTTGCATAAACACTTTTTGTGGCTGTTGCCGTGGCTCATACTGCTGATGGGACTTCCTTTTTTCACTTATTCTGGGAGATTACCATGTGGCCGTCTCATACAGATGAAAGTCCATGCTGGACAAAACCACAGTCTCCAAGCATGGCCAGCATCTGTGCCCACTGTTTCAGAAATGAAGGAATCGAGTATGAACTTACTGGCCAACTCTAAAAGAACAGCTAAGGTGCGGCAAAAAGGACCTTTTGAAAACCACATCCTTTATCCAGACCACTTAACTGACCATTTGAAGTGCAGCTATGCTCCATATCAAAAGTTACAGCCATGGCAGAAGTATCTATTCATCTGCAAGCATTTTGAGTACACACCTGTATATTTTCGTAGTTGTTTTTTCAAGAAACTCGAGGCAAAAGACACAGGCTTCAGAGTTGGTACAGTACTGGTATCTATACCTTCTAATCCCCTCTTTGAACATCACGTTATGTTTATACAAGATACAATAATAAATCGACAGCAACATTTGGAATCGAAGTAAATCTGAATGGTGATGGGTGGAGCTATTTCTTTGACGTCAGTTAGTTTGTGTGTACACGCGTATATGTGATAAATAAAAACTTTGTCCACCCACTTGTAACCAAACGTCGGAACAGTTTTGGGGCCTGTAAGCAGAGATGTTAAAATGGAAGTATCTCCAATATACCAACTATAGCTTTAAACCTTCAACATATAATAGTGAAGCTCAAGTAAGTGAGAGACCAATGCAGAGAACAAATCCATTTAAAGAAAGTTCTGTGAAGAATAAAAAATCTTGTCATCAAGTCAAAAATGGACACAGATATATATATATTTCATATATTCATCTTAATTTTTATCATTGGTGAGCAACAGCACGAAAATATATCTTCGTAGATCTCTCTCTCTCTCTCTCTCTCTCTCTCTCTCTCTCCCTCTCTCTTCTCTCTCTCTCTCTGTCTCTCTCTGCTCTCTCTCTGTCTGCCTCTCTCCTCTGCTCTCTCTGTCTCCTCTTCTCCTTCTCTCTCCTTCTCTTCTCTCTTTCTCTGTCTGTTTCTCTCCTCTCTCTCCCTTTCCGCGTCTCTCTTAATTTTTGCTTTAAATGGAGATTTTCTAATGTCAGGAACACAGACGAATTTTTCGAATCTTTGAAACCTTTTCATATAAAACAGGAATATTCACAAACAACAGCGCGTCGAGTATTTGGTCAATATAGCCGTCAAGGATTTCCCACTTGTTAATGAACAGAGCTTTACAAAATTTAAGTCGTATGTTTAGAACAATATCACGACTACATGAGTATATTCTAATGGCTATGATCCTCTCTCTAGCGTTGATTTATACACAAAGACTTCCAATAACAGTGCAAACATCAATATTGCGAAAGAAGATGTCTCAGAATGCCGGACAACTCACGCGTGATGCTGAACCAAACGTATGGCAACTGTTCGAAAAAAATAAAATAAAAAGAAAAAAAGAAAAAAGAAAACCCAACACACAGACCAAACAGATGACTCATCATTCATCATGAACAAATCAATGTTTTATCCATCATCATCATCATCATCAGGTGTCCTGCCGCATGGCGTTGGCGACCATGGACTTCCAACCATCTCTATCTCTCGTTGCCCCCAGCATCCATGTTTTATCCAGCCAAACAATAAAGATTCCAGTCATCACCCTGGGGACAATATGACTTAACCATCTTGTTTTGATGAAAGAAAGGCGGGTGGTGGGGGTGGTGGTGGGGAGAAACGCAGCGAAGGGGGTATTAGGAAAAAAGCAGACGAAGGCATTTGTCATGATTAGTCTAAAAGCATGGTCGGCCACCATGTGATTGGGTCCTACAACTAATGGACAGACAGACAATAGACCAATACAGGAAGTCGATCCCATACCTCAGGGGAGATAACGCAAATGTTCTACCGGTAGTCTTCCATTTTTTTGTGTCGTCAGGCAGTATGT
>CM060305.1:36202085-36204585 GCA_030674185.1 Monoplex corrugatus | reverse complement strand
AACATCCGAGGAATGTATGATGGCATCAAGAAGGCACTGGGACCAACACAGAGCAAGATCGCCCCCCTCAAATCCTCCACTGGGGAAGTAATCAGCAATCCTAGCCAACAGATGGAAAGATGGGCGGAACACTACTCCGACCTCTACTCCACACAGAACATGGTGTCCCCCTTAGCCCTCGATGCCATCAAGTGCATGCCGGTAATGGAACTTGACGCAGAGCCAACTGCGGACGAACTCAGCAAGGCCATTGATAGCCTGGCTTCAGGGAAGGCACCTGGCAACGACGGAATTCCCCCAGACCTCATCAAGCACTGCAAGACTTCTCTTCTGCACCCTTTGCACGCAGTTCTCTGTCAGTGTTGGAATGAGGGAGCTGTACCACAGGACATGAGGGACGTCAAGATCGTCACCCTGTACAAAAACAAGGGCGAAAGGAGCGACTGCAACAACTACAGAGGTATCTCGCTCCTCAGCATTGTTGGCAAAGTCTATGCTCGGGTCCTCCTAATCCGCCTGCAGAAACTGGCTGAACGCGTCTACCCGGAATCACAGTGTGGTTTTCGAGCAGAGAGATCCATGGTAGACATGGTCTTCTCCCTTCGCCAAATCCAGGAGAAGTGCAGAGAGCAGCGGATGCCCCTGTATGTGGCATTCATTGACCTCACCAAGGCCTTTGACCTAGTCAGCAGAGATGGCCTTTCAGGGCTCTCCGAAAAATCGGCTGCCCCCCCCAAACTGCACAGCTTAATTGAGTCCTTCCACTCAACATGAAAGGGATGGTGCAGTTCAACGGAAACCTCTCCAAGCCCTTCGACGTACGCAGCGGTGTGAAACAAGGCTGCGTCCTGGCCCCAACCCTCTTTGGAATCTTCTTCGCTCTCCTCCTGAGGCATGCGTTCAGCACAGCGCAAGAAGGGATCCACCTGCGGACCAGATCAGATGGCAGGCTCTTCAACCTCGCCCGCCTCAGAGAGGACAAAGGTCCGTGAAGCCCTCATCAGAGACATGCTATTTGCCGACGATGCCGCAGATGAGACCCATACTCAGCGGGACTTGCAGTCACTAATGGACCGCTTCTCCCAGGCCTGCAAAGATTTTGGTCTGACCATCAGTCTTAAGAAGACAAACGTCCTGGGCCAAGACACGCCATCTCCACCAGCCATCACCATTGATGACGAGCTTGAAGCCATCCATCAATTCACATATCTTGGGTCCACCATCACCGATACCTCTCCCTTGACACAGAGGTCGACAAGAGGATCGGGAAGGCAGCCACAACACTAGCCCGCCTCACACAAAGGGTGTGGACAAATCCCAAGCTGACCACAAAGACAAAGATGGTTGTATACAACGCCTGTGTCCTCAGCACCTTGCTGTATGGCAGCGAGGCGTGGACCACGCATGCTCATCAGGAGAAAAGGCTCAATACCTTCCACCTGAGAAGCCTACGGCGCATACTTGGCATTTCCTGGCAAGACAAGGTGACCAACACCGAAGTCCTAACCTGCGCTGGCCTCCCAACCATGCATACCATGCTGAGACAGCGTCGGCTGCGCTGGTTGAGCCACGTTCGCCGCATGGAAGATGGTCGCATCCCAAAAGACATCCTTTATAGTGAGCTTGCCACAGGGCAGAGAAACATTGGCCGCCCACAGCTGAGATACAAAGACGTTTGCAAGCGTGACATGAAGGCGCTTGAGATCAACACTGAGTCCTGGGAGGACCTCGCAGATGACCGCAACAGCTGGAGAACTACTCTCAAGAAACAGCTGCGGATTGGTGAGGACAAACTGTCAGCTGCTGCAGCAGAAAAGCGAGTTCGCAGAAAAGGGATGACAACCAACAGACCAGCATCAGCATACACATGCGACCGCTGTGACAGAGACTGCCTCTCTCGCATTGGTCTGTAGTCACAGGCGACGCTGCTTGGACCAAGCAGACAGCCCATCTAGACATTAGAACGGATGTACTTTGTCCATGGTCAGTCATGACCGAAGGAGGCCTACTACTACTTAATGTGTACATGGTGATGTGTACATGTCTGTACTTATGTGTGGGCAAAAAAAGAGATGTCGTGTGTGTGTGTGCAAGCCTGCAAGATTGTGTGTGTGCATGTGTGTGTGTATGTGTGTGTGTATGTGTGTGTGTGTATGTGTGTGTGTATGTGTGTGTGTGTATGTGTGTGTATGTGTGTATGTATGTGTGTGTATGTGTGTATGTATGTGTGTGTGTATGTGTGTGTATGCGTGTGTGTGTGTGTGGGTGTATGTATGTGTGTATGTATGTGTGTGTATGTGTGTGTGTATGTGTGTGTGTATGTGTGTGTGTATGTGTGTGTTTATGTGTGTGTATGTGTGTGTGTGATGTGTGTATGTATGTGTGTGTGTATGTTGTGTGTTTATGTGTGTGTGGTATGTGTGTGTGTATGTATGTGTGTATCTATGTGTGTGTATGTGTGTGTATGTGTGTGTGTATGTGTGTGTGTGTATGTGTGTGT
>CM060305.1:36187085-36197085 GCA_030674185.1 Monoplex corrugatus | reverse complement strand
AAGAGCCAAAACTGCGAATTTTTTAACATCAAGAATGGAGTCCACCAGGGATGCATCCTCTCGTCTTATCTCTTCAACGTCTACACACGAGGAGGTTGTGAGAAATGCAGATATTGAAGACATGACAATAAAAATTGGCGGTCAACATATCACAGATCTACGATATGCTGATGGTATTGCACTGATGTCGGACAAAGTCACCAGCAACGGGCAAGAAAACAGGTCTAAATATAAAAGTGATGCACCTAGAAGGAAAAGAAAGTCAAGCATATCGAGATATTCAAATTTACAAGACTGTGTTGGAAATTGTGAGTGATTTTGAATATTTAGGCTCAGCTAAAGGTCATAATTGCACCTGAACTAAAAGCATCAAATGAGAGTAGGAATAGCAAAACGATGTTCCATCATTTGGAAAGACAGAAGCATACTAACAGCCCTTACAATCAAAATTCTAAAATGTGATCAGTCGCCGTGGTGTAGTGGTTAACGCAACAGACTACCGACTGGAAGGCTGTGGGTTCGAATTCCCATCCGTATCTTCAAAAATCATTGTGGGATTTTTCGGCTCTAACCAGCTCATACCCAGAGCTGGGCATGCTATGGGCTCATTGGGCAGACTGGGACCACACAGACGAGTCTCATCCACTTCACGGATGCGTCATTGAGGGTGTTGCTCAAATCTTCTGACCAACACTGCAGGTGTCTGTATCTCTCTGGCCTGGTTGACGCCAAGATATATTGTGATAGTAAGTACAGTCCTGTCACGCAGTTTCCATCCTAGATGGAATTCCGTAGCATCATAATTATCATCCGCATCAACATCATCATTATTTCATTGTAAAAAACTGTTTCAGCTTCTGTAGCCATTAATGTGGCGAAGAAAATGGGACGAAAAAACGAAAAAAAAAAGAAAAAGATTAACACAAAGGTAACTTCCCTGAGTGCAATGATTCTTAAAGCAATGATAAAATGCCGGATCTGGCCAGAATTGTCATATGGCTGTGAAGCCTGGACATGCAAAAAGCAGGTGAAAATGATACGGAAACAGCACAGAGGTGTTTCTATGGGCAGCTTCAAATGGATCGATAAAAAAACAAATGAAAATATTTTGAACGAACTCACAATCTCGCGTCAACTGCTGGCAGAAATCAAAATAAGGAAAACAAACTACACCGATCAGAGGAGGAGTGAAGAAGATATTTGAAAATTGTCAATTTTGAATTTGAGAAAAGATGATCCAGAAAACAACTGTTTTGAAGAGGGGAAGGTAAAACTAACAAATAATGTTACCATAATTATCGATTTAAACAAACAAACTGACAAACAAAATTAGTAAATATCCGGAAGAAATGAATAAAAAGTAAAACTAATAATTGACTAACCACAACAATGAACAAGTCAAATAACATTTTAAAGGTAATTCGCTATAGGACATTTTGACAGGCTAACAAAAAATTCATACAGTAATGATGATGAGGCAAATATGTCAGAAACTGTACTCACAGATAGTGTTGGAATATGTCGTTTTACCCTAACGCAAGAAAGAATATGACTATGTGTTATCTTCTTTCCACACAGACACACTATGTTATTGGTATATTTTGTTTTGAATGCATCAAGTTTCCATCTGTACATAAGGGACTGTATAGTTCTGCTGGCATGAAGCTGCTTAAGTATTTTGCTAACTTCAAAGTTCATGTGACATTTATCATACTTTTTCTGTTTTAATTGGAACTGCTTCCAGACGTAGTTGTCCACTAAAGTGTAATTCTCGTGCAACGAGAGAGAAAGCTGGATATTGTTTGAATCTGGTGAGTTATTAGCTCCCCGTTTGGCAGCCCTGTCAACTTTATTATTATAACTAAAAGAACTATGAGAAGGTATCAGCAGAAAGTAATATCAGTGCCTCTTAAAGATAAATTATGAATCAAGTGACTTATTTCCAGAATCATTTCTGATCTTGTTTGTAATTTTGATAATTCAAGAGCCTGAAGTACTGATTTTGAATCAACGCAAAGAAGTATCTGAAAAATTGTCCTAGGAAGACTTATCAGAAAGTTTAAAGCCATTAATATTGCAAAGAGTTCAGCTGTAAAGATAGATTTATCAAGTCCTATGTAGAAAGATTTTTCAATTTTGAGAGCAGGTATTAAAAACGCTGAGCCTGCTTTTCTTTCAATTACTGACCCATCAGTGTAAATTTTCAAATGATCAGAATATACGTCGTTTATATGACATTTAACCTGACTTGCCAGTAAGTTTATATTGTCTCCTTTTTTTAAATTAGTGTGGTGTACGTCAAATCGTGCTCTTTGGAGTTCCCAACTGGGTACTGGCGAAAAGGAAGGTCGTATAGATACAGGATCTACGTCTAGATCAATTCCTGAGCCTTTCATGACGTCAGATGTGTATGTTGCAAGTGTGACCTGTGAAGATATTGATTTAGCTCGTTTTGGAAAGTCGGTGTCTGATCTCAGTTTAATTTCTGTTTCTGAGATGTTTTCTACGGTAGTGTTTCTTAACAAAAATTTAGTAGAAGCGACTTTCCTTTGCTCATCAAGTGGCAACAGTTTGATTTCATTATATGTCCGAAGACAGGAAGTATGCATTGGAAGACCCAGTGCAAGTTTGAAACCTTTACAATCTATGCTCTGCAGTTTTTTTTAGTGTTTCGGTGCACTGAAGAAGATTTCTTGAGCATAGGTTAATTTAGATCTAACAAGCGATTTACAAAGATGAACAAGTGTTGATGAATCTTGACCCCATGTCTGTTTGCGAACTATTTTTATGAAATTTAAACTTTTTTGAGCTTTGGTTAATAAGTATTCAATATGCTGATTCCAAGATAATTTTGCTGTGTGTGCGTGTGTGTGTATGTGTGTGTGTGTGTGTGTGTGAGAGAGAGAGAGAGAGAAGACAAAGAGAGTGACACGAGAGAGAGAGAGAGAGTGAGTGACACGAGAGAGAGAGAGAGAGAGTGAGTGACACGGAGAGAGAGAGAGGAGTGACACGAGAGGGGAGAGAGAGAGAGAGAGAGAGAGAGAAGAGAGAGAGAGAGAGAGAGAGAAGAGAGAGAGAGAGAGGAGAGAGAGAGAGAGAGGAGAGAGAGAGACATGAGAGAGAGAGAGAGAGAGAACGAGAGAGAGAAGAGTGACACGAGAGAGAGGAGAGAGAGAGAGAGTGACACGAGAGAGAGAGAGAGGGAGACAGAGAGAGGACGAGAGACACAGAGAGAACACAGAGAGAGGAGAGAGAGAGAGAGAGAGAGACAGAGAGACAGAGAGAGACAGAGGACAGAGAGACAAAGAGAGAGAGAGAGGGCAGGGTTATTAGTTAGGGCGTTAAGGGTGAAACATAAAAGAAAACACACATAAAGTAGTGACATGAAAGAAGTGATTAAACAGGAGACAAAGTGGTGCGGGGAGCAGGAAGGATAAAGAAACCCCTACCGGAACAGTAGCCATCAGAATGAAGGAGAAAGGATATTGAGGTTATGTCCAGTGCTGAAACTATAATTATAGTCATTGTAGGTTTCTGGTGAAGATATGTTGGTGAAGAACAGAGAATGTTTGGTGGGTGGGGACAGGCACGCATAGAGGCACACCCATATATGTATGCAGGCATATACAATAAAATGCACACACACGTGCACACACACACACATACACACACATACTCTGTCTCTGTCTGTCTGTCTATCTGTCTCTCCGTCTTCTCTCTCTCTCTCTCTCCCTTCATCTTTCTCAGACAGGTAGAGATAGAAAGAAGACATTAATGGAGTTGTTGGTAAATATTTACAGCCATAAGAACACAACAACAAAGTGTCAGCGACAAGAGAAAATCGATTATACAAGAAAAAAGTGATCCCCCACCCAATCCGAAAAAAAACCCCAACCCAAAACCCTGAAAGGAAAAGATGAGAAACGGAGCCATCAGAAATAATAATAATAATAATAAAGGCAATTTATATAGCGCTTTCCAGAGCACAAAGCGCTTCACATAAAATCAGTATATAACTAAATACAAATAGATACACCAACATAAAATTTAAACATACCGCTGCTAACACTATATAACATAAAACATAAAATTTACGTTCAACAAGACATATTAACATAGTAAATTCAAATATTACTAAAAATAGTGACAATCATACAAAAATATTTTCTCTCTCTTTCTCTTCACACACACACACACACACACACACACACACACACACACACACACACACACACACACACACACACACACACACACACACACACACACACACAGAGACCCAAACACACTCCCTCTCTCAACCACTCAGTTTCTCTACTATCAAATTCTATCACGCTTACACATACTCTTACTCATACTCTCACTCTCTTGCCCCACCCCAACCATACTCTCGCTCTCTACCGTGCTCCCGATATTCCTTGCTCACTCTCTCTCTCTCCCGCACAGCCTCTCTCTCTCTCTCTTTTCCTCTCTCCCTCTCTCTCCCTCTCTCTTGCTCGCATAAACATGCTTCACACACACACACACACACACACACACACACACACACACACACACACACACACACACACACACACACACACACACACAAACACACACACACACACATATATATGTAGGAACGATGATCAGGGCTGAGAGAGAAGAGAAAGAGAAGATCAATGAAAGTATTGAGTGAAAAGATAGGTCTTCAGACTAGACTTGAAAGAAGGAAGACATTGCTTATGGCGAATATGATAGGGAAGGGAGTTCCAGGTCATGGCAGCAGAGTGGGAGAAAGTTCTCTGACCATGCAGTTTCCGGTTGAAACGGGGAACACAGAAAGTTCTTGTGTCGGTAGAGGATCGGAGAGTTCTGGATGGTACATACACTTGAAGAAGTTCAGACAGATAAGAGGGAGCGGAGCAAGTAAGAATTTTGTAACAGAGACAGCAACATTTGTATTTGATTCTTTGTTCAACTGGAAGCCAATGCAACTTTTTCAGAAGAGGAGAACATGACTGGGATCTAGGGGCTTTACAAACAAGCCTAGCTGCTGAATTCTGAACACGTTGGAGAGGTTGAATGACAACTGAAGGGCAGCCGATTAGAATAGAATTACAGTAGTCCAAGCGTGAAAGAATATAAGAGGAAATAAGAGTTTTAGTGGCTTCCTCAGTAAGAAAGGGGCGGATAGAAGCAATACGTCTTAGTTCCATATAAGAAAGCTGGCATATCTTAGTGACATGTTTTTGCATAGAAAGATCATGATCTAAAAGAACTCCTAAATCCCGGACACAGTCAGAAAATTCAATGGAACTAGAACCTATAGGGAGAGAAGAAGAAAGTGTGTTGATATCATGATGTGAGAAACGTATAGCCTCCGTCTTGTCACAGTTAAGTTTCAGTTTATTTGATGACATCCAGAGATCAATGTCAGAGGTACAGTTTTGGAGAGAAGAAATTGCATCAGGATAGTCATCAACAGAAGCTGAATGAAGGAGCTGAGTGTCATCCGCAAACATTTCATGCGAAATGGAATGGCTGCGGATGACATCAGAAAGAGGGGTAGTATACAGAATGAATAAAACAGGACCGAGCACGGAGCCCTGAGGCACACCAAAATCGAGGGAGGTTTCATTTGAACGGTGACTATCCACTAGCACAAACTGTTTCCTGTCTGAAAGATAAGAGTGAAACCAATTAAGAGCTAAGTCTCTAATACCAAATGTATGTTCCAAACGGGAGAAAAAGAAAAAGAAAGCTTCATAATCGAGTCCACATAACACTTTTCGTTTTCGTTTGTGTATTTTCAACTTGAGCTGTGAGACTGTGGATACCAATGTCGTGCTCGATTCTGACACTATAAATTGTGGTCAGGTTTCTATTGGCTAGGGTAATGATCAAACTGTAGTAAATATATATTGGCGAAAATCTCAACCTGTTTGGTGTGTGTGGGCATGGACGCACACATGCACGCGTTCAAGCACGTATGCATGCATGCACACAAACGAACATGCATGCAAACAAGCACATACGCACGTTATGTATTCACATGCACGCACACACAAGCGATAACACACACACTAACACAAGCACACACACAAACAGAAGCACACACATACACGCGCACACACAAACACATACACGCACACACACACACACATACACGAAAACACACACACACACACACACACACACACACACACACACACACACACACACACGCACACACACACATACACGCGCACACACAAAACACACACACACACACACACACACACACACACATACACGAAAAACACACAAACACACAAACACACACACGAACACACACACACACACACACACACACACACAAACGCACACACACACACACAAAACACACACACACAAACACACACAAACACACACACACGCACACCTACCTCTATGCACTATATCCTTTGTTCTCTCTCACTGTCTGCATCTGTTCGTCCCCCACCTCTCTCTCTCTCTCCCTGTCTCTTCCTCTCTCATTCTCCCCACCTTGTTCCACTTTTTTTATATCCTAATGTTCACACTTTCCATCTCTTTTTCTTGTTATCTCTCTGAATACAACTCAAGAACAATATTTCAAAGTGTATTGGATCTTTTAATCCCTTGCAGGATAAAAGCAGATCAACAAAAATTCAACGAAATCAATACACAAGTCCAACAGGAAGAAATACATATGAAATTGTCCCCCCCCCACACACACACACATACACACACACACACACACACACACACACACACACACACACACACACACACACACACACACACACACACACACACACACGTACTCACACGTATACACGCATGCACACACACAGAGTAGCTAATGTCTATTTCGTTGAAAAAGAAAATTTATTTCATGTCTTTCTTTCAGTCATTTCTGGCTCTGTCTGTCTCTCTGTCTGTCTTTCTCTCTCTGTGTCTGTGTCTCTCTGTGTATCTGTCTGTCTGTGTCTCTGTGTCTCCGTATCTCTCTGTGTCTCTGTGTCTGCGTATCTCTCTGTATATCTCTGTCTGTGCCTCTCTGTGTATCTCTCTGTGTATTTCTCTGTGTATCTCTCTCTGTTTCACACACACGCACGCACACACACACACACACACACACACACACACACACACACACACACACACACACACACACACACACACACACACACCGCCATAAAGAACAGTAGAGGCCAGAGCTGCGTGAAGAAGAAGGAAGAGGCAGTGCTGTGGAAATCTAATTGACGGCTGTAAGACGCTAGCTCTTTAACGTCATTTCACCTCACAACGTCACCGGCCCCCCTCAATAACACCTTGCTTCTTAGCTAGGAGAGTTGGTAACCAGTCTGTCTCTCTCTCTGTCTCTCTCTCTCTCTGTCTCTCTCTCTCTCTCTCTGTCTCTGTCTCTGTCTGTCTGTCTATCTGTCTCCTTTTTTCTCTCTCTCCCTCCTCTCACTGTCTCTGTTTCTGTCTGTCTGTCTGTCTGTCTCTCTCTCTCTGTCTCTCTCTCTGCTTGTATATATATACATATATACATATATATATATATATGTTTGTGTGTGTGAAGGAGAGAGAGAGAGAGAGAGAGAGAGAGGGGGAGGGAATGAAACAGAGACAGATAGACAGACAAAGACAGAGAGAGACAGAAACAGACAGACAGACAGACAGAAATACAGACAGACAGAGAGAGACAGAGACAGAGAGTAAATGGGAGAAAGAGACAGAGAATGTGTGTGTGCGTGTGAGTGAGGAGAACGTGGGGGACGTGAGTGAGGATGATGCTTGCGTATGTGTAAATGGAGAGAGAGCGAAAGAGAGAGAAAGAGAAAAAGACAGAAAGAGAGAGAGAAAGAAAGAAAGAGAGATAGATAGCTAGAGAGAGAGAGAGAGAGAGAGAAAAAGAAATAAAGAGAGAGAGAGAGACAGAAAGAGAGACAGAGAGAGAGAGAGTTTATGTGTTAAGAGTTAAGAGTTTATTCAAAAGGGATTTGTTGCACTTGAACATATTCATATGCACTCCACTCAGTCTCCTGTTATCTGGCAGATTCCTTAAACCGGGCAAAACCCTATGGGCCGGGCAAGATATTGAAACGGATGGAATAAGAGAACAGGAAACACTAAGCTGGCACCTCCAGACACCTGTGACAGCGGTAAACAGACTACATTCTTTATGTTGAAGGCACGCTCTGCACTCCAGACATCAGACTCAGATCTCGAGTCCACGGCTGTACCTTCCTCTTTCTTTTGTCTGGAACTTCTACAGTCGGGAGTCGCGGGGAGGTGGAAACAATGTTCATATGCGAGGAGGGCTGTGTCTGTGACTGACGAGCCATGAACATGGAGGGTCTATGACACGTCTTCGATCCAGCATCTTCGAGGTCGTCCTCTTGCTGGGAGTCCAGAGAAGCACTGATTGTAAGCTCTGAAAGCTGGTTGGTCAGTGGACATTCTGATTAGGTGGCCAAACCATTCGATCCTCTGCTGCTAAATGTGTTTGTGGGCTGGTGCTGCTCACACCATCTCTAGCATGATTTCATTTCTTAGCATGTCTCTTCGCAATCCCAAACAAGTGTGACTGCCCGCGTTCAAGCAAACAGGAACCAGAAAAACACAAAAATAGAATCAGAACGCGTATTTAATACAACAAGACGAGACAGGCGCATATTTTCGGCCAATTCCGGCCTTTGTCAAGTGTAAGATTACAAACAAACAAACACCAGATACAAAAATGATGTGAAAAAGACTGAAACTTCACTGTTGCTTACGCTTGACAAAGGCCAATTGGCCGAAAATTTGCGCCTGTCTTGTCTTGTATTAAATACGTGTTATGTCTCTTTGCGTTTTGTTTGTTGAGATTCCTCTTTTCACAAGTGGTTATTCTTTTCCAGCGCTTTTTATAGTGCCGATGTCTGGCACTGGTACGTCAGGGTTGGCAAAAAGGTGTTGATCAACGCGGTTCTATTAAAAGAGAGAGTTCATAAGCGAAAGGACAAGACAGAAAAAATGGCCAGGAGGGCTGTCTCTGTGACTGACAGGCCACGAACACGGAGGGTCTCTGACACGCCTTCCATCCAGTGTCTTTGAGGTCACCCTCTCGCTCGGACTTCAGAGAACCTCTGATTGTAGGCTCTGAAAGCTGTTGGTCACTGGACATTGTGATCAGATGGCCAAACCATTTGATCCTCTCTGCTGCTGGGTGTGCTGGTGGGCTGGTGTTGTTCCCACCATTTCCTGGATGATCTCATTTCTTAGCATGTCTCTTTGCGTTTTGTTTGCTGCTCTGCGGAGACACCTTTTTCACAGGTAGTTATTCTTATTTCCAGGGTTTTTTTTAGTGTCGATGTCTGGCTCTGGCACGTCAGGGTTGGCAAACAAACCAACCAACAAACAAACAAACAAACAAACAAACAAACAAACAGGGTTGGCAAACAAACAAACAAACAAACAAACAAAAGACAAACAAACAAACAAAATGTGTTGATCAGCACGGTTCTATCTAAAGAGAGAATTCAAAACTGAGAGGACAAGACAGGCAAAGCGGCCATCAGAAAGAAGGAGAAAGGAAATGATGCAGTCCACAGAGCACTTTTTTACTGTTTATTTTAAATCAGGCATGACCTCAGTGTCCTCAATGTCACAGAACTGAGGACACTGAGGTCATGCCTGATTCTGAAAAAAAATACCACCACCACCACCACCACCACCACCACCACCACCACCCCACCCACCACCACCAACAACAAAACAACAACAACAACAAAACAAAGAAAAATTAGAGACAGCTTTATTGGACTGGGGCAAGGATCACATTGCAGTGAAGACATATTGAGGAAGGGATGAGAAATGTTTTGCGTGAGCGTGGACGGATAGACGGATACGTGCACGCGCGCACGTACCTACACGCACAAACAGATGCATCTCTGTTCAAACAAACGCGTGCGCGCATGCACAAACACACACACATACACAAGCACAAGCACGTTCGCATACACACACA
>CM060305.1:36177085-36184585 GCA_030674185.1 Monoplex corrugatus | reverse complement strand
AGACGAGAGAGAGAAGACGAGAGAGAACAAGAGAAGAGAAAAGAGAGAAAGAGAAGAGAGAGGACACACACAGAGACACAGAGAAAACAGAGAGAAAGAGACAGAGACAGAGACAGAGTCGATCTAATTCATCATCTCTGTTTACAAAGAGAGTGTGGGAAAGGAAGGCAGGGAGGGACAGGGTGAGGGCAGAACAAAAGACAGAAAAGCCGGCATGCGCGAATTAGACCGACAACGTAAAGCCAGGAGATGTAAAGAAATAGAGAAGATCAGGGAGGAGGAAGGTGGGGGTGGGGATGAATGGTAGCGGGGATAGACAGGGGTGGGAAAAGTGAGGGGGGGCGTGGTGGAGGTGGGAGTAAGAAAACTGACAATGAAGCAGAGGTAAACAACAACACAGCAAAGAAGAGAATCGGGCACTACCATGCAATAAGGAGCCAGGGCACTACCATGCGATAAGGAGCCAGGGCACTACCATGCAATAAGGAGCCAGGGCACTACCATGCGATAAGGAGCCAGGGCACTACCATGCGATAAGGAGCAAGGGCACTACCATGCAATAAGGAGCCAGGGCACTACCATGCAATAAGGAGCCAGGGCACTACCATGCAATAAGGAGCCAGGGCACTACCATGCGATAAGGAGCAAGGGCACTACCATGCAATAAGGAGCCAGGGCACTACCATGCAATAAGGAGCCAGGGCACTACCATGCAATAAGGAGCCAGGGCACTACCATGCAATAAGGAGCCAGGGCACTACCATGCAATAAGGAGCCAGGGCACTACCATGCAATAAGGAGCCAGGGCACTACCATGCAATAAGGAGCTAGGGCACTACCATGCAATAAGGAGCCAGGGCACTACCATGCAATAAGGAGCCAGGGCACTACCATGCAATAAGGAGCCAGGGCACTACCATGCAATAAGGAGCCAGGGCACTACCATGCAATAAGGAGCTAGGGCACTACCATGCAATAAGGAGCCAGGGCACTACCATGCAATAAGGAGCCAGGGCACTACCATGCAATAAGGAGCCAGGGCACTACCATGCAATAAGGAGCCAGGGCACTACCATGCAATAAGGAGCCAGGGCACTACCATGCAATAAGGAGCCAGGGCACAACAGCCAACGATCAGACTAACAGGGCCAGCATCAGGAGCGAATGCACGGTCATTCTGGATCATACGTGCCATGATCATTCTGGATCATGTGTGTCATGATTGTTTTGGATCATGTGTGCCATGATTGTTTTGGATCATATGTGCCATGATCATTTTGGATCTTATGTCATGATCATTTTGGATCTTATGTCATGATCATTTTGGATCATGTGTGCCATGATCATTTTGGATCTTATGTCATGATCATTTTGGATCTTAT
This sequence comes from Monoplex corrugatus, assembly GCA_030674185.1. Taxonomy (NCBI): domain Eukaryota; kingdom Metazoa; phylum Mollusca; class Gastropoda; order Littorinimorpha; family Ranellidae; genus Monoplex; species Monoplex corrugatus. Next base: position 36,183,203 of record CM060305.1, on the reverse strand, counting down.
GTCATGATCATTTTGGATCATGTGTGCCATGATCATTTTGGATCTTATGTCATGATCATTTTGGATCTTATGTCATGATCATTTTGGATCAACTGTGACATGGTCATTTTGGATCATGTGTACCATGATCATTTTGGATCATGTGTGCCATGATGATTTGGGATCATATGTGCCATGATGATTTGAGATCATATGTGCCATGATCATTTTGGATCACATGTGCCATGGTGATTTGGGATCATATGCGCCATGATCATTTTGGATCATATGTGCTATGATCATTTTGGATCATATGTGCCATGATCATTTTGGATCTTCTCCATATGTGGCTTCTTTGGAGTCGGAACATTTCGAATTTATTCCGTGCACGAAACTGAGACAGAGCAAAAGACTTCTTTTTAATTCTTTGTCTTCCCTTCTCTACCCTGTTCCTTCCTTTGTTTCTTCTTTTCTTTGTCCTGGTTCTTCAGCATCATTATATGTTTCTTTCCTCGTGTTTTTGTTCATGCGTTTTTTTTTATAAACATTTCTGTCTTTGTTCTTCTTCTTTGTTATGATTTGTCTGTTTTGTTTCGTTAGTTCATGCGTTTGTTTTTCCTGTCTTTCTTCCTACGTTTTCTTGTCTTACATTTTTTCTACTTCATTTCCTTTTTCTTTTCTCTTTTTTTCTCGTTCACTTTTTCCCTTTATTTGTCTTTCTTATCCTTCTGTTGTTTTTATTTTCCTTTTCCGTCCTTCCTTACTTGGTTTCTTTTTATCCGTTGTTTGGATTGTCAAGGCAATGAACATTTTTTGAAATGCACCGAGTCTGAGAGATAATAAGGTTAAACACAGCATACGTCAACTTCTTTTTGAACATTTTTTTCAGAAACACACACAGACACACAGACACACACAGACACACACAGACACACACACAGACACACACACAGACACACACACACACACACACACACACACACACACACACACACACACACACACACACACACACAACTGTACATAGATAAAACACGAGAAACAAAACAACTTCAGTATTTTTACAGAATGTGGACCGTGTTTTCATTCTACTATGCACACACATATATACCATACACACATGCTCGCAGACACACAACCACACACACACACACACACACACACACACACACACACACACGAACACACAAACACACACACACTCACACACACATACACACACACACACACACACACACACACACACACACACACACACACACACACACACACACACACACACACACACACACGAATTTAACCTAGACCACAACTGTACAAGAAGACATTAAAAGTAGAAATGACTTTGGGGTAAGCAGCAGTTATGAGAGCGAACGTGCCTTGAGTCACCTGGCTTCCTGTCCACCGTGTCAGTTCATCCAAACAGGCAATGTGACCACAACTGAATGTGTACATATTTCTTTCTTTATTTACATGTTTATCTATTTATTAGCTTTATTCAGTTTTTCGTTCATTTATTTATTTATTTGTACGTTTATTGATTTATTAGCTATATTCATTTATTCGTTTATTCATTCATTGGTTGAGTTATTTATTTATCATGTACTTCATTAATTAATTAATTAATTAATTAATTAATTAATTCATTCATTCATTCATCAGTCTATTCCTTTATTCATTTCTTTCTTTCTTATTTATTGATTCATTATATTTCATGCTTCAGTCTCCTAAAGAAATTTCTTATCATGTCTATGTGAAAATGTCCATCCCAAATGATTATGAGTCTTAATAGTGCTGTTTTGATCCATTTTTATTTTTTCTATTTATTTGTCATATACTATTATTTAACTATCTATTGTTTGTCCATCTTTTCTGTTTCATCATTAATCTCACTTACTTGTCTGTTTACATATATATTTTTGAATCTTTTGTTGTTGTTGTTTTTTTTATATATTTTCTGTTTATCTATTTTACAGCACCATACCGGTACTTTGAAAACAATCACCAACACGGACTCCACAAATCAGTTGTTGACCTTTCTCTTACCGACTCTGTGGCCTTTTGAAATACATCTTACGAGAATTTATTTTATTCCACACAGAACGGTCAAGGAATAGAAAAACAACAACAACAACAACAAAAAAAACCCTGTCAGATCGTTTCACGTAAAAACGCTAGAGCAAGAGACATGTGGATGCCTTTTTCATGTCGACCGGAGGTATGTGTGTTCGTCTCTCTCTCTCTCTCTCTCTCTCTCTCTCTCTCTCTCTCTCTCTCTCTCTCTCTCCTCTCTCTCTCTGTCTGTCTGTGTGTGGTGTGCTTGTGTACCTTCGCTCCTTGATTTAACGTCTTTTCAATATGAGTGATATTAGACGGTTGTGTGTGTGTTCGTCTGTGTGTGTGTGTTCGTCTGTGTGTGTGCGTGTGTTGTGTGTGTGTGTGTGTGTGTGTGTGTGTGTGTGTGTGTGTGTTCGTCTGTGTATATATTATATATGTGTGTGTGTATGTGTGTGTGTGTGTGTGTGTGTGTGTGTGTGTGTGTGTGTGTGTGTGTGTGTGCGTGTGTGTGTGAATGTTCGTCTCTGTGTGCGTGTATGTGTATATGTGTATGTATGTATGTAGGTATGTATGTATGTATGTATGTATGTATGTATGTATGTGTGTGTGTGTGTGTGTGTGTGTGTGTGTGTGTGTGTGTGCGCGCGTGCGTGTGTGTGCGCGTGTTGTCTGTTGATGTGCTCGTGACAAAAAATTTGTTTGCAAGGTTTTCTCAACTGTTCTGGACAGATCTTTGCCACATTTTGGGTCAAACTTTTAGACCGTTGATAATCCTGAGCATCAGTTTGCAAATCGTGGCATTGAGTCAAAGTCACATGAAAAAAACAAACCAAACCAAACCAAACCAAACCAAACCAAACCAAACCAAACCAAACCAAACCAAATCAAACCAAACCAAACCAAACCAAACCAAACCAAACCAAACAAAACAAAACAAAACAAAACAAGCACTAACAAATCAACGCAAAAATCAGCTTGCGGGGAGCGGGTGAATGAGAGATATGCAAACAGCACTTCTCTGAAAATATTTACATTCTATTTTCATCGTTGTGAAGGCCTTTCATCGACCGCACTTAACATCCAGTATTTCATCTGACGATTCTTTAAGGTCACGGTGACCTTGAAAAGTACACACAGGTAGAAAGAAACTCTAGGGAGAGCTAGACAACAGAAGGTCTTCAGAGAAGTAACCCCCTTTAGACAAGTGTTTCGGCCCTGAATTCCTTACACTCTCGGGGGGCCGGGCCACATCCAGGTCATGACTCCTGGATGCCCTTCTGCTGTTGTCTATTTTTTTTTTTCCACGCCGGGGATCGAACCTGGGCGATTCTGCGCTTCAGAACTGCGGTACGCGGTTTTACCAATGTGCTAACGGGGCACACATCATCTGTAGGGAATTTAATCCTTATGAAGTTCACTTTTTTCGTTCCTCCTTGCCCAGATCCAGCTTGAGCTCCTTTCTGCTGCCTCTGCCATCGCTTTAAGGGCTCTAGTCCTCTTCTTCCCAGAAATGGCGAGTTGTTTCATGAGATCATAAGCGGAGGTGCCCACAAACCCTCTTGCCCCGACCTCTATGGCGAAGATTTTGACCCGCAGACCTGCTTTCTTCAGGGTGCTGGCAAGACCGGCGTATTTTTCGGTCTTGTAGATATGTGCTTCTTCCATTCTGCTTTCGTATGGCACAGTGAGTTCTATCAGAATCACTTGTTTCGAGGAGTCAGAGTGGAGAGCGATGTCTGGTCTCATGCCTGTCTTGCTGATGACATCTGGGTAATTTCTCCACTCTGGAGGTCTGCTGTACACTCCCAGTCGACTGCTCCATCCAGAAGACCCTTTGGCAATGTGCTGGTTGTCATAGCACTTTCGGGCCAGACCTGTTTCCCTCCTGCTTTGTAGAACGTTGTCATAGCAATTGGTGCGTTTGGGGTCATGGTTTTTTTCGCTAACCACATCTGTGATCACTTTCAGAACTTGGTTGTGCCTCCATGTATACCTTCCTTTGGCTAGCGCTACTTTGCAAGAGCTTAGGACATGTTCCACTGTTTGTTTCTTCTGACAGAGCGGACATGCTGGGTCGTCTGCTTTCCCCCATTTCACTAAGTTTGCATTCGAGGGGAGCAGGTCATATACAGATCTGAGGAGTAAGCTTATCCTTAGAGGAGCCATGTGCCACATATCGTTCCAGCTGAGACTTCTTTGGAGTGCACTGTCCCATGTTGTCCATTGCCCCTGTTGACCTTGCTGGACTGCCTTCTGCACTCTTTTGACATCTTCTTCTTCCTTCAACTCCTGTATGATCATGTCTCTTTTTTCCTTCCCTTTGGCTTTGGACCACCACTGCATTTTTGTTGCTCCCAGTCCCTGTCTGTTGGTTTGCGTATGTCCAATTATTTCTTTGATGCTGAGGTTTCTCTTGGCATTGTTTACAGCCTCTTGGACTTTCCACTTTCTGCCAGTTCTCAGCTTTGGATGAACTGATCTCACGATATTGTCTTCCGATTCCTCCAGCATGCTCAACAGTCTTGCTTTTCCAACTTTGTATTCCTCCACTATGGATTTGAGAGGTAGCTTCAGCATTGCTTGACGACAGTAGAATGCAACATCAGTGAGACCAGGTGGGACACCGAGCCATTTTCTTGTGTATTTGTTGATTTTGGCTTCCATTGCTTCGACTGTGCTGGTGCAAATGTCATAGATTAGCAGTGGCCACAGCAGCTTTGGTATCAGCATGAACTGTAGACACCAGACTTTGTATTTGCCTGGCAGTCCGCAGTTATCTATTTTCTTCAGGCCCTCTTCTGCTGTTTGCTTGGTTTCACATCCCCTTTGTGTGTCTTTCAGGGAGTCATCATACCATCTTCCGAGACTTTTTACTGGCTCTTCTGTGACAGTGGGGATGGCTTGGTTGGCTACCATGAATCTGACTGAATCTGCCACTTTTCCTTTTCGCAGTGAGAGACTTCGGGATTTCTTAGGTTTGAACCTCATTCTTGAAGAGGCCACCAGCTCATCCAGCTGCTTTAAGATTTGGTGTGTCTCTTCCTCATCCGTGGACAAGACTGTTGTGTCATCCATGAAAGCTTTCAGAGGAGGCATCTGGTATCCATCTCCCAGATTCACTGGACCTGAACTCTTCATTGCAGCTTTCAAGATGACTTCCATTGCCAACACGAACAGTATGGGAGAGATTGCACAGCCCATTGCAATGCCCACCTCTAGGTCTATCCAGTCCGTGGTGTATTCTTTGGTAGAGAACCGCATTGAGAACCCTTGGAAATACTTCCTCAGCATTGTTCGGATGTTTTCTGGGATGTGATACATTTCAAGAGCCAGCTGGATCATATCGTGTGGAACTGATCCATATGCATTCGCCAGATCAAGCCAAACTACGTCAATGTTTCTCTTCTCTGTTCTTGCTTTTTGGATGGCATCCCAAATCAACGTGGCATGTTCCAAGCATCCAGGCATTCCTGGTATGCCTCCCTTTTGGACTGACATATCCAGATACTTGTTTTCAGTCAGGTATTTTGTCAATCTTGCTGCCATAACAGAGAAGAAGATTTTCCCCTCGACGTTCAGAAGTGATATTGGCCTGAACTGATTGATGCTGCTGGAGTTCTGCTCCTTCGGAATGTACACTCCTTCAGCTCTCATCCATTGGTCGCTGATCTTCTGGTTCCTCCATGCTGATCGAATCATCTTGTGGAGCCACTCGAGCACTTTTGGGCATTTCTTGTAGAGCAGGTATGGTATTCCGTTTGGTCCAGGTGCTGACTTGGCTCTGGCTTTCTTTACTACGTTCTTCACTTCATCCAGTGTTGGTGGTTTGTTATTGAATTTTCCTTCTGGCGCTGCAGGCCAAACCAGATTCTGGATTTCAAGTGGTGCCTCGCGCTGAGAATCGGAATATGTTTCCCTGAGATGCTGCTCTAGGGTTTCCTTGCCCACTGTGAGAGTCCCTGATTTGGGTTGTTCAAACAGCTTTCTTGAAAAGTCAAAGGGATCTTTGAAGAAACGATCTTGAGTCTTCTTCTTTTTGCTCTTTCTTCGCCTTGCTGATTCCACTTTGCTGAGAGCATTG
>CM060305.1:36169585-36172085 GCA_030674185.1 Monoplex corrugatus | reverse complement strand
CTGTTAACCCTATGTAATCCTCTGAGAGAGCCGTGTCAACATACAGGTCCCTTAACGAGAAGATCCTAAGTTCCCAAAGCAGAATATGCTTTTCGTTCAGTATCATTATATGTCACAACCTGCTGCCTGAAGCAGCCAGAGGACAGGGGCATCCACACACATATGCACAGGCAGCCACCGAAACCAAAAGTAGCAAAACTCCACAGAGTGTAGAGATATCACCTAACCAACTAACAAAGCACCCAGTGGAGATAAAAAGAAAAGACTTTGGGAAAAAAAAGCATTTTATTCGAGTCAACAAAGATTTCTCGGTCAGTTATAAACGGATTTTGAACAAAGTTTGACCATGAACCAGCAACAACAACAAACAAACGAAAAAAGAATCATAACGCACACTTTAATACAACCAGACAAGACAGGCGCACATTTTTTTGACCAACTGGCCTTCGTCAAGCGCAGACGTAAGATCACAAACCGCGTATTTTAATAAAACCAGACAAGACAGGCACAACTTTTCAGCCGACTGGCCTTTGTTATGCGTAGACGTAAGATCACAAAGGAACAAACACCAAATAGAGAAATTAGGAGAAAAAGACTGAAACTTCCCTGCTGCTTCGTCCACTGGGAGAAAAGGACTCATCCAGTCAGGGAAGTTTCAGTCTTTGTCTCCTAATTTTTGTGTTTGGTATTTGTTTGTGATCTTACGTCTACGCTTGACAAAGGCCAGTTGGCCGAAAATTTGCGCCTGTCTTGTCTGGTTGTATTAAATACGCGTTCTGAGTTTTTCGATTTTTTTTCTGGTTCCTGTTTGCTTGAACGCGGGCAGTCACACTTGTTATGAAACGTTTGACCATGTATACGGTTTCCGGACACATTTTGTCAAAATAAACGTGGTCTGCTGTCAAGACCACTGTCGTTAAAAAACAAAAAGACAACTGAAGTATTTGTCTTTGCTATGTTTAAGGCTAGGCTATGTTTAAGGCTAGGCTATGTTTAAGGCTAGGCTATGTTTAAGGCTAGGCTATGTTTAAGGCTAGGCTATGTTTAAGGCTAGGCTTGTTTAAGGCTAGGCTTGTTTAAGGCTAGGCTATGTTTAAGGCTAGGCTACGTTTAAGGCTAGGCTATGTTTAAGGTTAGGCTATGTTTAATGCTAGGCTGTGTTTAAGGCTAGGCTGTGTTTAAGGCTAGCTGTGTTTAAGGCTAGGCTATGTTTAAGGTTAGGCTATGTTTAATGCTAGGCTATGTTTAAGGTAAGGCTATGTTTAAGGCTAGGCTATGTTTAATGTTAGGCTATGTTTAATGCTAGGCTGTGTTTAAGGCTAAATATTTCACGGAAATCAGTTTTGATTTTTATGACAAATATCTTAAAAAATGCGTTGAAAAAGCGTCAAAAAAGATGCTTGACATCTTGTCTATTTTTGCAGCATAATGTGTTGACAGCCAACATTTATAACAGCAATAACTGTTGAATTAAATTAAATTAAATTTCAATAAAAAGGGAAGATTCTTAGTATGGCTTGATCGTTTTGTTTCTGTTTACATTATGTGTTGACACGCGATACACGTAAAAACAATAAGAAGCTGAATGCTTTCAGCGTTTCTGCGTGTGATTGATACCCAACACACTATAAAGGCGATAAAGCTAACAGCATTTATATTTATGTTGCGTTCAGTGCTCATATTGCTAGATCTTCATAAACAAAACTAACTTGAAAAAAAGAAAAAAAACACACCACACAACGTATCATATTGCTGTCCTAGATCCTGTCATTATACACGAGAGAGAAAGACAAAGAAAGAGACAAAGGAGCAACAGTAAGAGCAACATCACTGAATAAATAAGTAGAAAGGTAAACAATTTAACTTGGAGATAGATTTAAGTGGTCATATGCAATAAAACATGTAACAGCAACATCACTGAATAAATAAGTAGAAAGATAGAACAATTTAACTAGGAGATAGATTAAGTGGGCACATGCAATAAAACGTGTACCCCCATCACCAACCACCTGTATCCTCTCTCTACAACCCCCTTCGCCCACCCACACACAAAGACAGAGCAACACACACACACACACACACACACACACACACACACACACACACACACACACGCACACACCACCCATCCATCCACATACTTCCCCCCCCCCCGCCGCCCTTCCCCCCTCACACACACACATACACACAAAATGACGACCCACCTTGTTAACTGTAACCAAAACGAGCAGGAACAAATCAGCAATGTCCACAAAGAAAGGATGGTGGGGTTGACAGCCAGTCAGATATACAGTCACGTTGTGAAGTGCTCCTCAAACACACAGTGCCGCACAAAGTGATTGCAGCGAAAGGGCATTGCAATTCATCACAGACCGCAAACACTCAGAGAAACAGGTCAGTGGGTGCGTATGGTCACCTCATTGATTACCTCACTATGGAATGGCGCTGAAGGGATGCACGCGCCCACGTGCATGCGTGCAATCAAAGATGAGGTTCTCTG
>CM060305.1:36159585-36164585 GCA_030674185.1 Monoplex corrugatus | reverse complement strand
CAGAAGATTTCAGCAACACCCTCAATGATGCATCCGTGAAGTGGATGAGACTCGACTGTGTGGTCCCAGTCTTCCCAATGAGCCCATAGCACGCCCAACTCTTGGTATGAGCAAGTTAGAGCCGAAAAATCCCAGTGTCCATAAAACCCCATCCAATGTGCCAATAATTATCTGGCAGACTCACTGAGCCTGCATCAAAACGTTATGAGCCAGCAAGATGTTGAAATGGTGATGGAGGGGTGACTGTACCTATGAAGCAACTAACTTGACACCGCCAGGCCTTCGAACATTGTGTGAATGTTGTTTCATTAATACATACTTCTGTTTTAGGTCCTTACATTTTGGCGGACATCGTAAGAGTTTGACGTAATCTTGAATCCAACCAACCAACCAACTAACCAAGCAAGCAAGCAAGCAAGCAACCGACCAACCAACCAGCCAGCCAACCAACCAACTAACCAACCAACCAACCAACCAACCAACCAACCAACCAACCAACAAACAAACAAACAAACCTACCAACAAACAAACCAACTAACTAACCAACCAATCAACCAACCAACTAATCAACCAACCAACCAACCAACCAACCATCCAACCAACCAACCAACCAACCAACCAACCAACCAACAAACCAACCAACCAACCAACCAACCAACCAACCAACCAACCAACCAACCAAACAACCAACAAACAAACACACAAACAAGCATTAACTCCCCCCAGCCAACAAACCAATCAACCAACCAAACAACCAACAGACAAACAAACAAACAAACAAACAAACATACTAACAAGATTTAACTCGCTGTGTCTTACCTCAATATCAGTTTCAGTTTTTCAAGACAGCGTCCCTGCTCTCGGAATAAATTCCATATGATCTGACGCCATACCCCCGTGGGGATGCCAGGGGCTCTTTCAGTATAAATAGTATCCCCACCTTCTGGACATTCTGTGCTAGACATTACCTCTTTTCTCTCACTTTCTTTGTTTCTGCCTTGTTCCTTTGCTCTCTGTCATTTCTTTCTATCATTTTCTGCCTTGCTAATCCATTCACCTGTGTGTGTTCGATAAAGTCTTACGTACTTTTTCTTAGGATTGATAATTGAGTACATTGTGTTTAAGTGCATTTTTGGCTCTAGGGAGGTGATTTAGGCCCGTTTCTATGTATGTTTTGCTGCCCTTTGGTATGCTTAGGTTTGTATTCAGGTGTGTTTTTTATAAATCCCCAGTGCGATAGATTGGACGGAGAGGTCATCGCCGGGGCATGTCCTTAGATTACGTGCGCGAATGCATTGATCTCAGTATTTAATTTTCTTTTCGTTTTTTCTTTCCTGTTGAAGTTTTATGTTTTGAAGCGGTTATTCCCTGATACGGCACTATGCAGTCGGCTGGGCTTTAAACAACAACAAAAATAACACTCATGCCACGTGATGGATAATATCCAAACTTTTATGACCATTGTTTTGTGAAATTATAATAGGCACAATCTTATTATAATTTACACATATATCACGCCTAAACGAATATTATCCATCAAGGAATTTCAGTCTGACGAGGGTTCGCTGAACCGATCAGGCCTAACAAAAAGTAAGTGAAATTCCTTGATGGATAATATTCGTTTAGGCGTGATATATGTGTAAATTATAATAAGATTGTGCCTATTATAATTTCACAAAACAATGGTCATAAAATTAAGTAACGCCTATATGGCTGAAACAAGAAAACTCTCAGCATGGAATATCCAAACTGATCATGGTATAAGCGCTGTGCCTGTGCACAACCCCACGGGCTGGCAAAGCCTTGAGGGTTCTGTTGAGCATACGCAATATGCGTTTTAAGTGCGCGTTAGACCATTTCACCTAGTTCTGGTTCAATCCAATAGTCGCCTTTCTAAACGTTACTTTGTTTTGCTAGAAGTGCACAATTGGAACGAGTCAGCTAGCTATGTTGTCGATACGTATCATGTGCATTAAAAACAAACTCCTTGACCTACTTCTGTTTCCACCTACCCACTCCCCTTTCCCTTCCTGCTGATGTTTGATCTTTCTGTCTACCAGACTGCAGATGTGCCACGTGAGAATGATCCCCATTTTATATCTATCCCTGGCACACACCATTTTCACTTTAGTCAGAGACATAGATAGAGAGATCTGTAACTACACGATTTTGCTGATGAACGCATTCACTTGATAGATAACTAAGATCAGTCTGCACCTGCCCAGTACATGTACGTTTAATGGCTACAAGTTTGTGTGGTTGGCACAACTCCAGGCTTTTTACAGCACTGTACTCACCAGGTCGACGGTCATCTCAGCCAGGCACACAAAAACAGCGTGTGTGTGTGTGTGTGTGTGTGTGTGTGTGTGTGTGTGTGTGTGTGTGTGTGTGTGTGTGTGTGTGTGTGTATGTGTGTATGTGTGTGTGTGTATGTGTGTGTGTGTGTGTGTGTGTGTTGTGTGTGTGTGTGTGTGTGTGTGTGTGTGTGTGTATGTGTGTGTGTGTGTGTGTGTGTGTGTGTGTGTGTGTGTGTGTGTGTGTGTGTGTGTGTGCATATTCCTGTCTGTCTATCTGTTTGTCTGCCGGTCTCTTCTCTCTCTGTCTCTCTCTCTCCCTCTCTCTCTCTCCCCCCCTCTCTCTCTCTGCATCGGTCTATCTCGTTCTCTCTTTCTCTCCCCCTCCCTCCCTCCCTTCCTCTCTCTCCCTCTTTAATGTTTGTAAGCTTATATTGTATGATTATTATAGCAAACATTAGGTGTAAGATAGATCCACTGGCACCTAATGCTAGCATGTTACTATCTTAGCCTAATAAAGTGTTTTCGAGTGCAAATTTCTCTCTGGTCTACACAGATTTAACAAACTCAAACAGTAAAAGTGTTCCTTCTCTAGATATACCTCCAGTATCTGTATGCTTTGGACATAGCGACTCTGATCACTTCTGGCGTAGGCCGTATTAGTGATTCCATGTGATCGTTAGTTGGTCTGCTTGATCACTTGGGTTCCAGAGCTTCTCTCTAGCACCCTACCAACTCAGTCACGAAAACCTCACGATTGCATGATACCCTTGCTGACATTTTCTATCGTCATAAAATACTTCTAGAGGTTGTGCGTGCTGTCTGCAGAATTGGATTTAGTGTGCAACTGATTTTGTTATCGGTGGATTCGACGTCTGAAAAAGTTGGTCTTGAACTCTTTCCAAGAATCGGTGCAAAGCAAAATAGAAACATATGATGTAAAACCAATCGTACGAAGCAAAACTGTGGAATTTGGATTCAATCGCCGAGCATTTTTAATTCCGAGTATTTAAGATTCTTTTTTTTTTCATAATGAAAGGATTTACTGTGAACAATTCATGCTGCTCTACCTGCCTTTTGTCAAGTGCATAACCCTCTCCCACAAATAAATCTCACCTCACCTGTCTCATGTATCTGCGTTACCGGGTTTGATGTTGACCGCAACACATTTTGTCACCACCATCTCCTTCAAGGCCGCTCTGTCTTGAAATCTGTGGACAGTTTCTTGAATATTTAGGCCATTGATGTTGGTTATGTTCTCGATGTAAATCAATAAATAGATAAATAAACAAACAAAAAATAAAACAAAACAAAAACCCCATCAACCTACCAACCAACCAACCAACCAATTAAATAACCAACCAACCAATCTACCAATCAACCAACCAACCAACCGACCGACCGACCGACCAACCAACCAACCAACCAACCAACCGACCGACCAACCAACCAACCAACCAACCAACCAGCCAACCAATAAACCAACCAACACAACCAACCAACCCAACCAACCAACCAACCGACCAAACAACCAACCGACCAACCAACCAACCAACCAGCCAACCAACCAACCAACCAGCCAACCAACCAACCAACCAACCAACCAACCAACCAGCCAACCAACCAACCAACCAACCAACCAACCAACCAACCAACCAAACACAAAGCTAACACAGAGACTTGCTCATCAAGTTCATGACACAAATCATCATAAGAAGCTTAGAGTGTGGACTGTGTTCAGGTGGCATTCATTGCACTTAGACAATTCCATATACGCTCCACCCAGTTCTGCCAGCAGCTATCTGGCAGACCCCTTGAGCCTGCGCAAACCCCTATGCGCTGGCAAGATGTTGAAATGGAGACAGGAACGGGGTTTATGAAAAGCTGAGACACCACACTACCAGAATGATTAGAGCATCGATAAAATGGGCAACGAATAAGCTAACTCTGATGATTCGAGGTGGAACTGAACTCAAGACATAAAATCCAGAAACTGTTGGTCCTAGCAAAACATCCAACCCATTCTTCATATTGATGTGACATTTTATTCATCTTTTGTTTAACTCACAGAAAAAGAAACGAAGAAATGACAATGTGAAAAGCGTTCTGAAGGATACTGCCACAGATAAATGCATGCACACAAAACATAGGAATGTGATGGTCTATATATATGTGTACACATATCTATATATCTACACACACACACACACACACACACACACACACACACACACACACAACACACACACACACACACACACACACACACAACATACACACACACTTATTTATATATATGCATATATATATATATATATGTACACATAATTATATATGTGTGTGTATACATCTCTCTCTGTGTATACATATATATATATGTAGATATATATACATATATATTACATATATATACACACATCAGTGTGAGTGTGTGTGCGCGCGCGTGTGTGCGCGTACCGATATTTCTGTCATTGGTGTACACACACACACACACACACACACACACACACACACACACACACACACACACACACACACACACACACACACACACACACGCACACACAGAGACACACACACCTCACACTCACACACACATACATACACGTATCTATCTATCTATAGATACATATATATGTATATATTATTATATATATATATATATTATGTATATATATATAATTATATATATATATATATATACAG
>CM060305.1:36147085-36154585 GCA_030674185.1 Monoplex corrugatus | reverse complement strand
AGGTGTATAAGGTGTGATAGTGGTCTGATAACGAGTAAGATGTGATAGTAGTCTGATAGGTGTATAAGATGTGATAGTAGTCTGATAGGTGTATAAGGTGTGATAGTAGTCTGATAGGTTATAAGGTGTGATAGTAGTCTGATAGGTGTATAAGGTGTGATAGTAGTCTGATAGGTGTATAAGGTGTGATAGTAGTCTGATAGGTTATAAGGTGTGATAGTAGTCTGATAGGTTATAAGGTGTGATAGTGGTCTGATAGGTTATAAGGTGTGATAGTGGTCTGATAGGTGTATAAGGTGTGATAGTGGTCTGATAGGTGTATAAGGTGTGATAGTGGTCTGATAGGTGTATAAAGTGTGATAGTGGTCTGATAGGTGTATAAGGTGTGATAGTGGTCTGATAGGTGTATAAGGTGTGATAGTGGTCTGATAGGTGTATAAGGTGTGATAGTGGTCTGATAGGTGTATAAGGTGTGATAGTGGTCTGATAGGTGTATAAGGTGTGATAGTGGTCTGATAGGTGTATAAGGTGTGATAGTGGTCTGATAGGTGTATAAGGTGTGATAGTGGTCTGATAGATGTATAAGGTGTGATAGTGGTCTGATAGGTGTATAAGGTGTGATAGTGGTCTGATAGGTGTATAAGGTGTGATAATGGTCTGATAGGTGTATAAGGTGTGATAGTGGTCTGATAGGTGTATAAGGTGTGATAGTGGTCTGATAGGTGTATAAGGTGTGATAGTGGTCTGATAACGAGTAAGATATGATAGTGGCCTGATAGGCGGGTAAGATATGATAATGGTCTGATATATGGGTAACGTGTTATTGTGGTCTGATAACGGGTAAGATATGATAATGGTCTAATAGGTGTATAAGGTGTGATAGTGGTTTGATAACGGGTAAGATATGATAATGGTCTGATATATGGGTAACATGGTGATAGTGGTGTGATAGATGGGTTAGCTGTTAGTACTGACAGGAGGGTTAGGGTAAACGTATCAGCAGAGACATCCACCACCAACCCTCTGCTCACCACCCTCAAGTATTTTTCACAGGTGTGGCGCGGGGAGAGAGTATTATTGCATTATGAAGAATAGACATGATTCCTCCCTCTCCTTCCACATGTGATTCTCCTTGCATTATGAAGAATAGACATGATTCCCCCCTCCCCTTCCACATGTGATTCTCCTCCCTCCTCCTACTCCATCTTTCTTCTGGAAGTGTTGAATCAGGTGTCCACATGGCGTGATGACTGTGGAGGATCAGTACTACACTAGTGGGATACATTTGACCAGCAGATGTCGTGATGACAGGCAGATATCGATACTACAGTAGTAAGTTGTTTGTTGCCTTGTCTCTGAACCCTTACTCGCTTACTGCCGAATACAATTGGAATGTCGGACAGCGATAAATGTCCACGGCCCCTGTCTGTTTTTGGGTCAGATTCAGAATGGTACCTCACGTGTGTTTTAGAAGTTCTCCATCTACTGTTCGAGGCCTAAAGTTCTTGGGATTCTTCAGTCCTATTGTGAGTTTGCAGGAAAGCTGGAGGGAAAGAGAGCACAAGGTAGACCCAGGGAGAAAATATTGGGCGGACTTGCAGGGTGGCTGAGGACAGAGAGGGTGGAAGATGTGCTTGCGGCGACAAGGGACAGATACATACGGAGGGCCATGATCGCCAACGCCATGCGGCAGGGCACATGATGATGATGATAATGATGATGGTGATATTGTGAGCTTATCAAACGTACTGTTTTGCGTTTGTGGCATGTTTTCCGGCATTTTTGACATTTTTTGAACAAAGCAGAATTGGTGGAGATGACGAAAAAAAAAACCCCCCAAAAAGAAACAAAACAAAACAAAACAAAACAAAAACAACAGGAAAATGGTAACAATTAAGGTAGTTTTGTTTGCAGATGTGGTCTTTGTTGAGCACTGATCTCTTCTACGTTGGTTGTATTGTTTCAGTACAGACTTGTTTTAAATCTGTCATGTTCTACTTGTGACAGCTGCACTGAACTCAATCGATAAGACAAACATCTCTGCTCTTTTACATCACACCGAGAGAGAAAGTCAAATGCGACTGCTTACACACAAGTTTTTGCTGTAAACCTCACTAGTGTTTCGTTCTTAAACAATCAAACACGACTCAAGAAAATAAAATGACTGTTTTTATTTTTTGTTGCCAGCAATATGAACCCAAACATTCTGACTGGGAAAACTGTCGAGCATACATGTTACAAAGGCAACATATCGATCAAACATAAGCTGCTACATTGAACAAGTTTGCATTAAAAGATCGACTGTTAATA
Source organism: Monoplex corrugatus (assembly GCA_030674185.1). Taxonomy (NCBI): domain Eukaryota; kingdom Metazoa; phylum Mollusca; class Gastropoda; order Littorinimorpha; family Ranellidae; genus Monoplex; species Monoplex corrugatus. The sequence continues at coordinate 36,152,275 of CM060305.1, read as the reverse complement.
ACATGTCTGTTCCAGCTTGGCAACAAAGAAAAATGGCATTGTCAACAATAGCAGAGAGTAGAAATAATCACAGCCGTCAACTCAGTATCAGGCTCCTAATTCTGGAGTAAAACAATTGCGAGCGTAAACAAAAACCATAACAGATTCCGAGTTTCAGATAAAGTTTAATGTAACTCCTTGTTTGATATATACATACACGTTTTCTCTATGACCTAACCATGTATGTTGACTGCTGTGTGTTGTATGGTGACTGTACCTTATGTACATAGCCTTTTGTTGAAGATGTGGATACCATGCATGTGTTTTAAAGTTTAAGTCTTTCATGCAAATTATCATAAATTACAAATTATGAATCATTATTATTACAAATTATTATTATACATGTTATTATCATTATTTGCTAGTAATGTCTGGATTTGTGTCTCGTTAAAATGAATAAAAGCAAAATTAAAAACATGACACAACAAAACTGAATATTACTTATTTATTCATTTATTTACCGATATCATATGTTTACTTTTTTTAATGTATTGCACACTTCGTAGAGAACGTTGTGCCAAAAGTTCTGGAACTTTCGTTTCGTTAATCAAGGAAATGTGAAAACTAGATTTTATTCCCTGGGTTCCAAAGTCAGAAGGTAAACATATCACTAAACCGCAACAATGGGGGGAAAAAAAGATCATATCAATCTTACGAATCAACTTTGAACTTCAGAAGGCATAATCACATCATTCTATCTTGCCATCACAAACGCAGGAACAGAGAGCAGGACAGAGACAAAAGGGACATAAAAGCGGTGAGACGTGAGATGATAGTGTTTTCCACTGTTTTGCCTTCAACACTATACATCATCATCCACATCGTTGCTGACTGCTGCCTCCTCCATTCTCTGCTCTCACTTTGCCTGCAACCTCTCTGACCTCTGCCACTCCACTGACACGGAATCAGTGGAACTGGGAATCACACTAAAGACAGTTTATTGTCCTTACTTCCGTCAGACATTTGCAAACCAAGTACAGAAAGGTTACGTGTTTGGGCTTCATCATCAGTTGACCTCTCCATGACATTTCCTTTCAGGCTTTCAGGCATTCTTGCTTTGGCACCAGTGAATTAAAGCCACAGCAATGCAGTATCTAGGAATCGTGTCACTATTTGTTCCCAGTTCTACAGCTACGTGGTAAAATAGGGTGGGACGCACATGCGTTTACCGCACTAGGATTTTTTTCTCCGACGTACTCATTTTGCTTCCACAAAGTCAATGCTATATAGTTGGTCCCTAGAGCTCAGAGCTCCATGCGAATAACGCAGAGGTCGTGGATTTGACCTTCAGGTGGGTCACAGATATTAACCTGTTCTCCCCACCCCACCTTTACTCTCCTTCCCTTTCGAAACTTTGCGAACACACAGGTTTTTTTACAGCCTGAAGGAGTCTGATCGGTACAGGATGACGGATTGGGTTGAACGTACCGGAATTGTCCGAACGTGATGAATACCTCGTGAATAAACTCCAGGTCCTAACTCTAAAGTAAAATGAATGAGTAAATAAATACATAAAACTAATAAATAAACAAAATGACAAAAAAAAGAAACAAACAGACAACAACAACAACAACAACAAAAACAACAGAAAAACCGGGAATATCCATTATAGTGTATTGTCCCTGGTTCTTTTGCTTCAGTTTCATTGCCTCCAAACGGCGTGTCTGTACTCAAAATAAATTCCATAATACATATCATGTACTGACGCCACTGATGCCATGTGATGGACAAGAACCAAAATGATCATTGAATAAGCCATAAATTAGCCTGTGCATAAACCATACGTGCTTACATAGCAAGGTGTTGAGGTCCTGCCAAGAGTCTGGCTTCTTCTTGTAATTCACGTACAGGTGTGTGGAAAGAACTCATGTCCGTTGACTGCCAGTGAAGATTTCCTCCCAGGCATTCTTATCGACAACTGGAAATCCAGACTGTGTGTTTGTCTATTTCTGGCCCTCGCTGTGCTCTCTTTCACTTCTGATGGTTGGTTTTTAAGAGGGTTTACATTACAAATTGTGAAATAATGTGAAATCTTTCAAACTAACACCTTCGGTCAGTTCGAAGCATTCGTTCATTTGAAGCAAGCAAACAAGCAAACAAACAAACAAACATACAAACAAACAAACATACAAACAACAAACAAACAAACAAACAAACAAACAAACAAACCAAAGAGGAAACTAGAATGAAAATGGAAAATATGAATTGACCTATAATATAAAGTCACGGAATTTGTGACCATCATGCCATTGCCTCTTTTGTGCATCCGAGGAAGCGATTGGACATTGTGGTCCTAATCTTCTCATTTTTAGCCCATAGCACGCTCAGCTCTGGATAGGAGCTGGTCAGGGAAAATCTATCATCACTTCATCATATCATCATCATCATCATCATCATCATCATCATCATCATCATCATCATCATCATCATCATGTGCCCTGCCGCATGGCGTTGGCGATTATGGCCCTCCATACAAATCTATCCCCTGTCGCTGCAATTACATCTCCCACCCTCTCTGTCCTCAGTCATCCTGCAAGTCCGTGCAATATTTTCTCCCTGGGTCTACCTGGTGCTGTCTTTCCCTCCAGCTCTCCTGTTTGACCAGGTGCTCCATTGCTCTTTCTTCATAAAATGTCTATAGATGTTGCTTTTCTTTTCCCAAATCTTCTTTATTAATGATTTTCTTGTGTCTGCCTGCTTCAAGACTGTCTCGTTTGCCTTCCCTCCCCCCCCCCCCCACTTGCTGCCCATGGAACTCTCAACATTTTTCTCAGAAACCATGTATTTCAGTTGTCCCAATTTTATTGCGTGCCGACTACCCACGCCCCACAACCGTACATTAGCAACGGTTCCTCGTAACATTCAAGAATTCTCCTCCTGATGTTAATTGATAGACATCCCTCGATAAGACAGCTTCTCATCTTCAAAGCGCTGTTTTGGCAGTGACCTATTCCGCTAGCCACTGGGGAAGAACAGACCCACAATAATCTTCTTTCTGTCACAACTTCTGCCCTGCTTTGATCCCACGCCGTTCATTCCAACTGCACAGCACAGCATCACCAATCCTAAGTCCACTAACCCCACGTCCCTGTGCCAACAAGCCCCTGGGAACCAGAGATGTCAAGCCGCCACGGGGTCACCCACATGCTGGGTCACCTGGGCAGGGTTCAACAGTGCCTGTCCTGATCCAGCTTACTGAACACATGCCTGCTAAGCCCCTCGTAACAACAGTAATCTCTTAGTAGATTCTGTGCGGGTTTCAGATAACCAACATGGTGCCTTGACTTTACAGCACTGGCTGAGGCTGGTCAGTGGTCAGGATCACAATGGTGAGGCATGTCTGAAGGAGAAGAAAACAGATTTATGGTATGGCTGAGCCATTTTACGAACAAAGTGCAGAGATCTTGTGTACACCACCAGTTCACGTGTCTTTTTGCCTGACTGTCTCTTTACTTCCTTCTCTGACCACCTCCACCTCTCTCTTGTCTCTGTGGACTTGTGTGCGTGTGTGTGTGCGTGCGTGCTTGCGCGCGTGCGCACGTGTGGTGTGTGTGTGTGTGTGTGTGTGTGTGTGTGTGTGTGTGTTGTGCAGAAGAAGCGTGTTCGTGTCATAGAAGGAAACATATACGTGAGTGCGTGCGTGCGTGCGTGCGTGTGTGTGTGTGTGTGTGTGTGTGTGTGTGTGTATGTGTGTGTGTGTGTGTGTGTGTGTAAGTGTGTGTATGTGTATGTGTGTGTTTGTGTGTATGTGTGTGTGCTGCGTGCGCGCGCGTGTGTATGTGTGTGTGTGCATGTGTGTGGTGTGTGTGTGTGCGTGCACATGAGAAAAAGAGCGTATTTTGACATATGTATGTGTGAGTGTATACGTGAGTGTGTGTGTTGTGCATGTGTGTGTGTGTGGTGCGGCGTGGCGCGCGCGCGCTGGCGGCGTGTGTGTGTGTGTGTGTGTGTGTGCTTGTTTCTCTGTGTGCGTGCGTGTAAGTGCGTGCGTGTGTGTGCGTGTGCGTGTGCGTGCGTATTTTGTCTGTGTGTGTGTTTCTCTTTGTGTGTATGCTTGTGTGCTGTGCGCGCGCGTGCATGTGTGTGTGCGCGAGGCCTGTGCATACTTGGCATGCGTGTGTGAACGTATTGCAATCTTTTCCTTGAGTGCACAAAAGAGGCAATCTCACGATGTTGTGAAATCTGTCCTGCCTTTTGCTTGTTGTTTATTTGTTGGTTTGTGTTTAGCTTAATTGCTTTCTTGTTCCATTTTCATTCTTCTTTCTTCTTCTGTTGTTGTTCGTGTGTTTGTTTGTTTGTTTTTGTTTATAGTCGTCTGCTTGTTTGTCTGTGGGTTTTTGTTTTCGTTCGTTCGTTCTTTCATTCTTTCGTTCGTGTTTTTCATCGTTCGTTCGTTCGTTCGCACGTTTCTTCGTTCGTTCGTTTGCTCGCTCGCTCGCTCGCTCTCTCGTTCGTTCGTTCGTTCGTTTGTTTGTTTGTTTTTTGTTTGCCTGTCTGTTTGTTTGTTTGTTTGTTTGTTTCTTTGTTTTTGGTTTGTTTTGATTTAAAATGAAGACAAACGGGCATGACAGCCAAATAATTAAGACATTAAACATTCGTCGGAAGACCGAGGTCGTTGGGTGAAGGGGGAAGATTGTTCTGATTGTCGAAGACAACATATGTGCAAACCTGCACTTTCTTCCAGAGAAAACGCACACAAAACATCAAATACGCACGTTAAAAACCCTCTGAACCATGCCATTCTTCGGTACATTACAGAAACAATATCCAGTATTCCACAATCACTGAAGACAGAGTATGCAGACTGCGCAGCAACATAACGCATGCACAATGTGACTTAACTCTTTCACTCCCGCACCTTGTCCACCGACTGCAAAAACTTAACACTTTGACTCCCTCACCCTGTTGGAAGTTGGTGGACAGGGAAAGAGAGTCAAAGGGCTAAGTTTTTGTTTTGCTAGCGTGCTTGGCAATGTAGAATGCTGATGGACTGGGTGCAGGGGTCAAAGGGTTAAACAACATGTGTACACGCATCTGAGAAAACACTGCTCTGAAAGATTACAACACACACACACACACACACACACACACACACACACACACACACACACACACACACACACACACACACACACACACACACACACACAT
>CM060305.1:36132085-36137085 GCA_030674185.1 Monoplex corrugatus | reverse complement strand
ACGAAACTTATCTCTGACTACAACCCTATCCCTTTTCACTATCGGGGACATAAGCTGTACGAAACTTATCTCTGACTACAACCCTATCCCTTTTCACTATCGGGGACATAAGCTGTACGAAACTTATCTGTGACTACAACCCTATCCCTTTTCACTATCGGGGACATAAGCTGTACGAAACTTATCTCTGACTACAACCCTATCCCTTTTCACTATCGGGGACATAAGCTGTACGAAACTTATCTGTGACTACAACCCTATCCCTTTTCACTATCGGGGACATAAGCTGTACGAAACTTATCTCTGACTACAACCCTATCCCTTTTCACTATCGGGGACATAAGCTGTACGAAACTTATCTCTGACTACAACCCTATCCCTTTTCACTATCGGGGACATAAGCTGTACGAAACTTATCTCTGACTACAACCCTATCCCTTTTCATTATCGGGGACATAAGCTGTACGAAACTTATCTCTGACTACAACCTATCCTTGTCACTATCGGGGACATAAGCTGTACGAAACTTATCTCTGACTACAACCCTATCCCTTTTCACTATCGGGGACATAAGCTGTACGAAACTTATCTCTGACTACAACCCTATCCCTTTTCATTATCGGGGACATAAGCTGTACGAAACTTATCTCTGACTACAACCCTATCCCTTTTCACTATCGGGGACATAAGCTGTACGAAACTTATCTCTGACTACAACCCTATCCCTTTTCACTATCGGGGACATAGCTGTACGAAACTTATCTCTGACTACAACCCTATCCCTTGTCACTATCGGGGACATAAGCTGTACGAAACCAACCTTGACACAGTCTCAGAACGGTGATAAGGGACTGTGGTGAAACTGAGAGCTAGTTGCAATTTGCTCATTGGGCTTTTCTTGAGGTGTGCACACGTTTGCATAGTGAAAATCACCATTAAAATGGGCAACATTACATAAGGATGGTGATATCTTGTTGCCTTTTTTATGTTTTCATTATTGTGGTGATATCACCTTATCGTTTCATAGACTCTTCCTTCCCTCCAACATCTCCTTTTCAAAACATTATCGGTGCATAAGGTTTTGCGCAGGCTCAGACAGTCTGCCAGAGAATTGCTGGTAGATTCGGTTGAAGCGCTTATGGGATTGTTCGAGCGCGATGAATCCCTCTTAGATAAACTCCAAACTCTAAACTCTCGGCAAAAGTTTCTTTGAAATGATCTGAAATCAGTAGTGTTCACGTCGTCACCATAATTCAACCCCGTACTTCTACAACCCCCGACGTTCCATACATTTGAAGCTTATGGCCACAACTTCCTGCTACTGAAACAGTAAATTCAAAATAGTTCTTTCAAAATTCACAAAAGAGAATTCAAAGTGGCCGAAAAGAAACCCTTACAACGAATGTTCTGAAACGCTTCCCGGTTTCTCAAAAGAAGGATTACACACGTGTGACATTTCAAGTGGCCACAACTTCTACAAGTTTTGTCCTACAGACTTCGTTTATCTATCAACGGAAACGATATATTAAGCTCTTTCCAATATTATCAACAATTAAGTGTTTCTAACGATGGGATTATGTCTCATTTTTTGAGAACGTCTCATTCTTAGAGATTTTATGTTATCCCCAAAAGAATATTAAGTGATTTAGCTGCAGTAATCCTCCAACAATTCATAGAAATGTTTCCTTTAGCTAATGGGGGATTAAACTAAGGTAAGATGTTATCGATTTGTCATCTGCGAAGCCACCTGACTGTTTTCGAGTACAAGACTGTGTCTTATAGATTTGAAGAATGGCGTCACACAGAATAAGGTTTTATTTCTAAGAACGACGTTTTAAATTGGCCAGGTCTAATTGGTTGTGATTCTTGGTGCAAGATCATTGATCGTACGTTTGGAGCGTCTGAGATGCAACGACTTTAAACTTAAATGAACGTTTTCTTTGTAAGTTACAATATGAGCATATGATGAACTTTGATTTCAAATTAGTTGCATTTTAGACTTGCAATGTTAACTGTGAGCATGGGTTTTAGCTGTTATCTTTTATCTTAACCTTGTTGTCGTTTTTGACGTGGTGTAAGCCCTGACATGGCTCTAGAGTCGGCTGGACTACAAGCAATATGAACTTGAACAATTTGTTTACCTGATATGATTTTACGTCTGAGTGTGGTTTTCTTTAATTGCATTTTAGACTTGCAATGTTAACTGTGAGCATGGGTTTTAACTGTCATCTTTTATCTGAACCTGGTTGTCGTTTTTGACATGGTGTTAGCCCTGATATGGCTGTAGTAGTCGGCTGGACTATAAGCTATATGAACTTGAACAGTTTGTCTGCAATCTTCCCCATGAGCCCACGGCATGCTGAACAATAAGTAAAAGACAGCTGGGGCAGAAAAATCCAGCAGTCATGTTAACAGTACCGGTGACATTCGAATCCACGACCTTCCAGTTGATAGTCCGTCGCGCTAGCTAACCCCTGTACCACGGCGACCGGTAAAAGAAGAGAAAGTGGACCATAAGATGCATTCACACTAATTTTGTCTCATGTAACATCTCATAAATTCCTTCAGCGCCCACGTGGATAAGGTGAAGAAAAAACAAAAAGGTCAACCATTTTAACAATATCTTTTTCAAACAGAAATTATTACAGAAAACCCGCATTTTATGTTTAGGAAGATCAATGTGACCTTGGATAAGATTCAGTTGAAATGATTTGTTTTTAAATGGATCAAGGACAATCGTAAACTGTCATGATAGTGAAAATAGATTTTAAATACTGTCAGTTCTGGAAAAAGTGTTGTTCACACTGCACCCTCAAACATTGCTGATTTTTGGCACTTTTGTTTTTCATTGGCACAACCTTGACATTCTGTCAGTGTCCTGTCCACCAACTCATGCATTCATCTCTTCTTAATGGTTCACATCTTTGAACAAAGTTATGTAGAGATCCATCCACAAACAGACGAGAAAATCTTGATAAGACATAATTGATCATAGACTGACACACTCACTCACGACCCCCCCCCTCCACTCATTCTCTCTCTCTCTCTCCCCTCTCTCTCTGTTTCTGTCTTTCTGTCTCTCTGTTTATCTGTCTCTCTGTCTCTGTCTGGTCTGTCTGTTCCCTCTCTCTCCCTCTCTCAACCATACACATTTCTGGCTTCCTCTGCTATTGATCTAACAGGGCTCATTTTGAAAGACTGGTCCACATGAAGAAAAAGGTCACAATGATGGCATTCTTCTGAGGAACACGCAAAGTTCAAAAGGTCTCACAGCAGTTCTTAAATCAATTTGATTGATATGTGACAGTCCAGCACGAAATGAGGAATATGTTCCCAGATTCATATTTCAAGGTGTTTTTTTTTTCTTTTTTCTTTTCTGTTTCTGAAAGGATTTTGTTTGCTCTTTTCCTTGATGCAAACTATTTTCAGATCTGACCATCAAAGACCGGGTCAGAAGGGTGTACATGCGGTACCTAACTGTTGTTTTGAGACAGTCCCAAGCCAAGCAAACATCGAAGACTAAAATCATGTGCAACAACCATGTGGAAGACAAAACGACGAGACGATCGTCATTGACAACCACACGAGAGAAGAGGTCGATCACTATATCTACCTTGGTCAGTATATATCGATGGACTCAGCCTCTATGGAACAAGCGATCAGACGTGGCAATGCATTCGGATGGCAAGCACTCGGTAAAGCAAGTGCCATCTTTAGAAATAAAGATATGCCGATTGTATCAAAACGCCGAGTGTACGACGCATGCATTACCCCGACTGTGACATATGGAGCCAAAACATGGAACCTGACGAAACGTCAGCTCCTAAAATGCGAACCATGCAAAGGGTCCACGCACGAATCATGATGGGAATTACCTGGAAGAACCGGAAGACAGCGGCATGGTTAAGAGAAAAAAACGAAGGTTCAAGACACAATAGACAGTTTGTGAACGAAAGTGTAACTGGGCTGGTCATGTCATTAGGAGGTCTGACAACAGATGGACACCAAAGTGACGCATTGGATCCCTCGAAGCCCAAAAAGGAACAGAGGTCGCCAGAGAACCAGATGGCGAGACGATCAGAAAAGTTCGACAAACAATGGACCAGAACAGCAGTTAACCAGCAACAGTGGCGTGCGATGAGGAAGGCTTATGTCCAACAACGGACCCAAACAAGCTGAATTCCCTCCATGCAAACATGCTCGAACCTCGATGCAAATATTTCTTTCACAACCATACACCAGTCTGAATGACATTTTAACTAAAGGTAGCAATACACCTAAATTGTAGCATTCCAACCCTTTGTTAAAAATTGTTTTGTTTGTTTGTTTGTTTGTTGCATGTGTTGTTTGTTTGTTTGTTTGTGGTGTGTCTATGTTTAGTTTTGCTTCTCGCTGCCGCTGTCTGAGTTCAACATCACTAAAAAATTTGCTTTTTAAAAATGCAATGAATACAGAGCAAAATGCTGCCATAGTTATTAACGGACACGTCTATGTTTTCACAACAATGAACTTATTCAAAAAACTGACATGCTTCATAGCGTTAATCCTCATAATCCTCAAATATCGTCTATTAAGCGATTTGATCACACACACACACACACACACAACACACACACACACACACACACACACACACACACACACACACAACACACACACACACACACACACACACACACACACACACACACACACACACACACACACACACACCTTCAAACGACAATTTACAACGAAAGATGAAATCGATAATGTATACGGGAATTGTAATGTTAGCTAACCCACAGTCAGAACAGTCTGAATTGGCGGTGAATGAGCTATCTAACATGTACTGATTAATGGCCCTATCCCAGTACATATAGAATAGATAGTGATGCAAATCTGATATTTCTAAAGTTGGTCTTTATCAAAACTGACGGGGTAGGTTTGATTAAAGACAAATTTTGCTATTTTGCCAATAGGTTTGATTAAAGACAAATTTTGCTATTTTGCCAATAGGT
>CM060305.1:36119585-36122085 GCA_030674185.1 Monoplex corrugatus | reverse complement strand
CTTTGTTTAGTATCCTATTATGTGTAGATTCGAAATCTGCATTACAATCCTTAAAATGTTGCGAACATAAAGTAAATAGTTCGTTAATATTTGAGATAAAATTTCTAATTCATTGTTTAATAACAAATAATACACAGGTTACTTTTTGTTGGATCCCATCACACTGTGGTATCCTTTTTAACGACCGGGTCGACAGAATAGCAAAAAATGCAGCAATGAATAGGGCTGGCAGTACTAAACTTGATTTACCACTGTCTGAACATGAAATGAATGCTATATTAGAAAACAAAGTAAAAGCGCAATGTGACCTTCGCCCCTTCTCGGTAACTTACCAGGGTTTTACAAGACAAGAGATAACTTTAGCTTACAGATTAACTCTCAATTCACTTCGAACTAAATTTAGTAAAACCATCAAATGTATCTGTGGTGATTTTATAACAGTTGATCACCTTTTGTGTTGTCAGCGAATGCGACCTTATTTCCCTGCGTCATTTACAAACTTAAAACAGAAACATACTGATTTCACTCTGTATTTACACATTGCTAGACGTTTACTGCACAGTCCTGTAGGTCGTTTTCTTTGATTCAGCCCAACTGTTTTATACCTGTAACTCCCACATAGCCCCGAGAAATCCGATGAAGCCTGACTGATATAATGTTCTGATTGTTTTTCTTTTGTTCGTTAATTTGTTTGATGTTACATTAATTGTTACCTTAATTGATACAATGCCTTCATGATTACATAGATTCATTCATCCCTTACGCACCTTTTTTTTTTTTTTTTTTTTTTTTTTTTTTTTTTTCCCGTCTAAAAGCACATATGTGAATAGACGTTAAAAGAAATAACGAACGAACACACACGCACACACACAAACACACTAACCTTCAGAACTTGGTAGTAAAACGACAATGTGGGAACACAACTCTAGAAAAGAGGGCTTCGTGTCTGTAATCTTTCCACAATTTTCCGTCAGAAGAGAAGAATTGACGGATTAGACTTGCAATCAGTTATTCGTGGGTTTAAAAGAGAGAGAGAGAGAGAGAGGAGAGAGAGAGAGGGAGGGAGGGAGGGAGAGAGAGAGAAAGAGAGAGACAGAGACAGAGAAAACGAGAGAGAGAGAGAGAGAGAGAAAGAAAGCGAGAAAGAGAGAGAGAGAAAGATAGAGAGAGAAAGCAAGAGAGAGAGAGACAGAGAGAGACAAAGCGAGAGACAGAGAGAGAGAGACAGAAAGCGAGAGAGAGAAGAGAGAGAGAGAGAGAGAGAAACCGAGAGAGAGAGACAGACAGAGACAGAGAGGGAGAGAAAGCGACAGAGAGAGAGAGAGAGAGAGAGAAAGAAAGAGAGAGAGAGAAAGTGAGAAAGAGAAAAAGAGAGAGAAAGAGTAAGATAGAGAGAGAAAGCAAGAGAAAGAGAGAGAAAGAAAGAGAGAGAAGAGAAAGAGAGAAAGAGAAAAAAGAGAGAAAGAGTAAGATAGAGAGAGAAAGCAAGAGAAAGAGAGAGAGAGAGAAAGTGAGAAAGAGAAAAAGAGAGAGAAAGAGTAAGATAGAGAGAGAAAGCAAGAGAAAGAGAGAGAGAGAGAAAGAGAGAAAGCGCGAGAGAGAAAGAGAAACAGTGACAGAAAAAAACGAGAGAGAGAGAGAGAGAGAAAGCGAGAGACAGACAGACAGACAGATAGAAAGAAAGAAAGAAAGAAACGAAGAGAGAGAGAGAGAGAGAGAGAGAGAGAGAGAGAGAGAAAGCGAGAGACAGATAGACAGACAGACAGACAGAAAGAAAGAGAGAGACAGACAGAAAGATAGACAGACAGACAGAAAGAAAGAAAGAAAGAAAGAAAGAGAGAGAGAGAGCTGTCAGTCCTGCTGTCCAGGTGACTGCTCTTGTCGCCAGCCCACAGACATCTTTGGATTGTCCGCCCCTGGAACTTTGTCTTTTTACCAGGTTGCTGTCGAACTGTGTGATGACCTCTGTAAACCCGGGGACCATAATGAAGAGTATGAGACTGTCTACCTCTGTAGCAGTAAATTATTCATATCAAAGTCGAGCAAATACACGTGCACTCATTTTCTGTACTCTTTCTCTTAACTCTCTCTTCTCTCTCGTCTCGGTCTCTCTCTCTTCTCTCTCTCTCTCGTCTGTGTGTCTCTCTCTCGTCTCTCTCTCTCTCTCTCTCACTTCGTGTCTGTGTGTGTGTCTCTCTCTCACTCGTTCTGTGTGTCTCTCTTCGGCTCTCTCTCTCTCTCTCTCTCTCCTCTCTGTCTCTCTGCTCTCTCTCTCTCTCTGTCTCTCTCGCTCTCTCTCTCTCTCTGTCTCTCATCGCTCTCTCCTCTCTCTGTCTCTTCGCTCTCTCTCTCTCTGTCTCTCTCGCTCTCTCTCTCCTCTCTGTCTCTCTCGCTCTCTCTCTCTCTCTGTCTCTCTCGTCTCTCTCTCTCTCTGCCTCTCTCGCTCTCTCTCTCTCTCTGTCTCCTCGCTCTTTCTCTCTCTGTCTCTCTCTCTCTGTCT
>CM060305.1:36104585-36114585 GCA_030674185.1 Monoplex corrugatus | reverse complement strand
AGAAGAGAGAGAGAGAGACAGAGAGACGAGAGACAGAGAAGACAGACAGACAGACAGACAGACAGAGACAGAATGAGATAGTGACAGAGAGAGGGAGAGAGAGAGGGGGGGGAGAGAAAAGAGGGAGACAGACAGACCGAGACAGGAAAGAAGAGATGAGAATGAGAGAGAGAAAGAGAGAGAGAGAGAGAGAGACAGAGAGAGAGAAGAGAGAGAGAGAATGAGACAGAGAGACAGGCACACAGAACAGACAGACAGACAGTCAGAGAGAAATACGAATGCAAACGTGATTTATTCAGTATAAGACAAGGCCCTTTGTTAGAGGGAGTGATACACATAAAATATTAAGCTAGAACATTGTGCACAGAGAAATGACTACAATCATTTGATTAGGTACAATATTATAATGTAACGGTAAATCCCCGGACATCAACATGTTAAATCTAAATTTACATGGATTACAATGACACTTAAGCATATTCATTTCAGTCTGAGATTGAGTAATACAGGACAAAACTTCAAAAAAAAAAGTGGTTCATCGTCTTTAGCCATATTGCATGCGCGACACATGAATTCAGTTTTTCTTCTTATTCCCTATCTAAAACGATGACCAGCATTGTCAGAGACACCAAGCCTGAATTTAGTACACGCACTTCAAATTAACCTGTACATGTATAGGTTCTGTTCTATAAGTTGTCTTAAACAGCCTATACTGCACAAATCTATCACAGCTATGTATAAGGACAAACGGGCAAACAGACAGACAGAGGGAACTCATTTCAGTGTTGTTTCATAACAATGCATGGCCTGGTATTACATCCATCAGAACACAATGGTCGGTCTGGCAGCGCTCTGAAGATACGGGAAAGCTCTTGATTCAGTTTAAAATCCACTCAGCACGACACAGCTCTTACTGAAATCCATTTGTCACGCTCTTCAGTTTGTGCTCCTTTCTTTTTAACAAATAGAAAAAAAAGTATGTAGAGTGATTATCTGTTTGCCCTGGAAGTGAAGGATGGTCTTCTGTCATCTTCATAAAGAACGACCAGAACGATATTTGTTAGCCTTGGAAATGAAGGCTGATCTTCTGTCATCTTGACAAAGAACGATCTTCTCTCATCTCAACAAAGGACAAGTGTCAGTCGATGGTTTAATATAAAACACTTTAATTTGCTGTTCTTATTTTCAGAAAAGAAACACAAATTGTATCAACACTTTTGCAACTTCAGAGAATATTTTTGTCTTCGTTCAGCTAACATTGTGTTTTATATCGTGTGATTTCCAACCAAAGCTGTCACGTAACAGCCTCGAGGGAACGTTTTCAGGTAATTAGTAATTTTGAGAACTAATCAATGGTAAGAGGGTGTCTTATTATACCATGGGATACGTGATTTGATATCTAATTCCTTGTTTTATTTGAAATGGCAGTAGTCATGGTTTGTAGCCTTTCTTCAGACTCAGAATTAGCTAAACTGATGCGGCACTCAAAACAGAATAACCACTTGTCTTTTCGATTGTTTGTGGAAAATCCTTCCGTCTGTGTGCCTACGTTCAGAAACAAGTCAGATATACCAGTCAGATTCAGGGAGTCTGTGAATATGGTGATTGTAATCCCCAACCAGCCACAGTTCCGCTGTCATCACCATCTTCCCCAATATTCGTGCCTCGTGGTTTAATTCTTCTCAGTGTGTGGTGATTTGGCAAAACAGTTCTATTGTTTGCTGACAGTGCCCATGTCAAAATAGACAAATGAGCAAGAAAAATATCCCACAGCATTCCTTCCTGTTCCACGCCCCACGCGCTCCATTCACGAAGAAACAAACAAAAAGTCGTCTATTTCTGTTTCTGTCAACTCGTAACACGAGCTACTTACCTGAAATATAAAACATAAATTGAACGCACAAATGCAACAGACAGACATGACACGCATTTCGTGTCACTGGTCACATACAAACATTCAAGATCTCAACAAATTTGACACACTGCCAGTGAGACAGTTTGCTGTTCATAAAAACATAATGTCTATAACATAAACTGAGTGCAGAGAGCTGTGTATGGTGTTTCTTCTGTTCAATCTATGATAAATAATGTACGCTGTTGTGAGCAATGAATGAAAGAAACTTGAGATACTTTGAGAAACTTTTACAGATGGCGTAGAAAACGAGAGAGAGAGGGAGGGAGTGAGAGAGAGAGAGAGAGGGAGGGAGGGAGAGAGAGAGAATGAGAGAGAGAGAGAGAACGAGAGCGACAGAGAGCGAGCAAACGAGAGAAAGAGATAGATAGATAGATAGATAGATAGATAGATAGATAGATAGATAGATAGATAGAAAGAAGATAGATAGGTAGATAGACAGACAGATAGATAGATAGATAGATAGATAGATAGATTAGAGAGCCGCACACACACACACACACACACACACACACACACACACACACACACACACACACACACACACACACACACACACACACACACACACACACAGGCAGACAGAGAGAGACATATAGAATAGGCAATGTCATTTTTATCCTCCAAGTCGCTTGTCTGCTGAGTGAAATAAAGAATAAGTGTGGATGCCCAGTGCACTATGAAAACTTCCATAAAGAAGCAAGAACGAAGGGGGTGGGTAGCACTGAATGGACTGGGTAGACTATGAAAGATGGACAAAAGACAAAAGGGAGGGGCGTGTGTAACGTTGAGAGAAGAAAAGTTTTTCAAGGGACCATAAAACTGTGGCAACGATCACTGTGAAAAGACGTTGGGACAAAGCCTAAGCAGACAATCACTGACTGGTCATTGGATACTTGTATTGTGGGCACTGGATATTTCACCCTCTTTCCGTTCCATTTTTTTTCAGATTGTGTAACAGAAACTTCCCTTCCCCCCTTCTCTCTCTGTCTCTCTTTCTCTGTCTGTTTGTCTGTCTATGTTTCTGTCTCTGTCTCTCTGTCTCTCTGTCTCTCTGTCTCTGTCTGTCTGTCTCTGTCTCTGTCTGTCTGTCTGTCTATGTTTCGTCTCTGTCTCTGTCTCTGTCTCTGCGTCTGTCTCTGTCTCTGTCTGTCTGTCTATGTTTCTGTCTCTGTCTTTTCTGTCTGTCTGTCTGTCTATGTTTCTGTCTCTGTCTGTCTGTCTGTTCTGTCTCTGTCTGTCTGTCTATGTTTCTGTCTCTGTCTCTCTGTCTGTCTGTCTGTCTATGTTTCTGTCTCTGTCTCTCTTCTGTCTGTCTGTCTATGTTTCTGTCTCTGTCTCTCTGTCTGTCTGTCTGTCTATGTTTCTGTCTCTGTCTCTGTCTCTCTGTCTCTGTCTGTCTGTCTCTGTTCTCTGTCTATCTCTGTTTCTATCTCTGTCTCTGTCTGTTCTGTCTCTCTGTCTGTCTCTGTATGTCTCTGTCTGTCTGTCTCTGTCTGTCTCTGTTTGTCTGTCTCTGTCTCTGTCTGTCTATGTTTCTGTCTCTGAATGTCTGTCTGTCTGTCTGTCTGTCTGTCATCTCTCTCTCTCTCTCTCCCTCTTCTCTCTCCCAACACGTAGATGTTCTTATAAGTCAACGCCATTAAAATATAGCCATGGCTTTTTGTCAAGTTCAATTCGTGTTTGCCTTTGTCTTTGTCTGTTTCTCCCTTTTTATCTGCTCCGCCACACCTCACTCTGGTTCTCTCTTTAGTTGAATCAAGTTTGTCTCTTGGAGTCAGCTTTTCTGGAACAGAGAGTGTTGCCTGATAAAACAAACTGTGATAGGCTGTCAACTCTTCCTGTGATAGGCTGTCAACTCTTCCTGTGATAGGTTATCAACTCTTCCTGTGATAGGCTGTCAACTCTTCTTGTGATAGGCTATCAACTCTTCCTGTGATAGGCTATCAACTCTTCCTGTGATAGGCTATCAACTCTTCCTGTGATAGGCTATCAACTCTTCCTGTGATAGGCTATCAACTCTTCTTGTGATAGGCTATCAACTCTTCTTGTGATAGGCTATCAACTATTCCTGTGATAGGCTATCAACTCTTCCTGTGATAGGCTATCAACTCTTCCTGTGATAGGCTATCAACTCTTCTTGTGATAGGCTGTCAACTCTTCCTGTGATAGGTTATCAACTCTTCGTGTGATAGGCTATCAACTCTTCTGTGATAGGCTAATAACTCTTCTGTGATAGGCTATCAACTCTTCCTGTGATAGGCTATCAACTCTTCCTGTGATAGGCTATCAACTCTTCCTGTGATAGCTGTCAACTCTTCCTGTGATAGGTTTCAATCTTTCCTGTGATAGGCTATCACTCTTCCTGTGGGTAGGATCAACTTTCTGTGATAGGTTATCAATCTTTTTGTGATAGTTTATCAACTCTTCCTGTGATAGGCTATCAACTCTTTTGTGATAGCTATCAACTCTTCCTGTGATAGGCTATCAATTCTTCCTGGATAGGTTATCAACTCTTCCTGTGAGGCTAAACAACTCTTCCTGTGATAGCTATCAACTTTCCTGTGATAGGCTATCAACACTCTTGTGATAGGCTATCAAACTCTTCTTGTCCAGTTATTTTTAATTCAATTCAGATCTTTCGTTACATTTAAAGTGTGTGTATGTATTTGCCAAGTATCTTTTCTTTTCTACTTCTTTTTTCTTTCTTTTTAGTTGCCTTGAAAGATAAACATGATAAACATTTGTCAGTGATTTATGTTCTTGCTCTCGCAGTTTTGCTTTTTGTTGTATTTAGACTGAGTATCAGATAGTAGCAGATGGTAGACTTTTGTATTGTCTTCATTTTGTAAAGATAGCGTTGTTTCGTGTGTTGTATTATTTTTAGATTAATGTTTTCAGACCGTGAGGTTTAAGCAAAACAAATTAATGCAATGACGGAGACAAAGAGGTCATATTCAATGCAAAATAGTTTGAAGTGCAGTCAATCAAATTACCAAAGCATATTTTAGCAACAAAAAAACAACAACAAAAAACAAAAAACAAACAAACAAAAAACACGCATTGTTTCAACAATGGCAAAGAACATATTTGAAAACAAAAGAAAAATCAGGTAAGAAGAAACATTTAAGGTGGGCTAAAATATTGTAAGGATGCGAAGCCTGGACAATCAACACGCATATTGAGGCAGCTGAAATGTGGTTTCTAAGAAGAATGGTAAGAGTTCCATGGACAGCAAAGAAAACAAACAAGACAGTTTTGAAGGAGGCAAACACAAAAAGAACATTATTGAAGAAGATTAGAAAAAAAAACAATCAACATTTAAAGTACATTTTATGAGGCAAAATAAATTTGAGCACCAAGTCACAACAGAAAAGCTCGAGGGAAAAAGAGCACCAGGCTGACCCAGGGATAAATCATTTGGACATTTTTGAGGATTGGATGAGGACAGAAAGGGTAGGAGACATACTTGCAGCGACAAAAGATAAGATTCGTATGGAGGGCTATGATCGCCAACGCCATGTGACAAGGCACATGATGGTGATGATGATGATGACGATGATGATGATGAAAATGATAAGCATAACTGATATTGGAAACCTCTCAATTTTGTTTCTTTATTCTTTTATTCAATATGCATGTCATTGCACTGAACATGTACCAATTCGCATTTGATAATAGGTTAAACATAATATTAGCTTGAGTTCAGAGTTCTCTCTCTAAAAGATGAACACGCCAGTGAACGCGAATTAACTCATGACAATGACGATAATGCAGATAAAAGCAATCCGCAAAACAGCGTACAGCTAGCTTCAAAGGCTGCCACTATATTGGAGCACAGAAGTAGAAAACGCGGTGAGGCTGAGTCGGACCACAGACCACATTATGCCAATTGATAGCAGTATATGAAGAACTGCTAATGCGAGAAGTAATGAGGCATGTGTGTGTGTGTGTGTGTGTGTGTGAGAGAGAGAGAGAGAGAGAGAGAGATAGAGAGAGAGAGAGAGAGTGAGAGACAGACAGACAGACAGACAGGACAGAGACAGAGAGAGACAGAGAGAGGCAGACAGAGAGACAGACAGAGAGAGAAGAAAATGACACAGAGAGACACACAGAGACAGAGAGAGAGAGCGAGCGAGAGACAGAGAGACACCGAGAGAGACAGAGACAGACAGACACACAGACACACAGACAGACAGACATACAGACAAAGAGAGACAGAGCAAGAGAGAGAGAGAGAGAGAAACAGACAGAGACAGAGAGACAGACAGAGAGAGACAGAGAGAGACAGCGTGAGACAGAGAGAGACAGACATACAGACAGACAGACAGACATATAGAGGAAGACAGAGCAACAGAGGGACAGACAGACATAGAGAGGAAAAGTCTGAGAGAAAGCAGTGAGGCGCGAGGTGATAGTATTTTCCACTCTTCGCCTTCAACAGCTATTCATCATCCACACCGTGCTGTCTGCTGCCTCCTCCTCTCCCTGATCTCTGCCACTCCACTGACACTACTCGGTGGCACTGGGAATCACAGTGCTGACAATCTATTGTCACTTCTGATTCTGCCAGACAGGCAAGATGAAACACGTGTATACACTGATTTTATGTAAAAATCCCCACTCAGGTACAATCATTCTAGGGATATAACCTTATTTTGAGTAACCTGGTTGCACATCATCATCATCATAAGCCCTGCTGCATGGCGTTGGCGACCATGGCCCTCCATATGTATCTATCCCTTGTTGCCGCAAGCACATCTTCTACCCTCTCTGTCCTCAGACACCCTGCAAGTCCGTCCAATACTTTCTCCCTAGGTCTACCTGATGCTCTCTTTCCCTCCAGCTTTCCTGTTGTGACCAGGTGCTCTAATTCCCTTTTTCTCATAAAATGGCCTATAAATGTTGCCTGTCTTTTCCTAATCTTCCTTATGAATGATCTTCTTGTGTCTGCCTCCATCATGGTCTGTTTTCTTTGCTGTCCATGGAACCCTCAACATTCTCCTTAGAAACCACATCTTGGCTGTCTCAATCTTGTTCTGGCTTTGCTTGTTGACTGTCCACACCTCACAACCATATAACATTATCGGTTCTATATAACATTCAAGAACTCTGTTGCACAGCTAAAACAATGTGACTGTCCACGCCTCACAACCATATAACATTATCGGTTCTATATAACATTCAAGAACTCTGGTTGCACAGCTAAAACAATGTGACTGTCCACGCCTCACAACCATATAACATTATCAGTTATATATAACATTCAAGAACTCTGGTTGCACAGCTAAAACAATGTGATAATTAAAGTGCAATCCCAGTCTGCAACATACAGGTTGGTGGGCTCACTGCCTGTAACAGTCTGATAGTGCCAACTTAATGATTCGTGGGTACAATCCTCTTTCCTATTTCAAGAACTAGGCTGTGCATAGCACTAACACACACACACACATACACAAACACACCACACACACACAACACACACACACACACACAAAAAACACACAAACACACACAAACACACACAACACCACAGACACAAACACACAATCACGCACACATACACACACACAAACACACACACAAACACAAACACAACACAAACACACAAACACACACACACGCACGCACGCACACAAACACACATACACATACACATACACTTACACACACATCATACACACACGTACACACACATTTGAGATGTCAAGAAAATGATACGACAACAACAACAAAAACCGCCAATGAAGAGAGGACATTAATGTACATGTATCTAATCTCTCGGGACTTCTCCCAAAGAAGATTACAAGAGCAGTAACGAAGGGACTAGACTTGTAAGCGTTTGGGACGCGAAAGAGACAGGAGGGGGAGAGAGAAAAAACAGCAGCAAAACACAGATAGTACTGTCAGACTTGATGTCTTTGTCTTTGATGTCTGAGTGCATTAGCCACCAATCACAGCAACCTTCACAGTCGCCTTGACTACTTACAGTACCATAGCTGTACTGTGTTGGTGATGGTCGATTATATACTGGGTGGATGATAATGGAGTAATATGAGAACTTTTGCCAGTCTGGTACTAGACGACGATAAACAACCCCCAGAAAACACATAGGCTTATGTGAAATGTGTGTGTGTGTGTGTGTGTGTGTGTGTGTGTGTGTGTGTGTGTGTGTGTGTGTGTGTGTGGAGGAGAGAGGAGAGAGAGAGAGAGAGAGAGAGAGAGAGAGATTGATTGTGTGTGTGTGTTCGTTCGTTCTTTCATTTCTTTTCACCATAATGTGTGTGTGTGTGTGTGTGTGTGTGTGTGTGTGTGTGTGTGTGTGTGTGTGTGTGTGTGTGTGTGTGTGTGTGTGTGTGTGTGTGTGAGTGTGTGTGTGTGTGTGACTGTTTCTCTATTTCTTACCGTCTCACTGTCTGTGTCTTCATGCGAAATATCTGCGTATGTCTCTCTCTGTCTATTTGGTTGTGTGTCTGTGTGTGTCTCTAACTGTCTGTGTGCTCGTGTGTATGTGTGTTTCTTGCAATATCATTGTCTGTGTCTTCGTGCGAAATACTGTCTGTGTGTTTTTCTCTCTCTGTTTGCTTGTCTGTGTGTCTCTCTCTATTTCTTGCCGTGTCACTGTCTGTTTCTTCGTGCGAAATACTGTCAGTGTGTATTTCTCTTTTGTCTCCGTCTCTCTGAGTGACATACCTGTCTGTGTGTCTGTGTGTATGTATGTGCCTCTGTCATTTTTTTTCTCTCTGTCTGTGTTCGTGTGAAATATGTATCTGTGTGCCTGTGTGTTTGTCTATGTTTATTATTCTTTCCTTGTCTGCGTTTTTTTGTCTTTCTTCATCTTGTTTTTCAGGCCATTTTGAATGTTATTTCTAGCGTGAATATCTGAACTTTCTTGATGAGTAATTTTTATGAGATGTTGCCGAACTTTCGGTTAAAATTTGTTTTTGTGTTTCAAATTCCTTTTATGAGTGGCTATGGCTTAAAGGAAAAAAAATCATCTGAAATATGAAGTCTATCTATGTCTGCATGTCTAGTCTGTCTGTCTGCCTAGCTGTCTGTTTGTCTGACTGTTTGTGTGTGTCTGTCTGTCTGTCTCTGGTCTGGTTTATAACATATGTGACCTCCCACCACGAAATCAGTCTTAACTCGCAATCAGTCGAACAGCACTAGGAGCTGAAAAGGTGACTGAGGGTCTATCTGGGGTGTTTTGACTTTTTCTCAAAATTGATTTCTGTAGACTATTATCTATCTCCCACAGAATTTTTTTCTTGAAAAAATATTATTTATCAATATAAAATGGTATTTTAATGCACTGATCGCAGCAGAAAGAACGCAATTTCCTACCAAAAGTATTTATTTTTGTCTCTTATTATAAACCGTAACCTGTGCAGTACCCGCACATGTAATATACTGACGGAAAGCTCTTTGGTGCACCTTTCAGATAATGACAGCGAAAATTAGAAACAGACTGGGTCAAAGCCACCAAATAAACAAATTTAAGGAAAATGTCTAGTAGAGCACACAAAAACTTTAGAGGTCGTCTTCTCAAAATGGCCGTCTTGCAACTTAATGACTTTACATGTAAACATACATAACTTCTACATTTTTTTGAGTACAAGCTTTATTCAAGTACCAAAATAATCAGCAGAATGTACACTTTCCAGTGATATGTATATCTCATAATGCCCAAAATGCTAGTTAAGACTGATTTCGTGGTGGGCGGTCACATATGTATGTCTACAAACAAATAAAAAAAACTTACTGCAGGTTCTAGTTAAGGCGTCAAAGAACAGCAGAAAGATAAGTTCTCTTTTCGCTCGATTGTGAAATATTAAACATAATTACAATCGATTATGGAAAAAAGCACATTCCCCATCCGTCTATGGATGATTTTCGTCTGTTGATTCGCGACGAACCGTTACTAATAATTTTGGCCAAAACGTTTACCATGCATATACATTTCACTGCTGTCGTCCGTCACTCGCTGTGGCTTTGCAGCTAGCGACGGCTGTTGTTAGTATGGGGCTTAATAAGCGGTGTCTTTCGTAAGTTGGATCAGAACAGAACACTGCTGAACAACGCTAAAGT
>CM060305.1:36084585-36102085 GCA_030674185.1 Monoplex corrugatus | reverse complement strand
ATAGATAGATAGATATGATATAGATAGATAAATAGATCAAGGTTAGGCTTCAACATCAAAGCCTGTCTGTGCGTAAAAATGCTGAGGATGGCCCAGTACATGTTCACCATGAGAGGAGAACACTTTACTATCTCGGGAAATTGGTGTGTCTGAAAGCCCAGGGTTTTTCTTTTACTTTAGTGAAACTGTGTCTGCACTAATGCATCTCTGTCTCTTCTGTCTCTCTCTTTCTCTCTCTCTCTTTTTCATTCTCTCTCTCTCAGTTTCTCTCTCTCTGTTTCTCTCTCTCCCCCCTCCCTCTCTGTGTCTCCCTCTCTCTGTGTGTCTGTCTGTCTGTCTGTCCCTCTGTCTCTACCTGTCTCCTCGCTCTGTCTCTCTCCTCTCTCTCTGTCTGTGCGTCTCTGTGTCTGTGTGTTTCTCTATCTCTCTCCACTCTCTCTCTCTCTGTCTCTCTCTCTGTCTCTGTCTCTCTCTCGCACTCTCTCTCTCTCTCTTTTATATTCTCTCTGTCAAGCACACACACACACCACACACACACACACACACACACACACACACACACACACACACACACACACACACACAACACAACCACACACACACACGTTGCACAGTTGTTAACAACCAATGACCGACTCAAAAAACCGACCAAGCAGTATTATGTTGTTTATTATGTTGTGCCATTATCTTGTCTTGCCACTGGAAAACAAAATCTCAATCTCTGTCTCTGTCTGTTTGTCTGTCTGTCTGTCTGTCTGTTTCTCTCTCTCTCTCTCTGTCTGTCTGTCTCTCTCTCTCTCTCCCTCTCTCTGTGTGTGTCTCTCTCTCTCATCTCTCTGTCTCTTGATGTCTGTCTCTGTCTTTCTGTCTGTCTCTCTGTCTGCCTGTATGTCTCTATATATGTATGTCTGTCTGTCTCTGTCTATCTGTTCTCTGTCTCTCTGGATATCTGCTTGTTTTCTGTCTCTGTCTCTCTGTATCTATCTTTCTATTTATTATCTATTCTATCTATCTATCTATCTATCTACTATCTATCTATTTATCTATCTATCTATCTATTTACATATTTATCGATCAATCTATCTATCGATCTATTTATCAATCTATGAATCTATCTGTCTATCTATAATCATCTATCTATCTATCTATCTACTTTCTATTTATCTGTCTGTCTATCTATCTATCTGTCTATTTGTCTGTCTGTTTGTCTGTCTGTCTGTCTGTCTATGTGTCTATCTATCCATCTATTATCTCTCCAGCCCTACTTGTTTGAATTTAGCGTATTGATGTCACCAACAAACACTAATGTTGTATGCGACTTCTCTTTGTTTTCGTGGTACAAAGCACTAACATTTCGAGATTAACTCATTTCCTAAAATTACCAATTAATGTGCATTCTCGAAGTTGTTATTGTCATTGAAAATGTATTGTATTATACGATCTTCACATGGCTTATGTCATGAGTAAATTGTTTGAATTCTGAGATATGAACTCACTCTCTGCCTCTCTCTGTCTCTGTCTCTGTCTGTCTCTGTCTGCCTGTCTGTCTGTCTGTCTCTGTCTGTCTGTCTCTCTTTTCTCTCTCTCTGTCTCTCTCTGTGCGGTCGTGCGGCGTGCGTGTGTGTGTGTGTGTGTGTGTGTGTGTGTGTGTGTGTGCGCGTGTGCGTGTGCGTGTGTGTGTGTGTGTGTGTGTATGAGTGGGTGTGTATGTGTGTGTTTGTGTATGTATGTGTGTGAGAGTGTGTGTATGTATGTGTGTTGTGCGTGTGTGTGTGTGTATGTGTGTGTGTGTGCATGTGTGTGTATGTGTGCGTACGTGCACGCGTGTGAGTGTTTATATGTGTGTGTATCTATTTCAGTTTAAGTCGCACCGGCACAACAAAGTTTGTATTGAATTTTATAAAAGACTTGGTGTCAATCAATGTTTTAATACGAGAGGGATTTGAAATCCTTAATTTGACATATTCTACCGTTTAATTGAACGTAATTTGAACACTTTAGAGAATACTGGGTCTTTATTCAAGGAAAATGTGATTTGACTTTTGCATTTTCTGCCCAAAGCAATCACACGTTTACTATGAAGGGAACACTTTCTAAACGTTAATATTAACTTTTAATATTTTAACATTTTAGAGTTGCCCAGCGTTGGCATACATTGTGTGAATTCTGGAATCGAACATTTCACTTTTCCTTTTCTTCTGTTTAGTTTAGATGGAAATAATAACATACTGTTGCTATATCTGGATGTGAAACGTTGTGAAGTCATTAACAACTCTCAAAATAGAGCAGCTTCTTGCCATCTTGGCGCTTGGGGTGTTTGGGGATATTTCCACATCTCCATGCAATATCCCATTATGTACAATCAGAAACAGAAACAGCTGGTGGCCTGAAAGCCACAGATTTGCCCACAACGCAACTCTCCTTCTAAACTGAATTTTATATTCACATCGGTCATATTACCTAGCGACTCCTGGTTATGTGTGCCGAATTTGTAAGCCCCAATTATTTCGTGATCTGTGATTAAGAAAATATTGTCTTCACCTAGTTGACAGACAGCTGAGCGTTTGGGAATTGACCGGGGGGGGGGGGGGGAGGGGGGAGGTGTTCTGACATGTGAGACGAGTTTATAGAGGATAGCTAGTTGTGTTGTGGCTCAGACCTTTAATTTTGTTTTATTTACTTTTATAATGTTCCTTTTTTGAAGATAAGATACACAGATACACATGTCATTTACATGTAACCAAGATTATACCAGTGGTAGGCTGATAAGATACCAGCATAAGGTATAGACTAGGTAAAACATAGTCTAAGTAGAGCCTCAGGATCTGGCCAGCTCATTGGTTTATGTGCAGACTTAAGGCTTGTCCCATGATCACCATACACAGGGCACCTGTGAACTTAGTGTATTTGAAATTCATTCCGAGCGCGGAGACGTCATCTTGAGAAACTGAAACAGAAACTCGTGAAAGAGCTAGAATCCATTTGATCATTTCCTATATCAAAAACACAACAAAGACAACAACAACAACACTATACACTACTCTATCGTCAAAACCAGAAAAACAAAACTTTTGCGCGTGTATTGTTGTGATACGAATGACGTAGAATTAACAGGCTGCCACAAAAACATATTGATTATGTTAGAACTGACAGGTGGAGAGATTAAATAAAAGATTGTCTGCTGGCCAGTAATTCAGTCTGCAGGCTGAGTGATCGTGGGTCAGGCCATCAAGGCATCGTTTCCCCACTCTTTTATCTTGCTGGGAAATTGGTTTTAAGCCATATGGTGACATGTGGTTTTTGACCACTCGCATAGAACTGTTTTTGGAAGTTAAAAAATGAAAATAAAAAAATAAAAACAAAAATGTCGTCTTGCGTAAAGATAAAGCAATAAACATAAAAGAAAGACAGACAGAATAATTGAAGAAAGACCGAACAGTTGATGACACAGACAGACAAAGGAAAATAAAACAAGAAAATAGAGGTACCGTTTTTCTGTTTCTGATTGTTGACCCATCAAAGGACAAACCGTCAGACATTAGTCCCCTTCTTAGTTGTTCTTTGGCATAAATGGGATGATGAAAAAGAGTGAGTGATATTCATTAATGCATAGTGTCGCTTGAGTCTAAGTAGATGATAAACAAAGTGCTTACGAATGTGCATAATAGACAGGGTGAGGCTGAGAGACGGAGAGGACAGACGCAGAGTGTTGATTTCAGACTTGTTTATAACAAAGAGGGTTTGAAATGTTTGTTTATAACAAAGATGGTTTGAGATATGTTTGTTTATAACAAAGGATGGTTTGAGATAAGTATGTTTATAAGAAAGATGGTTTGAAATATATTTGTTTATAACAAAGATAGTTTGAAATGTTTGTTTATAACAAAGATAGTTTGAAATATGTTTGCTTATAACAAACATGGTTTGAAATATGATGTTTAGCAGGGCACTGTCTGACAATATTGTAAAGAGAAATGAACGCTCATGATTCAGTTACATTCCGCTCAGCACGACACAGCTCGTTATAAAATCTGTTGGTCTTGCTCTTTGCTCTGTGTTCATTTCTCCTGACAAGTGACTTCATGCCAGTCAGTACTTTGACATTAAACATACTGACTGATTTCCTGTCCTTTTTTTGAAAACTGTAATGAACTAGGTGACTACAACTTTACAAATTTAGGCAATTTTCTTGTCATCGTTCGCTTACCACACTTCGTTTTTTTCTTGTGTGGTTTCCACCCAAAGCAGTCACGAATTCGCCTGATGATGAGATTTTCAGGTAACTCCTATTTTGAGATCTCTGCTGTCGCGACAAGGTGTCATATTATATTTCGGTTGTGTGCTTTGATATTTCATTTTCCATTTTTTTTCCAGAATGCAGGCAATCATAGGCTGTTGCCGTTTTTGGACACAACAATTAACTGATGTCATCACCACCAGCACTCAAAATGGGAAAAAAGCATCATTGCTTTTTTTTTTTTTTTTTTTTTTTTTTTTGGTATCTGGGCTGTTTGGGAACAAATTGCCCTTCTGTGTGGAAGAAAATAGTAGTAATATTCACAATCAGAAACGAAAAACAATCCGATTCAGAAGCAGATTCAGGTAATCTGTGAGCACGAAGACGGCTTGTGGCCATAGTTCCTTCTCCAAGCATCCTCCTCCAATTATTCAGTTTGAAACTTGCGTCTGTTACGTCCCATTCCCCTCCCCCCCCCCCTCCCGGCAATTCCTGCCAATGTGAGCCATATCTGAAATGTACAATCTTGGTTTTTGTTGAAAAACGCCTATTCATGGTTTTGGTGATGATTTTTTTTACTAAATTATCAGATATTTCATGCAAGTCAGTTTACATGCTTGTCCTTTGGCAAAGTTGACATACAGGACGTTGTTTTGAAAGATGAACAACGCTAGACAATGTTCCAGATGGTTTATGAACTCTTACCACGGATGAAACACAGACTGCATACACGAATGCAACGTGAAAGACAAATACAAGACGCATTTGACATAGCCAGTCCACACAAAAGGAATGAGGATTAAAAAAAAAAAACTTGACTATTTATATTGACAGGTTGCTCTTCATGGAGAATAATGTCTAAACTGTAAACCACGTTCAGACACCTGTATGTCTTCTATTGAATGTGATAAACATGCTTTGTTAGAGACCTACAAACAGACAAGTGTTGTATTAAACAATCCGTGCAGAAAAATCGGAGAGAGAGAGAGAGAGAGGAGAGAGAAAGAAAGTGTGTGAGAGAGAGAAAGGGTGAGAGAGAGACAGACAGACAGACAGAAAGAGACGGACGGACAGAGAGAGAGAGAGAGACAGACAGACAGACAGACAGACAGACAGAGACAAGAGAGAGAGAGAGAGACAGACAGACAGACAGAAGAGAGGACAGAGACAGAGACAGAGAGAGAGAGAGAGAGACAGAAGACAGACAGACAGACGACAGAGACAGAGAGAGAGAGAGACAGAAGCAGACAGACAGAAGGAGAGCAGACAGACAGCAGACAGACGAGAGAGAGACAGACAGAAGACAGAGAGAGAGAGAGAGAGAAGAGACAGACAGACAGACAGAGACAGAGAAGAGAGAGAGAGAGACAGACAGACAGACAGAGACAGAGACAGAGAGAGAGAGAGAGAGAGAGAGAAGAAGACAGACAGAGAAGACGAGAGACAAGAGACAGAGAGAGAGAGAACAGACAGAAAGGGGAGAGAGAGACAGACAGACAGAGAGAGAGAGAGAGACAGACAGACAGACAGAAAGAGAGAGAAGACAGGACAGAAGAGAGAGAGAGAGACAGACAGACAGACAGAGAGAGAGAGAGAGACAGACAGACAGACGAAGGACAGACAGACAGACAGAGAGAGAGAGGAGACAGACAGACAGACAGAGAGAGAGAGAGAAGACAGAAGACAGACAGACAGACAGACGAGAGAGAGAGAGACAGACAGACAGAAGAGAAGAAGAAGCGACAGAAGAAGAAGAGAGACAGACAGACAGACAGAGAGAGAGAGAGACAGACAGACAGACAGGACAGAGAGAGAGACAGACAGACAGACAGACAGGACAGAGAGAGAGAGAGAAGACAGACAGAGAGAGAGAAGACAGACAAGGAAGGACAGAAGAAGACAAGAAGAGAGACGAGACAGAGACAGACAGACAGACAGACAGAGGAGAGAGAGAGACAGACAGACAGAGACAGAGAGACAGACAGACAGACAGAGACGAGAGAGAGACAGACAGACAGAGAGAGAGAGAGAGAGACAGACAGGACAGAGAGAGAGAGACAGAGAGAGAACTCAGACTTCAGACTGGTTTATTCATATAGGCCACAGCCCCTTAGAAGAGGATGCACATAATTATGCATTTTCAAAATCATATAAACATTAACTAGGCAATAACAATATTTCTAATTTGAGGGCCAACAAGCAAAGAGAGAGAGAAGAGACAGATAGACAGACAGACAGACAGACAGACAGAGAGTGAGGGCACAGAGCATACAGATGTACAATACAATTTCAATCACCAGGCAGCGTGTCTGCTGGGTGACATAAAGAAAAAGTGGGGGGCGTCTTGTGCGTAGTGAGAACGTCTTTTGAAAGACAGGGACAAAGAGAAGGGGGGTGATGATGGGAATGAATGAGCGAGGTGAGACGTGGGAGGAGGAGAGGAAGAAGTAGGGAGGTTCTTGCAAAGGCGAGGGGAAAGTTTTTTTTGAATTGCAACAAACTATGGCAACGGTCTGTGTGAAAAGATATTTGAACTAGGTGGAAGGAGACAGTAATTGGATACTTGTATTGTTGTCTCTTGCTGCCTGATCCTTTCTTCTGTTCCATTTCTTCACAGTTTGGAACGTGTCTGTCTGGCTCCCTCTGTCCTTCTCTGTCGGTGTCTCTGTCTCTGTCTGTCAGTCAGTCTCTCTTTTTCTCTCTCTCTGTCTTTCTCTGTCTCTGTCTGTCTGTCTTTGTCTCCCACTCTCTATCTCTTTTGTCTCACTCTGTCTGTCTCTCTGTCTGTCTTTCTGTCTGCCTGTCTGTCTGTTTCTCTCTCTCTCTCACTCTCTCTCTCTCTCTCTCTCTCTCTCTCTCTCTCTCTCTCTCTCTCTCTCTCTCCCTTAGCAATGGCAAGTTTGAAAAATGGCTTCTAGTCAATGACTTTTATCGTTGGAAAATAAAGCATCATTGTCATTGTCATTGTCACTGTATTCTCTCTCTCTCCCTCTCTCTCTCTCTCTCCCTCTCTCTTTCCGCCCCTCTCTCTCTGTGTCTCGGTCGCTCTCTGTATCAGTCTCTCTCTCTCTCTCTCTCTATCTCTATATCTCTATCTCTCTATCTCTCTATCTCTCTCTCTCTCTCTCTATCTATCTATCTATCTATCTACCTATCTATCTATCTATCTTTCTCTATCTCTTAGCGTTTTCCTCAGTTTTCGTGTTTTCATTTCAGCTTAATCAGTATACACCCAACCTGCAATTTTTTAACAACGTGTTTAAGATTCACAAATAAAACTGTGATAATGTATTAGATCTTCTTGTTCAAGCATCTTAGCTTTTATGTTATTGTGAAACTTTATGCCAAAAATATGGAACATTACGTTAATTCTGCTGGAGACAGTGAGTATTCTGCAATAAATCAAAACTCAATGGAAACAAGACAGAACTTTTGGTCTCTGATTCCAAGTGCTCTTTTTCCCTTCTTGGGAGTATACTGCATCAGTGGATGGCTGTGGGTTAGTATACAAATCTAGTGTCAAAAATCTTGGGATCTATCTTGATGCTACCCTTTTCAGGCATGAACATTTATTACTAGTCTGCTAGTCACACAACTTGAATTGTGAAAAATATCTCCTGTAAGATCTGTTCTCGCATCGTCTGTCATTATCCAACTTGTTTCTACTCTCCGTCTGAATCGTTTCTCTCACTGATGAGTTACACATTTTCAAAGAGTTGAAGATGATGATGACAGACTCACTCAAACAAAATAATTAAACGTGACCATATTAATCAAACGCTGATTTTCTATTAAATTGACATCCAGTATGAGATTACTACACTTGTTTTTTTCTTTTTACATTTATTTTATTGTATTGTATTGCATTGTGATGTATTGTGTTGTATTGTGTTGTGTTGTGTTGTATTGTACTGTATTGCAGTGCATTGAATCATACCTGTCATCTTTTCTGAAGGTCAGTGTTTCTAGTCCAGTTTGGAAATGCCCCTCGTTATGCCCAGAATCATCATACCAATGGCCTTAGACCATTTTGGTATCAAAATTCAACAACCCTAGACCACTCAATGACCAAAATCCACTAGCCTTTGGTCATTCAACTGCCATAAACCAGTAGCCTTAGGTCATTTAAGTACCAAAAAAGGCAGCAGCATCCTTAGATCATTTAAATACCAAATACCAGTAGCCTTAGGTCATTTAACTATCAAATTCCAACATCCGTAGATCATTAAACTACCAATCTGTAGTCATCCATAACTGATTCCCTTGAAGATCTATCCTGACCCTTCTTTCTTTGTGCTCAAGATCCAATATAAAATCATATCTGTTTCAGCTATCCTTGTCCACGTGTGATCACTTAGAATTGTGACAAAACTGGATTTATGTAGCCTGAATAGTGTGGTGATGGTGATGTGTATGTACATGTATGTACATGTATATATATATATATATATATATATATATATATATATATGTATATACACATATGTCTGTGTGTATGTCTGTATGTATGTATGTCTGTATGTATGTATGTATGTATGTACGTAGTGTGTATGTATGCATATATGTATGTAAGTATGCATGTATGTATGTATGTACGTTTGATTACATATACCTATATATATGTTCATACATATGTGCTTATGCATGTATGTATGATAAGTATATAAGCACGTATGTATGGGGGTGTGCACATGCGTGCGTGTGCGCTTGGGCGCGCACGTATGTATGCGTGAACAAGTGAATGAGTGAGTGTGACGCAGCATGTAAGTAATCGTTGTCTTTTTAAGATAAAAACATAGACAATAGCGATCTCCAAGTCATCAGCCATCTTCAAGGGTCCTAACAACACAATTTCATTTGATATTTACACACACACACACACACACACACACACACACACACACACACACACACACACACACACACACAAAACAAAACAAAATAACACACACACAAACACACAGACATAGACACACACACAGACACACAGTCATACACACACATGCACACACACATACACACATACACATACAAAACACACACACACACACACACACACACACACACACACACACACACAAAACAAAACAAAAAACACACACACAAACACACAGACATAGACACACACAGAAAGAGACACACAGACACACACACACAAATGCACACACACAGACACACACAGAGACACACACACACATACAGACACACACACAGACACACACACAACCACACACACAGACACACACACAGACACACACAGACACTCACACAGACACACACACAGACACACACAGACACACACATCCGGACACACACAGAGACATACACACACACAGAGACACACACAGACACACACACAGACAGATAGACAAACACACAGACACAGACAGACAGACAGACAGACACACGCACACACACACATGCACACATACACACACACACAAAACAAAAGAAAAAACACACACACACAAACACACAGACATAGACACACACAGACAGAGACACACAGACACACACACACATGCACACACACACAAACACACACACAGACACACACACAGAGACTCACACACAGACACACGTACAGACACACACAGACACACACACAGACACACACACACACAGACACACACACAGAGACACACACACAGACATACACACACACAGACAGATACACAGACACACACAGACATACACACACACACAGATACACAGACACACACACAGACACACACACAGACACACGACACACACACTTACACACACACAGAGACAGATAGACAAAACACACAGACACACACACACACAGACAGACAGACAGACACACGCACACATACACATGCACACATACGCACACACACACACACACACACACACACATACACACACACACACAAAACAAAACAAAAAAAACACACACACAAACACACAGACATAGACACAGACAGACAGACAGACAGACACACACACAGACAGATAGACAAACACACAGACACAGACAGACAGACACACGCACACACACACATGCACACATACACACACACACAAAACAAAAGAAAAAAACACACACAAACACACAGACATAGACACACACAGACAGAGACACACAGACACACACACACATGCACACACACACAAACACACACACAGACACACACACAGAGACTCACACACAGACACACGTACAGACACACACAGACACACACACAGACACACACACACAGACACACACACACAGACACACACACAGACATACACACAGACAGATACACAGACACACACAGACATACACACACACACAGATACACAGACACACACACAGACACACACACAGACACACAGACACACACACTTACACACACACAGAGACAGATAGACAAAACACACAGACACACACACACACAGACAGACAGACAGACACACGCACACATACACATGCACACATACGCACACACACACACACACACACACACACACACACACACACACACAAAACAAAACAAAAAAACACACACACAAACACACAGACATAGACACAGACAGACAGACAGACAGACAAACACACAGACACACACACAGACACACACACACACAGAGGGGTGGAGGGGGCAGAAGACAGCAGACAGGAAAGGTCTGAGAGGAAGCAGTGAGGCGTGAGGTGATAGTGTTTTCCACTCTTCGCCTTCAACAGCTCTTCATCATCCACACCGTGCTGTCTGCTGCCTCCTGCTCCTCTCCCTGATCTCTGCCATCCCGCTGACACTGAATCCAGTGAACTGAGAATCACACTGCTAACAATTTATTGTCCCTTCTTCTGAAGTTGCTTCTTCGTCTGTGTTCGAACCTGGACATACCTCAAATGGTCACTTTTGTGTTGGCTTGGATGCGTGTATTTCATGTCCTTGAGGTGGGCTGGCCCACGCTGTGCAGGCAACAACATAGTGCTGCAGTCTTCTTAATCTCAATTTGGTGGGTAGAAGAAAGAGAGGGAGAGGGAGGAAGAGAGAGGGAGAGAGAAAGAGAGAGATAGAGAGAGAGAGAGAGCGAGACAGAGACAGAGAGAGAAACAGAAAGAGAGAAAAGAAGGAGAAAAAAGAAAAAGAGAGACAGAGAGACAGATACAGAGGAAGGAGGACAGAGAGAGAGAGAGAGAGAAAGAGAGAGAGACAGAGACAGAGAGACAGAGAGAGAGAGACTGAGAGAAGAGAGAAGACAGAGAGATAGAAAGAAAGAGAGAGAGAGAAGAAGAGAGAGAGAGAGACAGAGAGAGAGAAAGAAAGAGAGAGACAGAGAGCAGAGAAAGGGAGGGAGGGGAGAGAGAGAGAGAAAGAGAGAGAGAGAGAGAGAAAGAGAGAGGGAGAAAGAAAGAGAGAGAGAAAGAAAGAGAGAGAGGGAGGGAGAGTGAGAGAAAGTGACTTCACAAGATTTCTTGGAAACAAATGTGAACGCACCAGTAAGACACTAACAAACTGAGGGAAAGGAAAAAGTGATTAAAAAGAAAAAAGAAAAATTACGCTCAAAGGGAGGTTGAAGCTTGTAGTTTAAGACGGATTCATCGCACTCAGAAAATCCATATGTGCTTAAAACATGTGATTCATATGACTCACCAGAGTTGAACCCAACAAAATATCATGCCCCACATGGAGGTAGAACTCACGACCTGTGCTTTACTAACATGATGCTGTGACCAAAGAGAGAGGGCAAATCATAGTCTACTGTAACCAGCTGAGCTGATTGTAAAAGAGTAAAACATCAATAAGGAATTACCAAAAGGTGGAGATACGATTCGTATTCATATTTATATGGCGAAAGTTCAGATGTTCCTATGAAGGAAATTGTGCTGTGAAGCAAGCCAGTTATGGAAGAAAGTTGAGCTGAATTTCTTATGTTGATCGCACACCAGAAATCTTTTCATACATATTTTTCAACTGTTACTGCTATTGTATTAGTGGCACGAGATGGAGGGCTCATACACTAACCATTTATTGTTCTAAGTTTTACTACCACGTGGAAGACTAGGGTACAATAGAGAGCTTTCAAGTTCTGAAATTCCTTCTAGATGTTTTTCATTCTGTTGAGAATGCAAAAAACCATTAAAACATCTTTTATCATCGTTTTGTATCTGGTTCTTCTGCTGCGGTCTCTTCACGTACATGCAGCCGGAAAGAGCACACATACTTTAACTTAAACGTAAGAATTTCAAAGATACCCTAACTGACTATTGGCAGGTCAAACTATGTTATTGTTAATTTCCTGCCTTCTCCATGCTCTTTGTTACTTTTCACGTACTTTGACCTAACGCTAAGAAAAAGATACCCTAACTGACTACTGGCAGGTCAAACTATGCTATTGTACCCTAACTGACTATACTGGCAGGTCAAACTATGCTATTGTACCCTAACTGACTACTGGCAGGTCAAACTATGCTATTGTACCCTAACTGACTACGGGCAGATCAAACTATGCTATTGTACCCTAACTGACTACTGGCAGGTCAAACTATGCTATTGTACCCTAACTGACTACTGGCAGGTCAAACTATGCTATTGTACCCTAACTGACTACGGGCAGGTCAAACTATGCTATTGTACCCTAACTGACTATTGGCAGGTCAAACTATGCTATTGTACCCTAACTGACTACTGGCAGGTCAAACTATGCTATTGTACCATAACTGACTACGGGCAGGTCAAACTATGCTATTGTACCCTAACTGACTACGGGCAGGTCAAACTATGCTACTGTACCCTAACTGACTACGGGCAGGTCAATCTATGCTATTGTACCCTAACTGACTACTGGCAGGTCAAACTATGCTATTGTACCCTAACTGACTACGGGCAGGTCAAACTATGCTATTGTACCCTAACTGACTACTGGCAGGTCAAACTATGCTATTGTACCCTAACTGACTACGGGCAGGTCAAACTATGCTATTGTACCCTAACTGACTACGGGCAGGTCAAACTATGCTATTGTACCATAACTGACTACGGGCAGGTCAAACTATGCTATTGTACCCTAACTGACTACGGGCAGGTCAAACTATGCTATTGTACCCTAACTGACTACTGGCAGGTCAAACTATGCTATTGTACCCTAACTGACTACGGGCAGGTCAAACTATGCTACTGTACCCTAACTGACTACTGGCAGGTCAAACTATGCTATTGTACCCTAACTGACTACTGGCAGGTCAAACTATGCTACTGTACCCTAACTGACTACTGGCAGGTCAAACTATGCTATTGTACCCTAACTGACTACGGGCAGGTCAAACTATGCTATTGTACCCTAACTGACTACTGGCAGGTCAAACTATGCTATTGTACCCTAACTGACTACGGCAGATCAAACTATGCTATTGTACCCCAACTGACTACTGGCAGGTCAAACTATGCTATTGTACCCTAACTGACTACTGCAGGTCAAACTATGCTATTGTACCCTAACTGACTACTGGCAGGTCAAACTATGCTATTGTACCCTAACTGACTACTGGCAGATCAAACTATGCTATTGTTAATTCTCGCCCTCTCCATGTTTCTTGTCACGTTTTATAGTCAGCTTCTAAACCTTACCTTCGGCAATATAGTCTCAACAGACAACACTATCCCTCCAATTAAACCCATCCTTCTTTTCTTTAAATTCGAACGAACACCCAACCAACCCACTGACCAATAGACCAGCCCCATCCAATCAACAACTTACTACCCATCCAACCAAACAAGCAAGCAAACTATCAACCAGTCAACAAACCAACCAAACATACAAACAGACAAGCAACTGGAAGAGATAGCGAGAATGAAAATTGAGAAAGAAACCAATTATGCCAAAAAGACAGAAAAGATTCCTGAGCATCATGAAATTGCCTCCTTTTTAACATTCAAGGGAAGTGATTAGAGCACACACGCACGCACGCACGCACGCACGCACGCACGCACGCACGCACCACACACACACACACACACACACACACGTCTAATGTCACGCATAGTGAAAAAAACATTAAGTCAAAGAACGAACGAATGTGCTCATAAAAACTTATTTGAATACACGTATACATTCTAAAACACGGATAGAGTGAGAAAGAAGAGAAAAGACAAGAGAAGAGAGAGAGAGAGAGAGAGAGAGAGAGAGAGAGAGAGAGAGACAGGAAGAGAGAGAGAGAGGAAGAGAGAGAGAGAGAGACAGACAGACCGGGAGAGAGAGAGACAGAGATACAGAGACAAAGAGATACAAAGAGAGACAAAGAGAGGGAGAGAGAGAGGATGAGGGAAAGAGAGAGAGAGGGGAAGAGAGAAAGAGACACAGAGAGAGAATAGAGCGAGAGAGACAGAAAGAGAGAGGGGAGAGAGAGAGAGGGAGAAAGAGGGGGGGAGAGACAGAGACAGAATGAGAGAGAGTGTGTGTGTGTGTGTGAGGAATGGATAAAGGAAATTCGGAAAATTGGCATTCTAATGAAATCAGACCATTTATTTCTTCCACGGGTAGACATTCTGAGACACACATTTTGTTTAACATTCAGCTGAGCACAAAAACAACATAAATCAATGTATATGTATGGGAATATTTTGTAAACTTCTAATAAAGATATGGTAAAATAACAACTCATGTATGTACATAAGAAATACTCTTTTTTTTTCTTATTTAAAAGACAGCAACTAGAAACTTCATCAAGTGACTTTCCATTCCTACAGAATCGTTTTTCATTTTGCAGACAAAAGACACCTTCTAAGTGGTTGTATTCAGTCACATCTAAACTTAAAAGTTGTCTGACCTGTTTGTACTGAGTACATTTAAATGGGAAATGTATCTCGTTTTCTTGTATATTAGGCCAGACTGGACATAAAGTGTTTTCACTTGTAGACGAAAAGTGATATCTGTGACATACTCATCCTAAATTGTTTCATGACATTTCTAGACGCTTCCACATACAAATACTGTGAACACTTGTTAGCAAAATGAAGTCTGAAATTTACCATGTAATGGTGTGCTTCCATTGGTATCAAAGTTTTGTAATCGCAAAACCACCGAGCAATCTTTCTTTCAGTTCTTCATCGATTCGTTTCAACTTTTCATCAAAAAACCCAAAACGCAAAAACGTCTTCAAAATCTTTTTCACATAAACCTAAAACAGATGTTGTTTTGTTTTTATCTTAGTCATTCAAATTGTATAACCTTTTCCATGCATAGCAAGTAGCGTTTTTGTGTACATAGCAAGTAGCATTTTTGTGTACATAGCTAGTAACATTTTTGTGTACATAGCTAGTAACATTTTTGTGTACATAGCTAGTAGCATTTTGTGTACATAGCTAGTAGCATTTTTGTGTACATAGCTAGTAGCATTTTTGTGTACATAGCTAGTAACATTTTTGTGTACATAGCTAGGAACATTTTTGTGTACATAGCTAGTAGCATTTTTGTGTACATAGCTAGTAGCATGTTTGTGTACATAGCTAGTAGCATGTTTGTGTACATAGCAAGTAGCATTTTTGTGTACATAGCTAGTAACATTTTTGTGTACATAGCTAGTAACATTTTTGTGTACATAGCAAGGAGCATTTTTGTGTACATAGCAAGTAGCATTTTTGTGTACATAGCAAGTAGCATTTTTGTGTACATAGCTAGTAGCATTTTTGTGTACATAGCTAGTAACATTTTTGTGTACATAGCTAGTAGCATTTTGTGTACATAGCTAGTAGCATTTTTGTGTACATAGCTAGTAGCGTTTTTGTGTACATAGCAAGTAGCATTTTTGTGTACATAGCAAGTAGCATTTTTGTGTACATAGCTAGTAGCATTTTTATGTACATAGCTAGTAGCATTTTTGTGTACATAGCTAGTAACATTTTTGTGTACATAGCAAGGAGCATTTTTGTGTACATAGCTAGTAACATGTTTGTGTACATAGCTTGTAGCATTTTTGTGTACATAGCTAGTGGCATTTTTGTGTACATAGCTAGTAGCATTTTGTGTACACAAAAACTGTTCTCATCAATGGCACTTACTCTCAACCTGCATACCTGACCTGTGGTGTTCCACAAGGATCTGTCCTTGGCCCTGTTCTTTTCACTCTTTATACCTCCCCCCTGTCCACCATCATCAACTCCCACTCTATAAAACACCACTTCTATGCTGATGACACCCAACTTCAAGATAGTGACTCACCTGATAATATACAGCGCCTGTTGACTCGCACCACTGAGTGTTACTCGGACATTAAGAACTGGATGACACACAATAGACTTCAGCTTAATGACGACAAGACAGAAGCTATCCTCATTGGCACCCGTCAGAAACTTTCCCAGCTGCCTCCTCTTTCTCTCCCATTATGTAACACATCAGTCCCAATTTCTGATTCAGCTAAAAACCTTGGTGTCTGCATTGACTCTACCCTGTCCATGAACAACTTTGTTTCTCAAACTGCCAGATCTTGCTACTATCATCTCCATCGTATAAGCCTGATCAGGAAGTATCTCTATGTCGAAACAACTGCAAAACTCGTTCTCTCCTTCATAATGTCTCGCATTGACTATTGCAATTCACTCCTGTCTGGTCTTCCTGCCTCCACCATTCACATCCTACAGCGCATTCAAAACAATGCTGTACGCCTTGTACTCAAAAAGAAAAAAGCTGACCACATATCTCCTCTCCTGGCACAACTTCACTGGCTCCCTGTATCAAAGCGCATACAGTACAAACTAGACACCATGTGCTACAAAAGCCTCAATAACGCAGCCCCCGATTACCTGTCAAGCCTACTTGAGATCTATGTTCCCTCACGTACCCTCCGCTCTGCCTCCGATCCTCTGACTTTTCGCTTTCCACGCACTAAGCTCAATACCTATGGTCCACGAGCCTTCTCTGTTTCTGGTCCACTCTCCTGGAACAAACTTCCTCTCTCAGTCCGTCAGCAACCTACTTTTGTCTCCTTCAAGTCCGCTCTCAAAACTCACCTTTTCTCCTCTGCATAAAATCCTAACCTCACTCAACCCCCCTCTGCAGCCTGTCTCCGCTCGGAGGGGAATCACTTTGTTTTAATATATAATTGTATATGATGTGCTCTCTGTGGTTTTCCATTGGTTTTATTCTTGCTTTTATTGCTTTTATTCTTTTCTCCCCATTTGTGGCCATGCATGTGTGTGTGTGTGTGTGTGTGTGTGTGTGTGTGTGTGTGTGTGTGTGTGTGTGTGCGTGTGTGTGCGTGCGTGCGTGTGTGCGTGTGTGTCTTTTCGGCGCTTGGATTTGATTTTGTCGAGA
>CM060305.1:36067085-36079585 GCA_030674185.1 Monoplex corrugatus | reverse complement strand
ACAAATCTTTATTTCGCGAAAACGTCGCCGTAAAATTTAATGACTTTGTTTTATGCTCCTTGCCACAAGGACAAAAATGTCAATGGCAATAAACCATTTTCAGTTTCAATTTCTTTCACTATTTCTCTCTCTCTCTATTATTCTCTCTCTCTTCTCTCTCTCTCTCTCTCTCTCTCTCTCTCTCTCTCTCTCACCCCTCTCTTTCTCTCTCTGCGTGTGTGCCTCTCTCTCTGAGATATGATTTTGGTGAATAAATGTGAACTACAAATACATAAAAACGTGTATTACTAGTTTCGATCAAGACTTGACGTATCTGTATTGTTACACATCAATACGAAAAACTAGATTTGTGTGTGCGTGAAAGATTAACAGATTTACGTCAAAAACTAAATATTAAAACTGTTCGTTTCTTCCTTCTGTAAACGCATTGAAGTAGTTCTTTCACGTGAAAAAAAACCCTTTCATATCCGCCATGTTCTCCTGCTCAACGAAATTTTTTATTATTTTATATTATTATTCATTAAGTTTTGTGTATTTGTACTTTGTTGTTGATTTTTCCCAAAGTTTTGTTTATTTGTACTGATTTTATTTTTCCTAAGTTTTGTACATATGTACTTTGTTGGTTTTTTTTCCCAAGCTTTGTGTATTTGTACTTTGTTGTTTTTTCCCCGAAGTTTTGCGTGTTTGTACTCTGTTGGTTATTTTTTCCAATTTTTTGTATTCATAGTTTTTTGTTGTTTTTTCTCCAAGTTTTGTGTATTTGTACTTTGTTGTCGATTTCCCCCCAAGTTTTGTGTATTTGTACTTTGTTGTCGATTTTTCCCCAAGTTATGTGTAGTTGTACTTTGTTGTCGATTTTCCCCCCAAGTTTTGTGTAGTTGTACTTTGTTGTCGATTTTCCCCCAAGTTTTGTGTAGTACTTTGTTGTCGATTTTTCCCCAAGTTTTGTGTAATTGTACTTTGTTGTCTTCTGTGTACGTTTGACAAAGGTCGGTCAGCCGAAAATTTACGTCTGTCTTTTTGTTGTTGTTTTGTATTAAATGTGCGTTCCCATTCTATGTTCACGTGTTTCTTGTTCTCATTGAAGAGAGCTATGTCTTTATAATCTTGGTGGCTGCATTTGATTTGCAAACGAACGTCAGCAGGGCTATTTTTAATCTTCCTCTTTGCTGACCCAGTTGGATTCATTTCGTACTAATTATAGCTCCACCAACCACCATGAGGTCATATCAGGGCGGTCACCATATAAATAATAATGGACGAAGGTCAGAGCTGTTACCATATAAAACTGTCGTCTCTGAACATTTCAGAGATTAAAAATGTTCAGATCCATTTAAAAGACCCAACTAAAACAGATCTTTATCTATGCTGAATCCATATCACATTGTAATATATAATTGTATATAATATGCTCTCTATAATTTTCCATTGCTTTTATTCTTTCTCCACATTTATAGCCGTGTGCGTGCGTGTGTGTGTGTGTGTGTGTGTGTGTGTGTGTGTGTGTGTGTGTGTGTGCGTGCGTGCGTGCGTGCGTGTGTGTCGTGCGTGCGTGTGCGTCTGTTTCAGCGCTTAGATTTGATTTTATCAAGATTTTGCGCTATATAAATATTGTAATTATTATTATTATATCAAATGAAACAATCTGAGTTATCTTTTTCATTGTTTGGAGATTTGATTTATCTTTTCGTACAGCAACTCTTATATCCTAAACGATACCCAAGCCTGTTTAGTTAGTGCTGAAATAAACTATGTTTAGTCAGAGCTGAAATAAACTATGTTCACCACATTTGTCCTATGAGTGCACTGCAGCAGATCAAACCAAACCATGAACAATAAAAAAAAAAACAACAACAACAACAACAAATAAACAAAAACATACAACACCCACACCCTTCCTAAAGAGAAAACAACACCCAACAACAACAGGATATCCTTTTCCATAATGATATTCAAGAGTTTGAAACGATGAACGTCAATAATGTCTAT
The DNA here is from genome assembly GCA_030674185.1 of Monoplex corrugatus. Classification (NCBI taxonomy): domain Eukaryota; kingdom Metazoa; phylum Mollusca; class Gastropoda; order Littorinimorpha; family Ranellidae; genus Monoplex; species Monoplex corrugatus. The sequence continues at coordinate 36,077,596 of CM060305.1, read as the reverse complement.
TCACCGAGAACAGGCAGGAAATAGCACGGGGCATTTCCACTCTAAGTGCAGCACACTTTGCCATCCCTGTAAATTGGTTTCTGTGGATGCCCAAGGTGTTGTTTTTCTGATAGGGTGTATGTATCAATGCATCTCTTTCCCTCTCTTTCTTTGTCTAACACACACACACACACACACATATATACAACACACACACACACGCACACACATATTTACATACACACTCGCACGCGTACGCACACACAAACACAGTAACACACATACATCACGAATTGCATCTCCTCAAAGGAAGACTGCCAGTTTCATTTTCTCCTTGAGACTCTGTATGTCTGTGTGCGTGTCTATGTGCGTATCTGTTCAACTGACTGTCCATCTGTCTGTCTGTCTGTCTGTCTGTCTGTCTGTCTGTTTATCTCTCTGTCTCTCTCTCTTCTCTCTCTCTTCTCTCTGTCTTTTTCTGTCTGTCTGTCTGTCTGTCCTCTCTTTTCTCTCTCTCTCCATCTCTTAGTCTCTCTCTCTCTCTCTCTCTCTCTCTCTCTCTCTCTCTCTCTCTCTCTCCTCCTACCCCACTCTCTCATTCTGTCTTTCCTGGCAAAACTAAACAGCATCTAGTGTAAAGCTGAGCTGTGTGTGAAACATATCCAAAAATCAATATATGAACTGCTGTTAGACATCTTGAACTTTTCATGTTTTTCAACTCTTTTATTTTGATATTTCTATTGAGATATGCTCTGTCTGGTAAACGATTCACATCTACTGACCAGAGCTAGAAATCTGTTTCTACATGCGCCAGCACTTATGTGTGTTTTATGTGTATGTGGTGTGAGAGCGTGTGTATGTGTAGTTGTGATGTGTTTGTTGTGTGTGTGTGTGTGTGTGTGTGTGTGTGTGTGTGTGTGTGTGTGTGTGTGTGGTGTGTGTGTGTGTATCTGTGTGTCTGTGTGTTGTTTGTCGTGTGTACGTGTTTGTGTGTATCGTGTGTGTGTGTGTGTGTGTGTGTGTGTGTGTGTGTGTGTGTGTGTGTGTGTGTGTGTGTGTGTGTGTGGTGTGTGTGTGTGTGTGTTGTGTGGACTGTGTGTGTCTCTCTGTTGTGTGTGTGTGTGTTTGTGTGTGTGTGTGTATGTGTGTGTGTGTGTGTGTGTGTGTGTGTGTGTGTGTGTGTGTGTGTGTGTTCGTGTGTGTGTGTGTGTGTGTGTTCGTGTGTGTGTGAGCACATGAATGTTGTGTGTACATGTGTATGACAACACTCACCGTTATGACACAAGACATATCATCAACTCGCTGTCCAATCACAATATGACTCAACACATTTCTGAACAACCCATCAAAAAGGTCACACTCTTGACTGGATCATTTCTCGTGATCACCACAATTCAGCTACTGACAACTGCTTAGTTCTTTCTACCCGTCTAACTTCAGCCCTTCCATCTGACCACTCTACAATTCTCTGTTCTCTTGACATTTCTCCTCCTTCCCGTACCACGCGCACAGTGACTCGACGCAATCTCAAATCTATCGACCTCTCCACATTTTCATCTGATGCCTCCCGTCTCCTTTCTGAAAAGTCACATAACCTTGCCGATGAATTCTATACTACTCTCCACCATCTTCTGGACACTCATGCTCCAGCCACAACCCGTCTTTTACCTGACCGCCCCCCTACCCCCTGGCTCACTCATGAGATTGCCTGTGCAAAACGTGCCCGCCGCAGAGCAGAGCGCCGCTGGCGCAAATCCAAACTCACTGTACATAGGCAACTTTTCCAAGCCTCTAAAACAAAAGTATCCACCCTCATTGCATCTGCAAAAACAAGCTATTTCCAAACCAAAATCCTGAATGCCTCTTCTTCAAAAGAACTCTTTACAACCATGAATCATCTCCTTGGCACACGAAAAGATTTACCTCTCCCAACAAAACACACAAATGAAGAATTCCCATCTGTATTCTCCAAGTATTTCACCACCAAAATACAAACCCTTCGTGACAGGCTTGACAGGACACCCTGTCAACCATGCCCACCTGACCCTTCCTTCTCTGGCACACCTCTTACTACTTTTACCCCAGTCTCACAAGAAGAAATTCTCAACACAATCAGATCCATGTCGTTCAAAACCTTTGAAATGGATCCTCTTCCAGGTTCTCTCTACTCTGTCTGTCTCCCTACTCTCCTCCCATTCATCACTGACATCATCAACACTTCTCTTCAAACTGGAACTGTCCCAGATTCTTTCAAGTCTGCTATTGTTCACCCTCTCCTCAAGAAATACAATTTAGACCCAAATGAACTGAAAAATTACCGGCCTATCTCTAATTTCTCTTTCTTGTCAAAACTCCTTGAAAAAGTTGTCCTCAACCAGCTGAACTCTCACCTGTCTGCCAACAATCTCCTCAATTCTTTCCAGTCAGCCTACCGCCAGCGCCATAGCACTGAAACTGCCCTACTACACATTCTCAACAATCTCCTCCTTGCAACTGATACTGGCAAAGTCTCTCTCCTCACACTCCTTGATCTGTCTGCAGCCTTTGATACCATTGGTTATGGTATTCTCCTTTCTAGACTTCATCATACTTTTGGCATCTCTGACATTGCTTTCTCCTGGTTCACTTCATATCTATCAAACAGAAAACAAACTGTTTTCATCAATGGGACTTACTCTCAACCTGCATACCTGACCTGTGGTGTTCCACAAGGATCTATCCTTGGCCCTGTTCTTTTCACTCTTTACACCCCCCCCCCCCCCTGTCCACCATCATCAACTCCCACTCTATAAAACACCACTTCTATGCTGATGACACCCAACTTCAAGAGAATGACTACCTTACAATATACAGCGCCTCTTGACTCGCACCACTGACTGTTACTCGGACATTAAGAACTGGATGACATACAATAAACTTCAGCTTAATGACGACAAGACAGAAGCTATCCTCACTGGCACCCGTCAGAAACTTTCTCAGCTGCCTCCTCTTTCTCTCCCATTATGTAACACATCAGTCCCAATTTCTGATTCAGCTAAAAACCTTGGTGTCTGCCTTGACTCTACCCTCTCCATGAACAACTTTGTTTCTCAAACTGCCAGATCTTGCTACTATCACCTCCATCGTATAAGCCTGATCAGGAAGTATCTCTCTGTCGAAACAACTGCAAAACTCGTTCTCTCCTTCATAATGTCTCGCATTGACTATTGCAATTCACTCCTGTCTGGTCTTTCTGCCTCCACCATTCACATCCTACAGCGCATTCAAAACAATGCTGCACGCCTTGTATTCAAAAAGAAAAAAGCTGACCACATATCTCCTCTCCAGGCACAACTTCACTGGCTCCCTGTATCAAAGCGCATACAGTACAAACTAGACACCATGTGCTACAAAAGCCTCAATAACGCAGCCCCCGACTACCTGTCAAGCCTACTTGAGATCTATGTTCCCTCACGTACCCTCCGCTCTGCCTCCGATCCTCTGACTTTTCGCTTTCCACGCACTAAGCTCAATACCTATGGTCCACGAGCCTTCTCTGTTTCTGGTCCGCTCTCCTGGAACAAACTTCCTCTCTCAGTCCGTCAGCAACCTACTTCTGTCTCCTTCAAGTCCGCTCTCAAAACTCACCTTTTCTCCTCTGCATAAAATCCTGACCTCACTCAACCCCCTCTGCAGCCTGTCTCCGCTCGGATTGTATATAAATATGCTCTCTATAATTTTCCATTGCTTTTATTTTTCTCCCCATTTATAGCCATGTGTGTGTGTGTGTGGTGTGTGTGTGTTGTGTGTGTGTGTGTGTGTGCGTGTGTGTGCGTGCGTGCGTGTGTGTCTGTTTCAGCGCTTAGATTTGATTTTATCAAGATTTTGCTCTATATATATATATTGTAATTATTATTATTATATTATGTGTGCACGCGCTCAACTAAAACGTCTGATTATATGTGATACGCAGTCAGTCCAAATGAGTTTGGGAAATAACGTTACACAAACAAGGATTATACTGTGTCCTCGTCTATGTTGTTTGTGTCCTCGTCTTTGTTGTTTGTGTCCTCGTCTATGTTGTTTGTGTCCTCGTCTTTGTTGTTTGTGTCCTCGTCTATGTTGTTTGTGTCCTCGTCTATGTTGTTTGTGTCCTCGTCTATGTTGTTTGTGTCCTCGTCTATGTTGTTTGTGTCCTCGTCTTTGTTGTTTGTGTCCTCGTCTATGTTGTTTGTGTCCTCGTCTTTGTTGTTTGTGTCCTCGTCTATGTTGTTTGTGTCCTCGTCTATGTTGTTTGTGTCCTCGTCTTTGTTGTTTGTGTCCTCGTCTTTGTTGTTTGTGTCCTCGTCTATGTTGTTTGTGTCCTCGTCTATGTTGTTTGTGTCCTCGTCTTTGTTGTTTGTGTCCTCGTCTTTGTTGTTTGTGTCCTCGTCTTTGTTGTTTTTTGTCCTCGTCTTTGTTGTTTGTGTCCTTGTCTATGTTGTTTGTGTCCTCGTCTATGTTGTTTGTGTCCTCGTCTTTGTTGTTTGTGTCCTCGTCTATGTTGTTTGTGTCCTCGTCTATGTTGTTTGTGTCCTCGTCTATGTTGTTTGTGTCCTCGTCTATGTTGTTTGTGTCCTCGTCTATACTGTTTGTGTCCTCGTCTTTGTTGTTTGTGTCCTCGTCTATGTTGTTTGTGTCCTCGTCTATGTTGTTTGTGTCCTCGTCTATATTGTTTGTGTCCTCGTGTATGTTGTTTGTGTCCTCGTCTATGTTGTTTGTGTCCTCGTCTTTGTTGTTTGTGTCCTCGTCTATGTTGTTTGTGTCCTCGTCTTTGTTGTTTGTGTCCTCGTCTATGTTGTTTGTGTCCTCGTCTATGTTGTTTGTGTCCTCGTCTATGTTGTTTGTGTCCTCGTCTATGTTGTTTGTGTCCTCGTCTTTGTTGTTTGTGTCCTCGTCTATGTTGTTTGTGTCCTCGTCTATGTTGTTTGTGTCCTCGTCTATGTTGTTTGTGTCCTCGTCTATGTTGTTTGTGTCCTCGTCTATGTTGTTTGTGTGTCCTCGTCTATGTTGTTTGTGTCCTCGTCTTTGTTGTTTGTGTCCTCGTCTATGTTGTTTGTGTCCTCGTCTATGTTGTTTGTGTCCTCGTCTATGTTGTTTGTGTGTCCTCGTCTATGTTGTTTGTGTCCTCGTCTTTGTTGTTTGTGTCCTCGTCTATGTTGTTTGTGTCCTCGTCTATGTTGTTTGTGTCCTCGTCTATGTTGATGTGTCCTCGTCTATGTTGTTTGTGTCCTCGTCTATGTTGTTTGTGTCCTCGTCTATGTTGTTTGTGTCCTCGTCTATGTTGTTTGTGTCCTCGTCTATGTTGTTTGTGTCCTCGTCTATGTTGTTTGTGTCCTCGTCTATGTTGATGTGTCCTCGTCTATGTTGTTTGTGTCCTCGTCTATGTTGTTTGTGTCCTCGTCTATGTTGATTGTGTCCTCGTCTATGTTGTTTGTGTCCTCGTCTATGTTGTTTGTGTCCTCGTCTATGTTGTTTTTGTCCTCGTCTATGTTGTTTGTGTCCTCGTCTATGTTGTTTGTGTCCTCGTCTATGTTGTTTGTGTCCTCGTCTATGTTGTTTGTGTCCTCGTCTATGTTGTTTGTGTCCTCGTCTATGTTGTTTGTGTCCTCGTCTATGTTGTTTGTGTCCTCGTCTATGTTGTTTGTGTCCTCGTCTATGTCCCCATACCTAATGTTTCTGATCCATACTCTTTGCCCATATTCTACACTAAATACCTGTTGACATTCACAAACAATGATTCAACCACTAACATGAAAAATACATTATTCAACAGTTGTATATACCATCCAAAAACACCGTGCTTGTATTTTTTGCTTTCAGAAGACATCTAAAGCATGGACACAAAATCGAAGAACAGAATACAAAAATTCACCAGTAATCATTGAAACTTCCATATGGACTCTGTTATCTTCAACCCACAATTGTGTATTCCACGGTTCAGCTTGATTAATTTTTCTCTGCTTTTGAGGCTTTCACTGGTATAGACAGATTATGGATGATCCCTGTTTAATGTACAATATATTGTATGTCTGGAACGAAGTGAATGGAAGCAGCTGGGAAGGCCTATGTCCATAAAAGAGCTTTCGATAGCTGAAAAATAGATAAAAAGATGACATCTCTGGAATTAAAAAGACTGAAGGTAATGCACTGTAAAGCTTTCAGTTATCTTGTCTTACCGTTTCCTGTACATCTTATTATTTTGGTTTCTTTCCTTCTTTTGATCTTTTCCTTGTAATTAAACAGATGTGTTATGTAACATGTTTTTATGACATTCCAAGTCACAAAAAGAATACCAACAACGCCTCTTTTTCCTATCATACCATTATCAACGCTCCAAACCCTCAATCACTTTGCAAGCCTACAGCAAGAACCACAATCAGTGCAAGCTGACCTATTTATAACATTGTTCTTTAATCACGCGTTCTATGAAGCACCATTCTCCAAAGCACCAAGACACGACCCAGCACTCGTAAACTGTCTGATGGCTTTGTGGACGACAGATCGATATCACCTTCTCTTAGCTAAATCTGACATTAGCTACAGGAAAAAATCTCTATTAGTGTGTTAGAGAATTATTCTAGTTAATTCTCCCATAAGTCTGTTGAGGATCCCCCTTTAAAGATCGACTGTACTGGAGCTCTTTACAAAATGGGTTTGTGAGAGGATTACCAAGGCTAGACTGCTTCTGTAAAGAAAATCAACTACATCTATCTCCATATGGACTGTACAAGTTCTTATACGACCGTTCACTTGTTTAGAAAATGTTTGATATTTGTTAGTTGATGATCTCATCAACATCATCATCATGTGCCCTGCTGTATGGCGTCGGCGATCATGGCCCTCCACACGAATCTATCCCCTGTCGCTGCAAGTGCATCTCCCACCCTCTCTGTCTTCAGACACTCTGCAATTCCGTGCAATATGTCTTATTTGTTACAACATGAAAATTATTCATTGTGGTTCTTAATTCTAGTACACTACCAGTGGAGTGAGTTTAAGGTCTTGGGCACCTTTACAAAAGAAATGACATAATCAAAATGCAATATACGCAATCTGTTGCTTAACTAGCTGTGTGTGTGTGTGTGTAAGTTGTTTACAAATATACTTAATGCTCGGCTGACAAGGTTTATCGAGAAGCAATGGTGTAATGTCAGAAAATCAAGCGGGTGTCGTATGTCATTCTACAATTGATCATGCATCTCAATTCGAGTAGTTAATGGATGACAGAATGACGTCCATGTGGTTGTGTGTTTAAATGGCCATCAGTTGAAATCAGTGTGGATAATCGCCCTGATCGTCACCACACAGAGTTCTGTAGGCTATCTGAGTGTTATCTACTTCATGGGGATGTCAGTGAGGGTGCTGTTCAAATTTCCTTACCAACAGCAGTGTGTTAAGGGGCCCATGTCACTCTGGTTCCTTGATGATGGAATATGAACAAAGCGTAATTCTCAATCCAGTATGAAAATCCTTTGCATTTCATAACCCTTCATTCTCCTAAATCATCACAGCATTGTAAAGTCTATTCCAGATTCTGAGGCCGGATTCAAGACTGATCTGACAGTAATGTCTGTTTTCATTTTGTTTTTCCCTCATGCTGCCATGTCTGGTTGACCTCACGCCAACGTATTTAATGTCACATGCCTTAAATTTAGGTTCGTATTCAGACCTTAGTCCTTAACTGAAAAATCAAGTTGTGCTTACTGACCAATTCGTGGTTAATTCAACAGACTAACACCGACTGGAAAGTTGAGGGTTCGAATCTCCATCACTTCTGTTGAATGCATCGTGGGATTTTTTTTGTCCTACCCGACTCGTTCCTAGAGTTCAGTCTACTAAGGGTTCATTGGAAAGTCTGGGACCACTAAGTCGGGCCTCATCCATTTTTACGAATACGTCATAGGCGGTGATGCTCAAATCTTCTGATCAACACCGCAGGGGTCTATATTCGGGCCTGGTTGACACTGGGATACACTATGATAATATGTTTAGAGTAAAGCTCTGTTTCGCGGTCATAATCCTAGATGGAAATCCATAGCACCACAATTATCATCCCGATTGTCATCACCACCATGGTACCGTCAAAATTGTCACAGCTTCTGTGGTCACTGAGATGGCGTAGAAAATGGGATAGAAAAAAATGCGCCTACTGTCATGAAATGCAGTGCATGTTTATGGGGTCAGTCACTGGATGGACGCCAACTTCTTTTCCAGTAGGACATTTGTGCAGTCAACTCCTTCGTCAAAGGTGGTCAGTGGCACAGCCGTGACGGATACCACAAACTATTGAGCATACGAGTATTATACGTACGAATATAAATATGAGAGAGAGGGAGAGAGAGAGAGAGAGAGAGAATGAGAGAGAGTGAGTGAGAGAAAGAGAGAGAGAGAGAGAGAAAGAGAAAAAGTGAGAGGCAGAGAGATAGATAGAGAGAGAGAGAGAGAGAGAGAGAGAAAGAGAGAGAGAGAGAGAAGAGAGAGAAGAAGAGAGAGAGAGAGAATGTAATATTCTTTATAACAACCGAATGAGCTGATATAACAACCGAATGAAGTGTGACATAACATTGCATCAGGTCACTGCCATCTGTCTGGCAAAACCATCAAAAGAAATGAACGCCATGATTCAGTTTAATTCCGCTCAACACGACACAGCTCTTACTGAAATCTGTTGGTCACGTTCTTTTAGTCTCTGCTCATTTCGTTTGACATGGGACTTGAAACCAATCAATTCTGTAAAAAAAAAAAAAAGGAAACTCATTAACCCTTTTCACTACCGCAGCCTTGTCCATAAGCTGCAAAAACTTAACCCTTTCACTCCTCACCTTATCCACCAGCTTCTTGCGATGGCAAGATCTTGATCTGAGGAGAGGAAAGGAAGAGGGGAGGAGAAGACCTTTGAAACACTATATGTACTAAGCTGACACCAGCAGAATGATGGAAACATTCAGATGGGACAGGAAACAGGCCAGTTCTTAACGTTGCTGGCTGGGACTGAACTCAAGATATCAATCAGATCCTGAGTCCACGAGCTGAAATCAAAAAAAAAAAAAAAAAAAAAAAAAAAAAGAACCAGCCCAGATTTTTCAGCCATCATCGTCATCGTCATCAGTCCTGGCATCACATGATAGTCCTCCTAAAAACGACTAGAGAAAATCAACAAAGTATTGATTTCTATCCTCAACCCTTTCTCTATCATCCCCTTGGCGACACGATCATTAGGTGGGGCAGCTGATAGCGAAGAGAAGATTACGTGGGCTTTACCAGCGGGCGGAAGGGGTTACAGACCAACAGGTGGGGGCTGCCACTAGAGGTCACTGATCTCAATGAATGACGTGGGGGGACGACTTCCATCTTAAGACAGAAATGTCAACCGCTTGACGTCGTTGTTTTCGGCTGACTTATTTTATTTTTCTTAATACCACAACAGCTTAGTGACCTTAGCCACCTGATTTTTCTCTGATGTGAAAATGCACTTTGGAAGAAAACTAGGACAACGACTCATGACGGATCCAGATCGTTGTGTACTTTCCAGGTCAATGAACGTAATTAACATGATCAACTGTACTGTTCAGGTACTTCTCATTTTCACTGTCTGTTACACTTGATTCTGAAACGCGCCTGTGCACGCATGCGCACACACACACACACACACAACACACACACACACACACACACACACACACACACACACACACACACACACACACACACACACACACACACACACACACACACACACATTGCTCTTCTCCAAATGAACGATAACAGCTTGGGCTCCAATGAAAAAAGTGGATGTTATGATTTCTGTCCTGAATGTTGTGATCTTATACTTCCTGGTTTAACTATATAATTTATTCATTTTGTTTAATGAATATATAAATGCGCGTTGTATGCTAGATAATTGCCATTGTTCCTATTTTTCCGAAATTGATTCGTTAATTACGAATTTGCTTAAATTTAGTTTGATTGTTTTCTCGATTCTATGTCATTAAAGTGTCTTTATTAGTCAGTACTGCACTTTTCTTTCATTTTCTTTTTTCTATTTTTTCTTTCTTTTTTTTCTTTCTTTTTTAATTTGTAGCTTCAAAATAATTGTTATTCAAAGTGGTTTGATACTTCCTCCGAATCCTTTCACGCAAAAATCGATGTCAGTGAAATTTTTGGACAAAAGACCAGGCAACGAACAGTGGAGTTGGACAGCAGAAGTGGTCAGAATAGAAGTCCCCCTCAAGCAATGTTCCGGCCCTAGACTTCTTACACTCTTAGTGGGGCCAGGTTGCATTCAGGTCATGTCTGCCGGATGCCTTCTGCTTTCATTTTATTTGTTCTCCTCCACTCGGGCCATGTTGATTGTCTTTTTCTGATTGAAAGTATGTTTGTGTATGTGTTGTTGTTATTGTTATTGTTGTTTAAAGCCCAATCGACTATGTAGAGCCATATCAAGGCTATTTGTGTATATGTATATTGTATGTATAGGTATTTGTATAGATATATAGATCGATGGATAGATA
>CM060305.1:36054585-36059585 GCA_030674185.1 Monoplex corrugatus | reverse complement strand
GGTAACACCCAACAAGCATGCCCATTAAAGATGGAGTATGCAGCATCATACCGACTGTATAGCACTGGAAAAAAACAGCATGCATATACTCACCTGGAAGTCATTTAAGAACTAAAGAAAGAAAGAAAGAAAGAAAGAAAGGAAGGAAGGAAGGAAGAAAGAAAGAAAACAGAAAGAAAGAAAGAAAGAAGAAAGAAAGAAAAAGATAGAAAGAAAGAAAGAAAGAAAGAAAGAAAAATCGAATAGTCTGCCGATTTCAGTTAAAACCGAAGATTTTAAACTTGAAAACAAAATGACTGTCCCAAAGTTTATTTTAATCATCATCGTCATCATCTTTTTTTTTCTTCTTATACTTCCTCTTCTTCTTCCATTTTGACTGAGTCTCTTTTTTCCTTTATTTACTCGATAATTTGTTTTGCTTAACAAAGGACTTTTTTGAAAAATAGCAAACCATATTGTTTCCTGACTCAGTAAAGTGTTATATTTAATTTTGCCGTATGCTTTCCATAGAATCTGAAACTCAGTAGTCTGTTGTTTGTGAAGGGAACGTGTACGAGTCATGATTTTAAAATATGATATTTATTGTTCTTTCCAGGAAAAAAGCAATCACCCAAACAATGACACAAACAAACAAATGAAAACAAACAATTAAAACAGGCAGATATTTATCGTGTTGACTTTTACATAAGTTCATTGTGTTATGTGAATGGTGAACGTCTTCCTGTTCCAAGGAGACAGAGTGGGTTCTTGCCCTGTCTGTGACATTCACACAAAGGTCAACCCAGTACGTTAACCTGTTGAACAGAATCAGAGCAGGTAACGATTGAGGTCAGAATGGGCTGGAGAACACAGAGGAAGACAATGCTACAAGTTTCCCACTGTCACATACAAGTCAAAGCCAAAAAGATGATGATGTACCCTTTTTCAGTAATTTGTGTATTCAACATTATTAATAAATTGACAAAACATACAATAATCGCAATGAAACATTTGCACAAAACAGATCATTACAGACACTGATTGACTTTCTGTTTACTAACTGCGAGATATCTAACTGCACAGTTCTAGGGATCGTTTTCTTCGATTAAGCCTGCTTATTCATAATCTGTATTTTCCCCTATGCCTGCTTATTCATAATCTGTAATTTTTCCCCATGCCTGTTGTTTATTTATAACCTGTATTTTTCCCTCTGTCTTATTTGTTTGCCTGTTACATTTTTTTCTCTACCGTTTGAATAAAATGTATTGCTTTTTAACTTGATGGGTACTTTTATGATTATTATTGTTAACGTTATCATTATTTTTCAGTTTCTATTGCTGTAGAATAACCAAAAGGACGAAGACACGTTTGAATCGGGAACGCTAACACACACAAATACATACATGCATGCATACATGCAATAACCCACCATCTCAGGGTTGACACAACAGAGGACTAGACAGAGGAGACAGAAGAATAACCTATCTTCTCAGGGCTGACACAACAGAGGACAAGACAGAGGAGACACAACAATAACCCACCATCTCAAGGTTGACACAACAGAGGACAAGACAGAGGAGACACAACAATAACCCACCATCTCAAGGTTGACACAACAGAGAACAAGACAGAGGAGACACAACAATAACCCACCATCTCAAGGTTGACACAACAGAGGACAAGACAGAGGAGACACAACAATAACCTATCATCTCAGGGCCGACACAAACAGAAGACAAGACAGAGGAGACAGAAGAATAACCTATCTTCTCAGGGTGACACAACAGAGGAAAACATACAGGAGGTAGAGAAATATCCCATGATCTCAGGGCTGACACAACAGAGGAAACATAAAGGGGGTAGAGAAATATCCCATCATCTCAGGGCTGACACAACAGAGGGAAACATAAAGGGGGTAGAGAATATCCCATCATCTCAGGGCTGACACAACAGAGGAAAACATAAAGGGGGTAGAGAAATATCCATCATCTCAGGGCTGACACAACAGAGGAAAACATAAAGGGGTAGAGAAATATCCCATCATCTCAGGGCTGACACAACAGAGGAAAACATAAAGGGGGTAGAGAAATATCCCATCATCTCAGGGCTGACACAACAGAGGAAAACATAAAGGGGGTAGAGAAATATCCCATCATCTCAGGGCTGACACAACAGAGGAAAACATAAAGGGGGTAGAGAAATATCCCATCATCTCAGGGCTGACATAACAGAGGAAAACATACAGGAGGTAGAGAAATATCCCATCATCTCAGGGCTGACACAACAGAGGAAACATAAAGGGGGTAGAGAATCTCCCATCATCTCAGGGCTGACACAACAGAGGAAAACATAAAGGGGGTAGAGAAATATCCCATGATCTCAGGGCTGACACAACAGAGTAAAACATAACGGAGGTAGAGAAATATCCATGATCTCAGGGCTGACACAACAGAGGAAAACATAAAGGGGGTAGAGAAATATCCCATGATCTCAGGGCTGACACAACAGAGGAAAACATAAAGGGGGTAGAGAAATATCCATGATCTCAGGGCTGACACAACAGAGGAAAACATAAAGGGGGTAGAGAAATATCCCATGATCTCAGGGCTGACACAACAGAGGAAAACATAAAGGGGGTAGAGAAATATCCCATCATCTGAGGGCTGACACAACAGAGGAAAACATAAAGGGGGTAGAGAAATATCCCATCATCTCAGGGCTGACACAACAGAGGAAAACATAAAGGGGGTAGAGAAATATCCCATCATCTCAGGGCTGACACAACAGAGGAAAACATAACGGAGGTAGAGAAATCTCCCATCATCTCAGGGCTGACACAACAGAGGAAAACATAAAGGGGGTAGAGAAATATCCCATCATCTCAGGGCTGAAACAACAGAGTAAAACATAACGGAGGTAGAGAAATATCCCATCATCTCAGGGCTGACACAACAGAGGAAAACATAAAGGGGGTAGAGAAATATCCCATCATCTCAGGGCTGAAACAACAGAGTAAAACATAACGGAGGTAGAGAAATATCCCATCATCTCAGGGCTGACACAACAGAGTAAAACATAACGGAGGTAGAGAAATATCCCATCATCTCAGGGCTGACACAACAGAGGAAAACATAACGGAGGTAGAGAAATATCCCATCATCTCAGGGCTGACATAAAAAAGAGGAAGAGACAGAGGAGACGGAAGAACAAGGGTGAAGAAGTCAAAGAAGAACAAGACAAGGAGGAAGAAGAGGCCGAGAAAGAGAAAGAGGAGGAGGAAAAAGAAGGAAATGAAGCCGTCGTTGCTTATGACGAATATGATTACGAAGACGACGATAACGACGATGACGACGACGATAATAACGGCAACGACGATGGACGACGATGATGACGATGATGACGACGATGACGACAACACCAAACGTGCGTGCACATAGACACAGATACACTCTTCCTACATGTCCTTCTGTCCATCTCTCTTTCATACGTACAGAGAGAGAGAGAGAGAGAGAGAGATACAGACAGACAGACAGACAGATACAGAGAGACAGAGACAGAGATAGAGAGACAGACAGACAGAGACAGACAGAGACAGAACAGAGAGACAGACTGAAGGACAGACAGAGACAGAAACAGAGAGAAAGAGACAGAGACAGAAACAGAGAGACGGACAGACAGACAGACAGAGAGACAAATACAGAGAGATTAAAGAGAAACAGAGACAGAGAGAGATAGAGAGAGAGAGGAGAAAACTGTGAGAATTTTTTTTGAAGGATTTCTTGGGATTAGCTGTGTCGGGCAGCTGCGTAGATCATTCCACTGACGAGATCTAGAAAACAAAAAGCTGGACTTGAATAGGTCTGGTCTTTTCATTTTGGTTGCTGAATAGACATTTTCTAAAGTGACGAGAGTATTTTTTTTAAGGAAACGCTTTTGGGTAACCTGCGTTTTGAGTGTCCAGCTTAGAGGACAAGTGTATAATTTGTTCAAGATAAATGAAATTTTCACAGAAAAAACGTTTAGTGTTGTGTTTCTTACAAAGAGTTATGTCTGGAACAAGACATACAGCACGTTTATAAATTGATTTTAAACATTTTAAGAGAGTGTCAGCTTTATGATTGAATTGAAACGTTTTAAGGGAGTCTCAGCACTATGATTGATTTTAAACGTTTTGAGGGTCTCAGCATATTCATCAAACTGTTGTGAGATCGTCTGACGCATAATTCAATGTACGTGCATGAAAAAACAATTTTTTAGTGTTGTGTGTTCAATGTAGCGTTTAAGTCTTCACAGTATGTATATTTCTTACTAGAATCCTCTCACCTTTGGTAACATGAGATTGCCACGTAAGTCCATTGTTCCAAGTAACGTATAATCACATCTTTCTTCACCTAGTGTAAAGATAACATGTGGTTTGAAATGTGCATTTTTTTCCTGACAATTTCGGGAGGTAATACTTAGTTTCAAAGAATTCAGTGCCATTTAGTTAGACTCGAGCCGCTCTGTCCTTTTCGTAATGTTTCTCAACATTTGATATTCGCTTGTTCAAAGTGAATAGAGAGGTATCATCAGCAAGCATGTGACGTTTTGTAGTTGAAGGTCATTTATGTGGGAAGTCATGATGAGAACTGTGTAAGTCCGAAAACAGACCTCTGTAATACACAAGACTTTACTACCTTTTCTTTTTAAGAGTATTTACCGTGATGAGGGTCGTTGTGTTCTGCTTTTGAGACAGGACTGGAAGGATGCAATGTAATGCTCATTTAAATGATGAGCTGAAAGTTGCTCAGCTGTTGTCATAAGATCTTGTCATTCACCATGCCAAATAGCATTCTTGTTATTTTCTCTTTTTTCTTCCTTTTTCCTTTTTCTTTCTTTTTTCTGTTATTCATTTTTTCAATGTTTATCCTATTTCAAGAGGAAGGAAAAGAGAATTATGAGGAGAAAGAAGAAAGAGAAGAAGATGGAGACGAGGTGAAAGAGCATGAGCGGAAGAAGACAAACAGAAGTAGAAGGAGGAG
>CM060305.1:36039585-36042085 GCA_030674185.1 Monoplex corrugatus | reverse complement strand
TGCTGCTGCCTCAGACAGGTTTGGTGCAAATTTCTGAAGGTATCCGACTACACCGAGTAGTCTCTGCACAGCTGCTTTGTCTTCTGGCACTGGGAGTTGTTGGACCGCGTCCAATTTCTTTGGGTCGGCTTTCAAGCCTTCTCTTGAGAAGATGTGTCCCAAATATGATATCTCTGTTCGTTTCATCTCAACCTTCTCCTTGTTGAGTTTGATTCCAGTCTCTCGGCATCGTTGTAGCAAACGGTTCAGGTTGGTATCGTTAACTTGTGCTCCTGCTTCGTCGGTTGGTCCTCTGCCAAAAACAAAGATGTCATCATGACCGCCATCACGCCTGGCAGTCCTGCCAGAGCGATGTCAATCCTCCTCTGGAATTCTTCTGGGGCTGGTGAAATTCCAAAGGGCATTCGTTTCCATCGGTATTTGCCAAAAGGCGTCTCAAATGTTGTCAGGTAGCTGCTGTCTTCGTCCAGTTCAACGTGCCAAAACCCGTTTTTCGCGCCCAGGTGTGTGAAGTATTTTGCATCTTTGAGGAGAGGCAGTACGTCATCAATGGTTGGCATGGGGTACTCGTTTCTCCTGAGGGCTTTGTTCAGTGGCTTAGGGTCGATGCACAGTCTGACTTTCCCATTGCTCTTTGTTGTTACGACCAAACTGCTTATCCACTCCGTTGGCGTGTCTACTTTAGTGACCACGTCCAGTTTTTTCAACCTCTTTAGCTCGTCCTTCACTTTCTCTTGCACTGCTATCGGCCACTTTCTGCACGGCATCTCCACTGGAGCAATACTGGGGTCTGTTTCTAGGTGTAATTTCCCTTCTAGTTTTCCTTCTCCTTCAAAGACATCGTTGTACTTTGTGAGCATATCTTTTGCATTTTCCTCCTCTTTCTGATTCGCCGCTATCGTTGCAATGTTCTCTTCATTGATCGTCAACAATTGCATGTGCTGTACAGCTTTCAGTCCCAGTACTGGCTTACAGTCCGTTTTGGTGATCGCGAAGTTGACTTTGTATTTCCTTCTGTTCTTGGGGTTTTTCACTCGCAGCACTATCTCCCCCACAGGCTTCATTTCTGTTCCGTTGAACATCACCAGCTTCTTCTTCGTCTCTTGCAGGTCAGACTTTCTTTCATCTCCTGTGACTTCTCTGTACAGGCTCTCAGACATCACGTTTGTTGTTGCACCTGTGTCAAGAAGAAATCTTACCGGCATCTCATTTATCAGCATTTTTGCTCGTATGTTTCTCTCCTTTGTTCTGGTTTTGTCTTCGATCCCGAGGATTTCATTATCGCTTTCAGTCTCGGTTTCCTCTTCGAAGTGCCGAACTCTTGTTTTCTTTTGATTTTTCTTGGGTGTTCTGCAGCATGAAGCAAAGTGATTATTTCCTCCACAAGCTTTGCATTTTCTTCCAAATGCTGGACATTTCTCTCTTGCTCTTGGGTGCTTTCCACCACAATATCCGCATTTCTCTCTGTACTAAGGTTTTTTGCTATACTGCTTTGCTGTCTTCTTTTCTTTGAAAGCTTGGACTTCCTGCGTGTCCTGCGTTTTTCTCATCATTTGGACGGTTTGATGTTGACTTGATTCATGCGCTCTGCACATATCAATACATGCAGTCAATGTCAGCTGTCGCACTTCCAGTAATTTTGATCGCAGAGTCTCGTCATGTACACCCAGTATGATTTGATCTCTCAACAGTCTGTCTTCCGAGTTGGCTGTAGAAAGAACGAAACATGGTGTCAGAAGTGGGATGATTTCTGGAAGACATCAGGAAAGCGACACATCGGGCAAGCAACAGCAAATCATCGTACCATCAAAACAAATGCTGGAAGATAACAAAAAACTGGAACTGGAACAGATGTCAGGACGCCAGCATCGTCTGTCCGTGAGAACTCATCTGATCAGTCACCAGTCATCAAAATGTCTGAGACAACCAGCATCAAGGAGCCAGATGAAGTTATCAGACAAACAAGCTCAGGACAACCCGAACCAGTTAGTTCTCCTTACAGAACAAGATCTGGAAGACAAAGCAAAAGGCCAGATTTCCTGAAATATGAATGAAACTAAAGACTCTACCACAATCAGATAAACTGAAAACATTGCGAAATATGGACATGATGATGATGGATAGTATAATGATCAGAGATAAAATGAGGTGAATGAATGATTGGGCCCTGTGCGTGAGAGAAAGAATGAGTGTTTGTTAAGTTAATACTGTGATAAAGGTGGGAAACACATTTATTTCGTATGGACTGAAAGATAGGAAAAATGATTAATTGACTTTGTTTCCTTAAAGAAAGGGAGATGTGACGTGTGTTAACAGTAAACAGCGTGCGGATAGCAGCACGGCATGATATTCGTTTAAATGATAACTGATTGCTGTTCACTGTAATATGTATATATACTGTAGTTAGTTGAGAATCGGGGAGCGACGAGTAAAGACGAAGAAGCATTGCCCTGTCTTCCGAGTTGGCTGTAGAAAGAACGAAACACATACACACACACGC
>CM060305.1:36029585-36037085 GCA_030674185.1 Monoplex corrugatus | reverse complement strand
TGACAACAGCATCAGCAGGACGTGAGGGGGATGGTGGGGGGGGGGGGAAGGAGGTGAGATGAAACAGGGGCTGGATGAAGCAGGATTTCAGATCTCTCTGTTGCCCAGAAAAGGTCAAGGTGACAGTGAGGATAAAAGAAAGAACATTGCCGGATTACCGTTCCTGCTTCACACGTTCTTCTTCCTACTTTGTGTCCAGGCGTGGATGAGACACACACAGACAGGCAGACAGACAGACAGGCAGACAAATAGACAGGCAGGCAGATAGACAGGCAGGCAGATAGACAGGCAGGCAGACAGACAGACAGTCAGACAGACAGGCAGGCAGACAGGTAGGCAGGCAGATAGACAGGCAGGCAGACAGACAGGCAGATAGACAGGCAGGCAGATAGACAGGCAGGCAGATAGACAGGCAGACAGATAAACAGACAGACAGGCAGGCAGGCAGGCAGGCAGAACAAGACAGGCAAGCAGATAGACAGGCAGGCAGACAGACAGGCAGGCAGACAGACAGGCAGGCAGATAGACAGGCAGGCAGACAGACAGACAGACAGGCAGGGAGATAGACAGGCAGGCAGACAGACAGGCAGGCAGGCAGACAAACAGGCAGGCAGATAGACAGGCAAGGCAGACAGACAGACAGGCAGGCAGGCAGGCAGACAGGCAGACAGATAGACAAGCAGCAGACAGACAGGAGGCAGATAGACAGGAAGGCAGGCAGACAGACAGGCTGGCAGACAACAGGCAGTGCAGACAGACGCATGCGGGCATGCAGACAGGCAGGCAGGCAGACAGGCAGCAGGCAGACAGGCAGACAGGCAGGCAGACTTTTAGCATGCAGCAGACAGCAGGCAGATAGCAGGCAGGCAGATAGACATGCGACAGATAGACAGAAGACAGGCGGAGGCAGGAAAGACAGACAGCAGACAGATAGACAGGCAGCATCAGACAAGCAGGCAGATAGACAGGCAGGCAGAACAGACGACGCAGTGGCAGACAGACAGACAGTCAGACAGACAGGCAGGTAGATAGACAGGAGCAGACAGTAGCAGGCTAGGCAGATAGACAGGAACAACAGCAGCAGATAGACAGCGGAAGACAGCATGCAGGCAGACAACAGGCGGCAGATAGACAGCAGTAGATAGACAAGCAGGCAAATAGAGGCAGGCAGACAGGCAGGCAGGCAGATAGACAGCGGGCAGGTCAGGCAGAAGGCAGGCAGGCAGACAGGCAGGCAGCATAAGCAGCAGCAGATAGACAGCCAGGCGATAGACGGGCAGTAGACACAGGCAGGCAACAGGCAGGCAGGCAGTACAGTCGAGCAGCAGACAGACAGGCAGGAGGCATGCAGACAGACAGACAGGCAACAGCAGGATGGCAGGTAAGCGAAGGCAGGCAGATAGACAGGCAGGCAGATAGAAGGAGGCAGATAGAACAAGAGGCAGATGGGACAGCAGACAGGCAGACAGGCAACAGGCAGTACAGGATGGCGCTTGTGTAAAAAAAATCTTTTCAGATCCAGAAATTTATTCGCATCCACTTTAAAGTGGTATGAACTTAATATGTTTTAAGTATTCAGAACACATAAAAGAATCATCCAAAAGAAGTGGTGTCGAATAGAATAGTTGTATTGGCTCCAAGAGCTCTTCAAAGCAATGAAACAACAACAACAACAGCAGCAGCAGCAAAACAACACAACAACACACAACACACACACCACACACAACACACACACACACAACACACACAACCACACACACACACACACACACAACACCAACACACAACACACACACACACACACACACACAACCAACACCCAAAAGTGAACTGAGTACCGATTTTTGTTGTGTCGCTGGAACTATACTGAGTAATAACAACTCTAGTGCACAGTTGTGGGTTCACTGGTTTCAATCGGAAATGTATGTGTATGTGTGTGTGTGTGCGTGTGTGCGTGCGTGCGTGCGTGTGTGTGTGTGTGTGCGTGTGTGCGTGTGTGTGTGTGCGTGTGAGTGTGTGTGTGCGTATGTGTGCGTGCGTGTGTATGTGCGCCCGCGCGCGTGTGTGCATGTGTGTGTGTATGTGTTTGTGGTGAACAATATCACTGAATTTGATATCAGATACATCCGGGAAAGAAATTACACGAAGATGCATAATTCAAGACAGTGACTGATGGTGCTAAGTATTCTGTTACTGTTATCAAGAGTATCGATGCATGCTTGTCTGCCTGTACGTGTACGTGTCATGTTCGCTTGCAGCTAAGCACTCCCATATATCTCATCATCATCATCATCATCAGGTGCCCTGCCGCATGGCGTTGGCGACCATGGACTTCCAACCATCTCTATCTCTCGTTGCCCCCAGCATCTCCCCCATCCTCCTCATCCCCAGCCACTCTGTAAGTCCGTCCAGCATTCTCTCCCTGGGTCTACCTGGTGCTCTCTTTCCCTCCAGTTTTCCCGTTGTGACCAACTGCTCCAAATCCCCCTTCCTCATAAAATGGCCTATGAATGTTGCTTGTCTTTTCCTAATCTTCCTTATGAGTGATCTACTTGTGTCTGCCTCCATCAAGACTGTCTTGTTTGTTTTCTTTGCTGTCCATGGAACTCTCAACATTCTTCTGAGAAACCACATCTCGGCTGCCTCGATCCTGCTCTGGCTTTGCATGCTGACTGTCCACGCCTCGCATCCGTACAACAGTATTGGTTCTATATAACATTCAAGAACTCTCTTTCCTGATGTTAATTGATAGGCATTTGTTGGTAAGAATGCTTGTCATCTTCTTGAATGCTGTTTTGGTTTGGCCGATTCTGCCAGCTATTTCGATGTGCATCTGCCGTCTGATGAAATGACCGTTCCCAGGTATTTGAACTTATTAACCTGTGTCAAGGTTGTGCCATTTGCTGTTATTTTGCATGAGGGGATTTCATGTTATTTACTGATCACCATGATGCATATATTGGTTGGTAGGTGGGTGTGGGTGCACGTTTTAACTTTGTATGAGAAGTAAATCAGTACGTCAACAGTAGCATGGGGAAAATAATGTTATGTACTTAGTGGTATTACCACAATTAACATGTCCCTCCTAAGGTGGTCACACACACACACACACACACATAATTATATACACATACATATACACACACACTGACACACACACTCACATACACACACATATAATATATACACACATACATATACACACATTCACACACCCCAGACACACACACACATACATACACACACACACTCACACACACACAGACACACACACACATACACACATACATACACACACACAGACACACACAGACACACATACATACACACATACTTACACACACACTCACACACACACACACAGACACACACACATACACACACACACACACACACACACACACACACACACACACACACACACACACAACACACACACACACACCGGAGAGGGACTGGAAGGAGATGGAAACGGATTGGGGGATGTGTGTGTGATGTGTGTGTGTATATGTGTGTGTATGTGTGTGTGAGTGTGTGGTGTATGTGTGTGTGTATGTGTGTGTGAGTGTGTCTGTGTGTGTGTTTGTGTGTGTGTGAGTGTGTGTGTGTGTGTAGTGTGTGTGGTATGTGAGTGTGTGTGCGTAAGTGTGTGTATGTATGTGTGTATATGTGTGTGTGTCTGTGTGTGTGAGTGTGTGTATGTATGTGTGTATATGTGTGTGTGTGTGTGAGACCACCTTAGGAGGGACATGTTAATTGTGGTAATACCACTAAGTACATAACATTATTTTACCCATGCTACTGTTGACGTACTGATTTACTTCTCATACAACGAAACAACAACAACAGCAGCAGCAGCAACAACACAACAACAACAACAAAAACACACACACACACAACACACACACACACACACACACACACTCACACCCACACATACACACAAACACACAAGCACACAAACACACACACACACACACACACACAAGCACACATACACATAGCATGCACATTTGCACAGGAATACACATACCGATAACTGCACAAACGAATATATGCTAACAGCATATACACACATACCTAGGTCACAAACATATACATATGTCAATAATCATAAGATGTCATGTGTATTCGCACGTGCGTGTATGTGTCTGTCTGAATGTGCATGAGTGTATATACCACATGTGTTTCCGTATGTATACATGTGTGTAGGTCTATGTGTGAGTGAGCGCGTGAGATGATGTCATTCTATTATTAGGCCATCTGTTCACAAATGACAAGTGATGAATGATATTTGAAGATGTGTTAGAGCATAATAAAAGTTATAAAGAGAGGGGCTTGTATTGACCATCCCATGCACTCCCATCCTCACTCCAGTATGAAGATGTCAGAATCTTCACTGTAAAAAGTTTGGAAGAACAATATTCCGACAAGGAAGTTCAAAATGGGAAGGTAGAGGATTTTGCTCAGGAGGAAGATTAACTGCATTCGCTTTTTTTTCACGTGCGTTGCAATGAAAACCTACTAGTTCTCATTTGAAAGATTCATGGATACAATCAAAACTTCAAAAAAAAATTTCAAAATTTAAAAAAATCAACTAACCAACCAACTAACCAAACACCTAAAATAAAACACCCAAATAACAACAATATAACTTATTGCAGCTAATCAGCCAGATAATCAGTCAACCAACCCCCGCCCCCAACCCCCACCCCCACCCCCGACCGATCTAATCAGTCTCTGCAAGTCAACTAAAGGATGTAGTATAATGTCTGAATGACTCGATATTGCTGAGTGAATACATTACAAATTGTACAGAGCCATTGCATGTACTGATCTATCATGGTCTCTTTCTAACAGAAGTGGAAAGGTTCAATGATTACATTGGCGATTTTCCGACATGGCCAACCTCCCCCACATTGACTTTCCTGACCCGAAATGATGGCTCAGCAATAATTGTATGGCAGGACATGATCATGGGTTGGCAAGTCCATAAAAGCAGCAAAGGAAGTGGAGACTGATAATACGGCATCAGTTTCCATCCTATTTTTTGCTTGATATTGACCCAGCCTCCCACAGACGTGTCAGTTCAGCGATAAAACACTGGTTACCTGGGAAGGTGTAAAATAACATCCGTCTCTCTCTTGGAAGGATCGTTCATCTTTTGTACTTTTGCTTTCAGAGTATTATGACTTGTCTTCATTACATGCGGGAAGTAATCTTATAATTCTATCTGGGTCTGGAATAACAAAATTCGTCTGGAATACGATTGTGGGTTTAGAATAGTTCACCAGTTTTATAAATCATACTCCTTGTGGCTAGCTGGGTTTATCATTTATGTACATGTACAATAATACTGGTCTAAGGTAATGTGTGTTGTATTATGATGTCATTTGAGATGTCCTTGTTTGTTTTTTTCTTCAGTGTTTTTTTTTTTTTTTTTTTTTTTTTTTTTGTAAAGGAAAATTAGTTCACGTCAGGATGTCCGTCTAATGTTCTGTTGTTGTTGTTGTTGTGTGTTGTTGTTGTTGTTGTTGTTGTTGTGTGTAAATTATACATTTTTCCCAATACACGCCAAAAATACTGACTGGTCCTATGCTGTTGGTTCACATTCTCTGAAATGTTACATCTAATCTTAAAAAAAAAGTGCACCTTGTGATTAGAATATGTGATTATTTTTCGTAGTAATGAGGAATGCTATGGCAGATGTTGGTATTATTACACAGCTGAGTCACAGAAACTATCGAATTAAAGTAACGTTGTTAACGATGGAGACAGTCCTTAACTAACTAGCAACATTGTTTACGATACGATATAGACAGTCCTTAATTACTACATACATACTGCTGTCTGTTTCATGTTTATGAGCATGTCATGTTGGTAATGTAATTCCAGAGCAAATTGTGAACATAGGTGGTCTGGGCAATCAGAACAAAGTCAGTTACAGCTGATGTCATCTCAGTCACCAACCATCTGACGTCTGATGACTCAGCCAACCAGGACTTATATCGACGATCACAGCAAACTGGATATGAATCAGGAAATGGTGTGCATGAATCATATGCCCTTCCACTAAGCCTTACTGTTAACAAATTGATACAACTTAAAGATACTTTTTTCATAAACCATGCTCTGCCTGCATCGATAGATTAAAAGCTCTAAATGATTAATGCTGCAGCCAAAACAAATTATCTTTGTTCACTGAAAGCGATGAAATAAGATGTAAATATGACTGTTTTATTTTTATCCTCAGCATTGTAGAGCCTTAGCATGTAGCCTGGACTGAGTAAATGTTGTCTGATGCCTGTCTATATGACAGTGCACAACATAGACAATCTGACATCTTTTAAGACCGGTTTACATTGAGGAAACTGCCAACAAGAATCCATCAGAAATGACTGTGGTTTTAAAAGTGGTCTGATGCTGGGTTGCCAGTGACGGGTCCCTGTTGTTTGTTTTATTTGTGTATTTGCTATTTACGTATTAAGTGAACCAGCCATGATGGGTATGAATTTTAGACAATACTATGTCTCTAGTAAACAGTCAGGCTAGACTAAAACGAGATTATTATTATTTTAACCACGGTATTCTCTACAACAAATGCAAGCCTGTAAATGTTAGATATTTGAGGAGTCGATAAAAAACAAAAACCGACACAGTCTTTATGGAGTGGAGGCAGAGACAAGAAGATCATTCATAAGGAAGATTAGGAAAAGACAGGCAACATTTATAGGCCATTTTATGATGAAAGGGGAATTGGAGCACCTGGTCACAACAGGAAAACTGGAGGGAAACAGAGCATCAGGTAGACCCAGGGAGAAAATATTGGAAGGACTTGCAGGGTGTCTGGGGACAGAGAGGGTGGAAGACGTGCTTGGGGCAAGGGATAGATACACTTGGAGGGCGATGATCGCCAACGCCATGCGGTAGGGCACTTGATGATGGTGATGATGATAAATAAATCAACATGACTACTGAAACGCTAAACGATCGATTCAAATATACACATATCCATCAACATACTGTCAACAGAAAATGTTCACAAGTCAACAAAACAACAACAACAAAAACAAAACAAAAACAAAGCAAAAATAAAACAAAATTAACAAACAAACAAACTAAGCGAGCGAAACGAAAAATCCTGATGTCTTTCTTGGTAATAGGGAAACAGGATTTGTCATGGCGACGCCACCTGTATGACAACACTGCTCCCGTGTGGTCACCCCCTGTGTTGTGTGACGTTAATCAACGTCACTGCTGATGTTTTCCTCACTGGCTTGAATACTGCTGAGTGCTGCAGAACTGGTCAGAACAAACATCACTTGGTGTCGGCGGCTGGACAGCACAAGTGACAGTCCTTCATGACCGTTGCCTCAGCTCCTGACTAGACTGAGATCACTGACGTCTTTAAGGTAGTCAAGGTCACGTTATTCATGCACAGCGAGAGAACGTGGTGAACATAAACCCTCAGATAATATTTCCGTTTACTTGATCCTGCAC
>CM060305.1:36012085-36024585 GCA_030674185.1 Monoplex corrugatus | reverse complement strand
TAAACGTTACTGCTCGTATATGTTCATAAAAAGTAAGAATTCGGTGTTTGTTCAAGATGGAATCATCAATCTCCGACAATCAATAATAATAATTAATAATTACAATATTTATATAACGCAAAATCTTGATACAAATCAAATCTAAGCGCTGAACATACTCATACGCACGCATGCACACACACGCTCACACACACACACACATAACATGGCTATAAATGGAGAAAAAGCAGAAAAGCAATGGAAAATATAGAAAACATATTATATACAAATACAGATTACAATGTGATTTACACCGAGTGGAGACAGGCTTCAATATGCGCTCTACCCATATATGTCGGTAATTATCGCTGACTCCACGAGCCTGTGCAAATCCTATGAGCTGGTAATTGTCTTGAAAAGAGAAAAGAAACGGGGTTGGGAAAATGGCATATATGCAACATTAAAATGGGCAGCAAACAGACCTTTTTTTCATATTCTTATTTCCGAAAAACAGGCCCACAATGACCTGAAATAAGCTCCATACCCACGAGGCCCTTAGTATTGTAAGGCTTTCATCGCCTACTATGAAGTATTGTGCTTGGGCACAGAATATTTTTTTTTATCTTTTTTTCATTCTCAAAAAAACCCATAGCATCAGCAGTATATAGTCTATTTATCACATTCTATAGTTTCAAAAGATTAGATGTGCGCATTCAAGACTCTATACTGTACTATACAAAAATTCTTTACAGTTTTGAAATGTCTCAGACGGTCTTATGTGCATCTTGGGAGAAACATTACGATAATACAAGGTACACTGACCATTGGATATTGACTAGGCTGCTTTCTTCCTGTCTCCTGTCGTCTGCAGTCCTGAGTGACAGTGAGGTAAATGGCCTTCTCGTAAAAGCGCTTGCCTATGATGGGAACAACCCGGGTGCAAATAACGGATCAGACAGCAGTTTTTCTCCACTCCCTTTCCTCTACATGAAGATCTTAAGCGTGGTCTGAGCGCTAGTCTTTTGGATGAGACGATAAACCGAAGTCCTATATGCAACACACACTCAGTGCACGTTCACAATCTAATGAAAACAAAGTACTTCTTTCTTGAAAAATAGTGTAGCAAAATCCATTTTCATAAGTGAACAGATATACACATAAACAGACAAAACAGATTTTAAAAATGGGTGGTACTGTGTTGCTTTGACGCAGTCTCCCTGTAGAGAGCAGCCCGAATTCCACATGATCTATCCATCTTGACTTCAAGAGCAACAATAACAACAGCATCAACTACAACAGCACCAACAACAACAGAAGTAACAAAATTTTAAAAAAAGAAGGAAAAAGAAAAGACCTTATCAGTGTCACCTATTCTCAGCTCTCTATAGAATGGCTCTTTGCGTGGAGTTATGTGATGGGATAAGCCTACAATCTATGGACATGATGTAGATATACTGTATGGCCATCTATGCATACAGACCACATATCATTGAATGAAGTCGGCAAAACATGAAGCCAAGATAAAGACAAGAAACGTCTAAGGCACCATGCAACGTATTGCTGAAAGACTGGTATTGACCAGTTCCTGCACCCTTTCCACGTGCTTTATGAAGACTTAGATTATCGCCAATGCTCTAAAGAATCTTGCAGTGTGGCTGGAAGAGCAATATGTCCACAGCAAGAACCAGACCTGGAACATGTGGGGGTTTGTTAAAGTTTATTCCACGTGTATCCAACAGAATTCTGCTGGTCATTGTCTTCATGACTCCATGAAGTACTTTAGATATTGATGAAAAACAGATGAATAAATGTAAAGAAAACAGTCCTGCCAGATAGCTAAATAAGCTGTTACCCAAGTGACCCGTCTATCTCTGAACTATTGTCTGTCAGTGCAATTCAACTAAGCAAAGTACTGGAATGACTGAAGAATTTGACATTCCTGGGTGAACAGACTGCACACAGCCACAGTAAGTGCAAATCTGTCACTGTTTCTACTGCCAACCTTAAGCTGTAAAACAACTCTGAATGTCCAGACTTGAAGAGAAAGACAGAATACAATATTGGGATGTGTTTTGCATAGACTGTAATCTGGTGTTTGAAAATCTAGGGACTAGACACATCCAGTGATTACACCAGCGATTTTCTGACAAGACAACTCCTCCTCTCCACGACTTACTCTTTTCAAATCCTTGACGATGGGTCAGTAACAATTATGCCTCAAGATGGAGAACACGATTATGGGCTGATTCACAAACGCACCCAAAACGGGAGATTGATAACATGGCTTGACTTTCAGTTCTGTTTGTCGCTTGATATTACCCCAGCGTCCCACTGATGCTTCATTTTAGCAACAAAACTGTGGCTGTCCAGGAGGGCGTAAAATGATATCGGTCTCTTTTGAAAGGATCATTCATCTTGTGAGCTTCTCTTTCACGTGCATTGTTTGTCTTCATTATATTGAGATCTATGGTCATTTCTCTCGGGGTGGAGAATGGCAACGTTGGTCGAGGATAGAATTGTGAATTTGAAATGGCTCACTAGGTGTATAATGCAAAATCCCTGTGGCTTATTGGGTCTACCATTTCTGTAGACTGGGATTGGTCCTTTTCATGCCAGTTGTTGTTGTTGTCATCGTCGTCGTTGTTGCTGCTGAATCCATTAATTCGTTTAAGAAATGTTGTTGTCAACAAAGTTAACAAGAAACACCCGAGGGTGCTGGGTTGGACACATAGCACCAGTTCTTCACCACTGCCCAGAAAACTCTTTTGAGAAATGTTTTTTTTTAATCACTTTGTTGTGAAAAGACAAATGTTCTCCCCAAGCACATCAGAAATGTGAGAATTTTATGTTGTCGGTGTACATTCTCTGAAATACAAGAATTTGATCTGCAAAATGTGCATGCTTAGTGAGAACATAATGTGTCGTTTATTTTCCTAATAACTGAGATCATTGTGGTACATAAGGGGATGAACAAAGAAGTACATGTATACTTATTACTGCAAAACTGATTTACACAAACCATCAAACTGCAGATGGGTTAGTCACAATTAGTTTTCAAAGTCATGTCCAGCCGTCGTCTGTTTTATGTTTATGGTAACGATTCCTGGTATTCTCAGGACATTTTATGAACTGCGACAACCCAGACAATCAGCACAAAGTCAGTCAAGGCAGAGACCATCCCAGTCACTGATCGTTCTGCCTTGTATGACTCAGCCAACCAGTGTTTATGGCAACGGCACAGTCAACTGAAAAGACACGGTAAACAAGACCTTGACATTAGGTTCGCCACAAAGGTTACTGTTAACTGAGCAGTAGCCTTGAGCGCCTGCTGTCTTGTTGCCAGACGTGGGTTACCTATTGATGGCACATTCAACAGCTGGAACTGTTCCGCCAAAGACACCATACAAGATCTGCAACATTGCGTAGAAAGACTGAATATCCAACCTTCGAGTTTTGTAAATGCATGTAGAGTTTCTATTGATTAAGTGCCAGCTTATTTGAACATGACATGTTGTCCATTTGAAAGATAACCACATCTCCGCAATGCTTCTATACGGAGGGCTGAAGCAAACATACAGCGACTAGAGAAGACCACTAAAGCGGTGCAAGGATACTCTAAAAGCCAACCTCATGAGCTGTGGCATCAACATCACCAAATGGGAAGACATTGTACGCAACAGAATAAGATGGTGACAGCAGTGGCCCAGAGCACAAACACATTGGAACAGCGCAGAGGAGATGCTATTCAAAAGAAAAGGAACTGGTGGAAACAGAGCCAAAGACCGCCGGACACCTTCCCATGCAGCATGCAGAAGGACATGTGCCTCTAGAACTGGATCCTCTATCCCACATGAAGACCCATCTCAGGCGATAAAGGACAAGTGAGCCTACTCATCTGTCGAATCGATGGGACAGTCCATCACAGTAAATGATTGCAAGTTGGGAATAGGAGTGGATAATTCACCTGTCACTTCACACCGAGCTCAAATGTTGATTGACTGATTGCTTTTCCACACATGTTCCATCGAAGCTGTAAAGACAACTTCAACCAATGTTCAGGACTGAAGCGAGAAGAAGATATTTTCTGAGAGCAATAACATAAGCTACAAATGTCATCACAGTGTTAGTTTAATCTCCAGATCATATATCCTTGTATTTCAGTCTTATTAAGTCAAATGTTGCCTGCTGTCTGTATATCCATCACTAAGAGATACCTCTCATAAGTTTTGATTCTTTCATGTTCACCACAACCACCAGTTTAATACTGCTCAAAATGACTGGCTTTAATAGTGGTTTCATGTCAGCACTGCCACGTAATGAACTCATTTATTTATTTATCTTTTATTTCATTTACTTATCTGTTGGTTGGTTGGTTGGTTGGTTGGTTGGTTGGTTGGTTGGTTGGTTGGTGGTTGGTTGGTTGTTGGTTGTTGGTTGGTTGGTTGGTTGGTTGTTGGTGTTGGTTGTTGGTTGGTTGGTTGGTTGGTTGGTTGTTGGTTGGTTGGTTGGTTGGTTGGTTGGTTGGTTGGTTGGTTGGTTGGTTGGTTGGTTGGTTGGTTGTTGTTGGTTAGTGGTTGGTTGGTTGGTTAGTTGGTTGGTTGGTTGGTTGTTGGTGTGGTTGGTTGGTTGTTGGTTGGTTGGTTGGTTGGTTAGGTGGTTGGTTGGTGTGGTATGGTTGGTTGGTTGGTTGTTGGTTGGTTGGTTGGTTGGTTGTGATGGTTGGTTGACTGATTATTGGTTATAGTTTCCAGATACATCATCATCATCATCAGGTGCCCTGCCGCATGGCGTTGGCGACCATGGACTTCCAACCATCTCTATCTCTCGTTGCACCCAGCATCTCCCCCACCCTCTTCATCCCCAGCCACTCTGCAAGTCCGTCCAGCATTCTCTCCCTGGGTCTACCTGGTGCTCTCTTTCCCTCCAGCTTTCCCGTTGTGACCAGGTGCTCCAAATCCCCCTTCCTCATAAAATGGCCTATAAATGTTGCTTGTCTTTTCCTAATCTTCCTTATCAGTGATCGACTTGTGTCTGCCTCCATCAAGACTGTCTTGTTTGTTTTCTTTGCTGTCCATGGTACTCTCAACATTCTTCTGAGAAACCACATCTCGGCTGCCTCAATCCTGCTCTGGCTTTGCTTGCTGACTGTCCACGCCTCGCATCCGTACAACAGTATTGGTTCTATATACATTCAAGGACTCTCTTTCTGATGTTAATTGATAGGCATTTGTTGGTAAGAATGCTTGTCATCTTCTTGAATGCTGTTTTGGCTTGGCCGATTCTGCCAGCTATTTCCGATGTGCATCTGCCGTCTGATGAAATGACCGTTCCCAGGTATTTGAACTTATTAACCTGTGTCAAGGTTGTGCCATTTGCTGTATTTTGTATGAGGGGATTTCATGTTTTTTACTGATCACCATGACTTCAGTCTTCCTGCTGTTTAGTTCCAACCCCTTACCTTTGCTTTCTGTTTCTAGTATATTCACAAGGTTTTGTAGGTCCCTTTCATTTTCTGCAATTAGCACGGTGTCATCTGCGTACCGAATGTTGTTTATCATTTTCCCTCCAACCTTTAATCCAGGGTCTTATTCTAGGTTTCTCATGATGTTTTCGCTAATAGTGAAAACAGATCTGGTGACAAAACACAACCCTGTCTGACTCCTCTTTTGATGTTTTGAAAAGAGCTTATATTGTTTTCTATTCTCATTGCAGCTGTTTGTTCCCAGTACATAGTTCCTGATTATTCGTAGATCTTTTCCATCGACATTGAGTCTCTCCAGTTGGTTGATCAATTCTTCATGTCGTACCCGATCGAAAGCCTTGGTATAGTCAACAAAGCATAAATACAAATCCTTATTCATCTCAACTGACCTCTCTATGATAGTTCTTAGGATGTATATGGCATTAATAGTTCCTTTCCCCTCCACAAATCCACACTGTTCTTCTGCTATTTCTCTTTTGATTCTATTCCTTGTCCTCATCATGATTATTCTTAACAGGATTTTTGTTACATGACTCATCAAACTGATTGTGCGATGGAGTTCGCATTCTATAGCCCCTTCTTCTTTGGAAGTGCAATGAAAATTGATTTTGACATATCTTTGGGGATTTTTCCAGTGTCATAAATTTCATTTAGGAGGACTGTTATTTTTTCTATGCCAAATTCCTCCAGGGCTTCAACCATCTCTGTAGTAGTATTGTCTGGTCCTGGGGCTTTTCCTGGTTTCATCTTTTTCAGTGCTGCTCTGACTTCATCTTTCATTATGGGTGGTCCTTCAAAGTTCTTTTTTATAATGTGTTCTTCGTTTCTGTCATCCTCAAAAAGGTCTTTAATGTACTCTCCCCATCTGTCCAATACCTTGTCTTTTTCCATGATAAGCGTGCCATCTTTTGATTTTAAGCAACCAGTTGATGTGCATGTATTTTTCCTGTGAACAATTTCTTCAATTCGTCTATACATACCCTGAGGATCCATTTTGTGTCGTTCTTCTATCTCTTTACATTTTGTGTTCAGCCAAGCTTCCTTAGCTTCCTTGCACCTAGACCTGATTTCTTTGTTTATCTTCCTGTATATCTCCTCGTTTCTCTTTGCCTTCCTCCTTTTCTCCATCAGGCCCAAAATTTCATTAGTCATCCAGCTCTTTTTTGTTTTCTATTTGCCTTAGGGATTTCCTCACAAGCTTCATTTATAGAACTTCTCAACTTTGTCCATTGTTCCTCACTGTCACCAACGTCTTCCAGAGCACTGAATTTGTTTTGAACATGTACATTAAATTTTTGACGTGTCATTACATCTGTCTTCAAGAGTCCAAGGTTTAGTTTGATGTTGCTTTTGGTCTGTTTCCTTTTCCTCAATTTCAGCCTAAACCTTTCCACTACCGGATTGTGGTCACTGTTGCAGTCTGCGCCTGGTAGTGTTTTTGCTGACAGTAAAGAATTTCTAAATCTTTTGTTGATCAGGATGTAGTCAATTTGATTTTTGGTATTATCTCCTGGGCTCATCCAGGTCCATTTTCTTCTGTTAAGCTGCTCAAACCAGGTGTTTCCTACTATGAACTCATTCATCTGTGCCCATTCTACAAGCTTCCCCCCTCTTTCGTTTTGTGTACCAAGGCCATGAGGTCCAACTATATCCTCCATCCTATCCTGTCCCTTTTAGCATTAAAATCTCCCATTATGACTGTAACTTCCTGTGATTTACATTGGACCTTGGCCATCTCTAAAACTTCGTAGAAGTTGTCGATGTCTTCCTGAGTACTTGCGGATGTTGGTGCATACACCTGTATGATGTTGATATCAAAAGGTTTCCCTCTGAATTTGACCAGTAAAACTCTTTCGGACACTCCCCAGTATCCTTTAACTGCTTTTGATTTGTCTTTGTCCATTATGATGCCTACTCCTCTTTCATGTGAATTACCACCAGAGTATATCACTGTATATTCTCCTGATGTTATCATGCCTGCCCCCTTCCATCTCATTTCCCCTAGTCCTAAAATACTGATGTTAAGCCTTTCCATCTCCATTTTGATGTTGTCTAATTTACCTTTCTGCAACATTGTTCTGATGTTCCATGTTGCCACCTTGGTGTTGAATTTAATTTTGGTTTTGGTCGCAGTAGCTGGCTGACGGTCTGGTGTCACCTGCGCCGCATGACAGTCCCTACCGGACGAAGGTGCTCCACAGGAGCACCTATTGACGTCGTTAACTTTCTTCTCTATTCTTCCTCTGTCCATGGATTTCCTGGGGAAAAGTACGATGGTGGTTTCCCCTTGCCTTCCATCGGTTTTTTATTTTAGGGTTGACTCCCTTAGCCTTACTCTCTCCCGAGATGTCCACAAGGCAGTGGAGCTATTTACCCATAGCTTGGGGATCTGGTTCGTGGGCACCAGGGCGTGTCCACACGCCGGTGGGCCTGCATGCCTCACGTCTGGGGGCCAGACCTCCTCCGAGTCCTACGAGATTCAGCCTGAGTCCGTGAGGTGCTCAGTTACCGCCTGTCGCCACGAGGAGGCACAGCGTATGGCTTGCTGATGGAGAGGCTATGTACTGACAGGAAGAGACTTACGCCCTCTGCTCTTCTTTTCGCACAGCAGTGCTAGTCAGCGGTGCAGGCCGAAGCCGACACACTAGACGCATCACATCTGCCAATATGACAAGCTTTCCAGATACAGTGGTTAAAAATATCAGAAAATTGAAAGATCCTACTGATCAATGGAGTTCATTTGGAAACAGATCTTTTCTGTACTTTTTCCGTACACACTTTTAAGACACTCAATCTTTGAAGACCTAAAACAATAAACAAATGAATAGATAAACAAATGCATAAGTAAGACGTACATTACTGCCGCAAAAATGGCTGATGAAATAAATAGATAAATAAATATATACGTACGACGTACATTAGTGCTGAAAAGCTGGCTGATACATTAACCCTTTGACCCCCGCACCCTACCCACCAGCTGCAAAAACTTAACCCTTTGATTCCCTCACCCTATCGACCAGCTTCCTACATGAAGCTGGTGGATAGGGTGAGGGAATCGAAGGGTTAAGTTTTTGTTTTGCTAGCTTGGTTGGCAACGCAGAGTGCTGGTGGGCAGGGTGCGGGAGTCAAAGGGTTAACTTGTAAACACACCTGAGAACGTCGTGTCAAGACAAAAATTGACCGTCCACCCGCCAAGAAACTAAAGGAGTGGAGCAACAATCCTTGCTCTCTTCCCACAGGCTGGTCATTGAAGTTTATGTGTGAGGGAAAAAGGGAG
Organism: Monoplex corrugatus; assembly: GCA_030674185.1. NCBI lineage: Eukaryota > Metazoa > Mollusca > Gastropoda > Littorinimorpha > Ranellidae > Monoplex > Monoplex corrugatus. The sequence goes on along the minus strand of CM060305.1, from coordinate 36,015,847 downwards.
GAGGAGAAGAGAGGGGGTGAGGGATAAATGGGATTCGTCAATGCGACGTGGCTTGCATGACAACGCTGTCCCCCCTCGCCCTCCTCCCCCCCCCCCCCCAGCGCTCATCCCTTGTGCCGTGTGACGTCAGTTAACGTCACAACTGACGTGTCCCTCAAGGGACTGAATGCTGGCTAGGTGCTTAGGGACTGGTCAGATCAAACAACTTACGGTGCCACCTACTGGACAGCACCAGTGCCAACCCAGCATGACCATTGTCTGAGCTTCAGATTAGACTGAGAGCACTGGCGGTCATTTCTTTGATGTCAAGGTCATGCAGTACACACAGAGTGAGAGAAAAGGTGCCAGAAAACTGAGACGTTAAAGCAATGCCAGTGGTAATCAAGTCCAACTCAACAGTCAGTAAATCAGTCAGTTGACTGATCAGTCGGTCAGTCAAGCTATCTATCTATCTATTTATCTAGCTATCTATATCTATCTAGGTAGCTAGCTATCTAGCTATCTGTCTGTCTGTCTGTCTGCCTGTCTGTCTGTCTGTATATCTATCTAATTATCTCATTATCTATCTATCTATCTATCCATCCATCTGTCTGTTTGTCTGTCTATCTGTCTGTCCATCTGTCTATCTATCTGTCTGTCTGTCTACCTATCTGTCTGTCTGTCTATCTATCTGTCAGTCTGTTTATCTATCTGTCTGTCTGTCAGTCTATCTATCTATCTATCTGTCTGTCTGTCTGTCTGTCTAAGAGTCAGTTGGTCGTTCAGTCAGCCCAAAAGTAAACCGGGTGGTTTTGTGGTTAAAAACTTTTACTGGGAGCAAGAAATTCTGAGCTCAGTTTTCCAGCACATATTTCTCTTATTCGTTTTCGTGCACTCAGTGGTTGCTGACATCGTTATTAACCATTTCACTCCCGCACGCTGCCCACCAGCATCCTGTATGCCAGCCATGCACCTTTTGACTCCCTCACCCTATCCACCAGCTTCCTGTAGGAAGCTGGTGGATAGGGTGAGGGAGTCAATGGGTTAAGTTTTTGCAGTTTTTGGATAGGGTGCAGAAGTCAAAAGGTTAATGTTCTGACGCTGTTACTACACTCAACGAAGGCCGTTTTTGTTGGAAGGAATAAGGATTGGCAAATACATGATGTTGGTATGACGGATCACAACGCTTAGTATGAACAACGAGGAAGGCAGCAGCAACAAGAACAATACAAATAATGGTACTAACTATAACGATGATGAAATAATAATAATAATAATGAGAAGAAGAACAACAACAACAAGAACAAGAACAAGAAGAAGGAGAGGAGGAGGAGGAGGAGAAGGTGTATGTTGTATGCCTGTGTGTGTGTGTCTCTCTCTCTTTCTCTCTCTCTCTCTCTCGCTCTCTCTCTCTCTCTCTCTCTGTGAGTGGTGTGTATATATATATATATATATATATATATTGTGTGTGTGTGTGTGCGCGCGTGTGTGTGGCGCGCGCGCGTGCGTGTGTGTGTGTGTGACAGAAAAGCAGACAGAGAGAGTGAGAGAGAGTGAGAGAGGCAGAGAAAGAGAGAGATAGACACACAGAGAGAGGGAGACAGAGACAGAGACAAAGCGAGGGACAGCGTTTGTCGGCACTTGTGTTTGCCCTTCCTCTGTCTGTCAAGAAAATGGAATGGGTTTGTCGAATATTTGTGGATTGCCCTTTATCACGTTTAAATCGTACAGGGCATGTGAGTGCATACAGTTCGTTCAGGTGGACAGGAACCCATTGCTCTGATGTGCTCACTGATTTCTGCAACGCTGATGGCCAATATGAAAGGTTTCTAGCATGAATGTATTGAATAATCTTCCAAATGATTTTCATCGAACGTCACGTGTCTTAGTGACAACATTTTGAAGATCCAAAACAAGTGCGACTGCCCGCGTCCAAGCAAACAGGAACAACGGATAATAAAAACAGGACTAAAAACTTCCCTGCCGCCTCGTCCAGTGGATAAAAAGGGACTAAAATGGACTGGACGAGGCGGCAGGGAAGTTTTTAGTCCTGTTTATATTATCCGTTGTTTGGTGTTTGTGGTCTGTTTGTGACCGTGCGTTCGCGCTTGACACAGGCCGGTTGGCCGAAAATTTGCGCTTGTTTTGTCTTGTTTTGTTAAATACGCGCTTACATTGGTTTTCTTGTTCTTCTGGTTAACATTTTGAAGGTCTGAACAGTACACGAATATTGAGAATATATTGTGATGATAACAAGTTAAAAAAAATTTTTTTTAAAAGCTAGACGTTTACTAACGATTGTGTTTTAAACGTTGAAATTAATTTCAAGGGGAATGGTGACATTTCTATCTATGTCTTAATGGACATAAACCAGTTTGGAGTCAACCTTGCCAGACGATCTTTATATTAAACAGTAAAACGATAGTATTATTGTGGCGTGGTGGTGTTGTTTGTCTTGTTTTGTCTTGTGTTGCTTTGTTTGTTTTATTTTTTGCATTTGTTATTTTCAGTTTTTATCTCCAAAGCAAATGACTTTGTGGAGTTAGGAGTTTGTCTCATAGGGATTCGTCGCACTCGGACAATTTCATATGCGTTCCACCAAATATGCCAGCGATACTCTGACAGACTCCCTGACCCTACGCAAAACCCTATGCGCTGTGAAAGTCTTCAAGTAAGGAGGAACCTATGCATAGCTAAGCGGACAGCACCAGAATGATGGAAAGATTAAGATGGGCAAGGAACAGATGAGTTTTTATGTTGTGGCTGTGCAGAACACGAGATATCAGAGCTTGATTCCACGGCTCTTTCAAAGGATCCCTGGAGCCCGAGGGATTTCAAATAGTTTAACTAATTGCTAAAAAGACAATTGTGATGTCGACGAAACAAATATAGGTCTATACATACTGAAAGTATCAAAATTTAGCAGGAAACAAACAAACGAATGAATAAACAAACATGCAAAGAACCGTAGTGACTTTCAAAACTGAAATGAAAAATAAAGTCTGGTGACCTATTTTGTGAGGATGATCTCACTCATATATGATTCCCTTCACAGAGCGAAGTAGACCAGAGTTGTGTGTTGCGTGCTATTGTGTTGGTCTGTCTATTGTTGCTGGAAACCGACTCCTCCTCCAGCAGTTTCCCAAGTGATGAAGGCAGCCTTGTGCTGTATAATGTAGCCGAGACGTCTAAACGCTATGATTCTTGTGTAGAGCATTACGTCATATTCATCTGCCATTCCAGATTCAACATTTCATTTCTTTGTCTCCACTGTGGGTGTGGAAAAACTCGTGGAAACTGACTGGAAACGGAATTAAACACTTTAGAACGAAAGTAGCTGATATCGAATTTATGATTCATATATTTACCGCGAGTGATGGTTATGGCTTGATCAATGAAAAAATCGAAATATAGATTAACGCCCAGGAGGCCGATAATTAATCATTTAACTATACAGCAAAACAAAACCAACAAGGCAAGTGTTAATAACAGAGAAGAAAAAAAGAATCGAAAAGGAACAAGAAGATATGCTCTAACCTTTACATACATGTAGACAGGGGCGGCGTTAACCACTACACCACTGATTCACTTAGTGAATGGTGTGGTCCAATGGTTACAGACCGAATAGGGCGCAATAAATAACCCGGGTTCGAATCACGGATCCAACAGGAATCCCCCCCCCCCCCCAGCTCTCACCTTGCATTTGATCTTGAGTGGCGGTCTATATACTGGTCTTTCCGATGAGACGATAAACTATAGCACGAAGCCAGTGCACGTTAAAGA
>CM060305.1:35994585-36004585 GCA_030674185.1 Monoplex corrugatus | reverse complement strand
CATTCAAGAAGATGACAAGCATTCTTACCAACAAATGCCTATCAATTAACATCAGAAAGAGAGTCCTTGAGTGTTATATAGAACCAATACTGTTGTACGGATGCGAGGCGTGGACAGTCAGCAAGCAAAGCCAGAGCAGGATTGAGGCAGCCGAGATGTGGTTTCTCAGAAGAATGTTGAGAGTACCATGGACAGCAAAGAAAACAAACGAGACAATCTTGATGGAGGCAGACACAAGTCGATCACTGATAAGGAAGATTAGGAAAAGACAAGCAACATTTATAGGCCATTTTATGAGGAAAGTGGATTTGGAGCACCTGGTCACAACGGGAAAGCTGGAGGGAAAGAGAGCACCGGGTAGACCCAGGGAGAGAATGCTGGACGGACTTGCAGAGTGGCTGGGGATGAAGAGGGTGGGGGAGATGCTGGGTGCAACGAGAGATAGAGATGGTTGGAAGTCCATGGTCGCCAATGCCATGCGGCTGGGCACCTGATGATGATGATGATGAATCATCCATTGATGATATTTGACTACAACGTCATACTTCATATGTTGTATCCATTATGCCAATTTCTATTTCTGTATGCAGACCTGTGCAGTTAACATTCATCGATATCAGTCTTTCAAGTTACGTTTATACTTGGACTGCCAGGTTGTCCTTTTCACTCTCCCTTAAGGACGCAGACCTACCCAGATTTGGGTACCAAGATTGTGATGTTCAGTGTTTCAGTTCTAATTAACCAATCACCATGATATTTGGTAAGAAGATACCTCAGACAGTATTCTTTGGATTGAATATCTTTGTTGGGGTCTGTGAGTTATGAAAAGTTGACAAAAATTGATTAATTGATTAATTGCGATTTTTCGCGAGATTGTATACATCAGACATAATATGTTCAAAAGTTTTCATCTGATTTCCTTGATATTTGGCACACTTATAGCAGGGACAGGTACCTATAGCCGGTAGTAAAATCTTGCAGTCCTGCTTGAAAGAAACATTTTTATCAAACGTTGTATTATAAATTTTTTAATAAAATTATTCTAAAAATTGGTGTGATGATTGTACAGAAAATAATGAAAGTAGACCTAAGATTTTACTACATGCCATACAAACTATACAGATATGTTTGCTCACTAAATATCAAATTCCTAACATGAATACATGTGTAGTTATAAATGTCACAGTATGTACTATATTTTTTCATTTTCGTGAGAACATTTTTTGAATTAATTAATTTTTGTCAACTTTTCATAGACCCCAACAAAGATATTCAATCCAAAGAATATTGTCTGGGGTATCTTCTTGCCAAATATCATGGTGATTGGTTAATTAGAACTGAAACACTGAACATCACAATCTTGGTACCCAAATCTGGGTAGGTCTGCCCCTTTAACAAAACGAAAACATGCAGATCGTTTCATATCAATTTCAGTTCAGTTCATATTGCTTATAGCCCAGCCGACTACTAGAGCCATATGAGGACTAACACCACGTCATAAACGACAACCCGTTAAGATTTATATCAACTAGAGAGAGGCGTGTGACAGTCACAAACATCTTATTCATAGGATGTCTGTACTGACAGTGTGACAAAAATGTGTTACCAAGATTTTCTCATCATTTTTCTCAATGTATCCTTACCTAATTTAGGTAAAAGATGTGAACTGTTGTAGAGTCATAAATTATCAGTTTGGAAGTATGGCACTGAAGACATCAAGATCTCAAGGATAAAAAAATGCCTAAGATGAGCGCGTTTGAGAAAGGTTGATGAACAGCATTTTCTCAGAAAATATTGATAATATTTTTATAGCTTTTTCTGTCTTGTGGCAGTCTACCATTGTCATAATTTCAAGTTAAATCATTTTTGTAAGAGAAGGGAGATGGTTAGAATGGCTTGACCCGTCTTGGGTTTTGATGTTATTTTGAAAGTTTTATTATCGTGTTTAATCACCAGTTATTTTCAGAGTGATATAAGTGGTACATCTGCTGAGAGCTGCTGTTGCTCCAAACCAAAAAAACAACAACAACAACAACAAAACAGTCAATAAAATTAAAAGGCGAAAGAGGAATCGGTATGCTCATGTAGTGAAAGCGTGGACTAGTTTGACTTCTGTCATATCTGTGGATTACAACAATACTGACAGTTTAGGTGAAAGACAACTCACTTCTGAATGTAATATGTCTTGATGCATGTATCTTCCAGCCACCCTTCGGTTCTTTCTGCGGGTGTTTCATTATCAAATGTAAGGTGTTGGTGTAAAAAACCAGAAGGTGTAGGTTTTAATTCTAACGACTGCAAAATTCCAGTCAAAGCAGGTAATATATTCTGACGCTAAAATTTCAAATTATGCCAGAAAGAGAAATACTCTTCCATGACTATTTCAAACTTGTTCATTGTGAGTAAATGTAAAATAACTACACTGTTCATTGTGAGTAAACGTGAAATAATTATATTTTTCATTGTGAGTAAATGTGAAATAATGATACTTTTCCCAATGGCTATTACATATTTTATATATTTGCTGGAGCATAATCTTTCTGGTCCCCGTTAGTTCATTTGGTTAGAGCACCATGTCAATAAAGCATCGTCGTGGATTCCATCCTCTGGCAGACCACAGTTCTTTTAGCGGACTGGCTGGCTGGCTGGCTGACTGGTTGGTTGACTGGCTGGTTGGTTGACTGGCTGGCTGGCTGGCTGATTGACTGACCGACTGGCTGGTTGGTTGACTGACTGGTTGGTTGACTGGCTGGCTGGCTGGCTAACTGGCTGGCGGCTGGTTGGTTGACTGGCGGGCTAATTGGCTGGCGGGCTGGCTGGTTGATTGACTGGCAGGCTGGCGGGCTGGCTGACTGGCTGACTGGCTGATTGACTGATTGACTGACTGGTTGTCTGGCTGGCTGGCTGACTGACTGGCTGGCTGGCTGACTGACTGACTCATGTACCAGAGCTGTGAACTCAAGATTGATCTCCAGAGTTCTGTCCCAACTCGCTACATAAAAACTGCCGCTTTTGCTGCCCATCATAACGCTTCGATCATTTGGTGGTGTCAGCTTGGTGTTTCAAAACACTGTTCCTCCCCCGTCCATGTCAAGACCTTACCAGCGTCAAGGATTTTGCACAGGCTTAATGGGAGTCCGCAGTGTAACAGATGGCAGATTGAGTGAAGCGCATATGGAATGATTGGAGCGCAATGAATACCTCTTTAAGTAAATTCCGAACTCCAAACTGGAGAAATGTTCGTTCATACGTAAATTGACTGATGAATTATACCACTACTTGGTAAGACACCGTTCTCCAGTGAATCTTTGAACCAGCAAACATGTTTTTGTGTGTTACCTATTAAAAAATGTCATGAAATTAGTCAACTACAATACTATTTATGAACAAAGACCTAGAATCGATTTTCCCTTCAATAACCTCGCTGTCTTTTCTTGAGGCCCTCACTGAGACAGAATGGCCTCCTTCGTGGCTAGTTCGTTTCCGCTAAGTCCCTTCACTGATAATGACAGGGCTTAAGGATGTATTTGTGACAAAAGTCACAAGTTCCAAAACAAGTGCGACTGCCCGCGCAAACCGGAACCAGAAGAACAAGAAAACCGATGCAAGCGCGTATTCAACAAAACAAGACAAGACAAGCGCAAATTTTCGGCCAACCGGCCAAATGGTCCCTTTTTATCCAGTGGACGAGGCGGCAGAGAAGTTTTTAGTCCTCTTTTTATTATCCGTTGTTTGGTGTTTGTGGTCTGTTTGTGACCGTGCGTTCGCGCTTGACAAAGGCCGGTTGGCCGAAAATTTGTGCTTGTCTTGTCTTGTTTTGTTGAATACGCGCTTGCATTGGTTTTTTTGTTCTTCTGGTTCCTAAAAGTCACAAGTGGTAACAGAATAGGACTGTCTCAAGGTCATAACCATCCTTGGTGTGCTTTTATTAAACAGACATACTCATCTAAGCTTATTTCTGTGACGGTGTTACGTGCGTCATGTTTATTTTAGCTTCCAGTCATTTATTGATGATGATAGTTTACGACGACATAATATGACGTGCCGCATGGATCGTCACGATGTCAATAGCTACAGATCAATACAGCTACTATTTTGCCATTCATTGAGTGAATTATTTCAGGATGCAGTGACACTTAGATGATGACGAAAGTGTCTGTGTGTGTGTGGGTCGTGTGTGTGTGTGTGTGTGCGCGCGCGCGCGTGTGTGTGTGTGTGTATGTGTGTGTGTGAGTGTGTGTGTGAGTGTGTGTGTGTGCATGTGTGTGTCTTTGTGTGTGTGTGCGTGCGTGCGTGTGTGTGTGTGTGTGTGGGGTGTGTGTGTGTGTGTGTGTGTGTGTGTGTGTCTGTGTGTGTGTGTCTGCGTGTGTGTTCGTACATTATTTCTTTTAACACCTATTCACCTGAGTACGGTTAGACAAATATGTGTATGTGTATGTGGAGTATGTATATGTACACACACACACACACACATATATATATAATATATATATATATATATATATATATATATGTGTGTGTGTGTGTGTGTGTGTGTGTGTGTGTGTGTGTGTGTGTGTGTGTGTGTGTGTGTGCATATTCTCCACACATTACTTTCGTTTTTAATGACACACTCTAGATACGCCTAAGAAGCTGACAGAGAGGAAGAGAGAAAAAGAATAATAAAACAATAATGCTTTCAAAGAAACAACTGTATTGAGCATAAGAAATATTCACACCAGTGATGGACTTATCCCTAAACACGCTGTTTCTTTTGAACAGATTATACCCACACACAGTCCTCTCTGTGTGACGTTAAAGCGTGCGTAATAATCCGTTTTGGCATCAAAGTCTTTATAAATAATAAAAACATACTGTATCAGACTTCATCTATCGGTACTGTTATCCGAATTTCTGAGTCTATATCCAGTCCAACAAAGTTACCATTTTAAACAAAACTCTGACTAAAGTCTTTCATGTTTCACTTTCCTTCAGACTGCCTGCTTCTGACAAACAGAAAGATGCTGATCGAATATCTGCCTGAAAGTACCGTTGTTCCCACTTCGGAAACTATCGACAGAAATAAAAGGAGAACAGAGGAGTCATAATGAATGGTTCACACGGTAGAAAGCAAGAGAGAGTGTCAGCTTCTACCATATCAGGTATGTTAGAGTATCATAGTTCAGGTATGTTACAGTATTATAGTTCAGGTATGTTACAATATTGTAGTTCAGGTATGTTACAGTATTATAGTTCAGGTACGTTACAGTATTATAGCTCAGGTATGTTACAGTATTATAGTTCAGGTATGTTACAATATTGTAGTTCAGGTATGTTACAGTATCATAGTTCAGGTATGTTACAGTATTATAGTTCAGGTATGTTACAGTACCATAGTTAAGGTATGTTAAAGTATTATAGTTCAGGTATGTTACATTATTATAGTGCAGGTATGTTACAGCATTATAGTTCAGATATGTTACAGTATTGTTACAGTATTATAGTTCAGGTATGTTACAGTATTTTAGTTCAGGTATGTTACAGCATTATAGTTCAGATCTGTTACAGTATTGTTACAGTATTATAGTTCAGGTATGTTACAGTATTATAGTTCAGGTATGTTACAGTATTATAGTTCAGGTATGTTACAGTATTATAGTTCAGATATGTTACAGTATTGTTAAAGTATTATAGTTCAGCTATGTTACAATATTATTGTTCACGTATGTTACAGTATTATAGTTCAAGTATGTTACAGTATTATAGTTCACGTATGTTACAGTATCATAATTCAGGTATGTTACAGTATTTTAGTTCATGTATGTTAAAGTATCAAAGTTCAGGTATGTTTACAATATTATATCTATAGTTATGAATTGTTCTTGTATAGCGATATTCTACAAACTCATCTGGGCTCACCAAGCATTGCATGTAATCAGATTTTTAAGTGGAACACGGAGAACCCAAGGTCTGAGGTTAGCTGACCATATTCCACAATGTTATTGCAGTCTTCATCCTCGGTGTTGCATACTGGATGTTTTCAATTTTTCTTAAGCCACCAGACACTACTATGAATTGATGGAGCCTCCCGACGATTTGACGGATAGATAGACATCATCATCATGTGCCCTGTCGCATGGCTTTGGCGATCTTGGCCCTCCATACGAATCTGTCCCTTGTCGCAGCAAGTACATCTCCCATCCTCTCTGTCCTCAACTACTCTGCAAATCCGTTCAATATTTTCTCCTTGGGTCTACCTGGTGTTCTCTTTCCCTCCAGCTTTCTTGTTGTGACTAGATGTTCTAATTTCTCTTGCCTCATTAAAATGTCCTATAAATATTGCTTGTCTTTTTCCTCATCTTCTTTATTAATGTTCTTCTTGTGTCTTCCTCCTTCAAGACTGTCTCGTTTCTTTTCTTTGCTATCCATGGAACTCTCGAGGTTTTTCTTAAAAACCACATTTCAGTATAGACATACTGTTCCTTTATCACATTGTATGGGTCTTCATGTTGGATACAAGACTGATCCTGGAGACACATGTTCATCCACAGGCGCTGCATGGGAGGAAATCATGTGGCCTTGGGTTCTGCTTTCGCCAGTCCCTCTTTTTTTGAGGAGAAGATATTCTATGTTATACAAGAGTGAATGTTCTTTGCTGGTACTGCTGTCGCCAAGTTGGTCTGTTGCGGGCGCTCCTCTTCCCAGTTGGTGATGTTGATGTCACAATTCATGAGGCTGGTCTTGAAATATCCTTGTATCGCTTTGGTAGTATCCTTGTATCGCTTTGGTAGTATCTTTAAATTGCTTTGGTAGTGTCCTTGTATCGCTTATGTAGTGTCCTTGTATCGCTTTGGTAGTGTCCTTGTATCGCTTTGGTAGTATCTTTGTATCGCTTTGGTAGTATCCTTGTATTGCTTTGATAGTGTCCTTGTATCGCTTTGATAGTATCCTTGTATCGCTTTGATAGTATCTTTAAATTGCTTTGGTAGTGTCCTCGTATCGCTTTGGTAGTATACTTGTATCGCTTTGGTAGTATCCTAGTGCCGCTTTGATAGTATCCTTGTATCGCTTTGATAGTATCCTCGTATCGCTTTGATAGTGCCCTTGTATCGCTTTGGTGGTATCCTTGTGCCGCTTTGGTAGTATCCTTGTATCACTTTGGTAGTGTCCTTGTATCGCTTTGGTAGTATCCTTGCGTCGCTTTGGTAGTATCTTTGCGTCCCCTTGGTAGTATCCTTGTATCGCTTTAGAGTCCTTCCTCGTCTCAGTATCCTTGCATCAGCTGTCCACACAGAGGCATCTTTGGGATGCCGTCGTCTTCCATGCAGACAAGTGTCCTGTCTAATAAAGTTGGCATTTGATGAATAGGAAATCTCTCCTTGGCAAGCCACACTGCTTCAGAACTTAAATATTAGACACTTGCAATTTCCACGTAATGCTGTAGATCTTGTGCACATATCTATGGTGGAATCTTCCCAAATGTTGGACGTACGTTCGGCAGGTAGTTCAGGTTTCGCAACGGTACAAAACAACTGCTCTGTGCACAGCACTCTTTGTTCAACCTTCCGAATGTAGCGTTAGCCTTGGAATACGCAGTGCCACCAACTCAGTATCTAAATGACATGACGTACAGGTTACAGAATACTGACAAACATGCTCGGCAAAAATCCTGAAAGTCATGTCATTTGGATGCTGAGGTGGCGCCACGCATTCCGAGGCTAGCTCTGCATTTGGAAGGTTGAACAAAGGTTGCCGTGTTACAGAGCAGTTGCTTTGTACTGCTGCGAAGCCTGGACTGCATGCATGTGTACACGAAATTCGTATGGAGGGCCATGATCGCCAACGCCATGCAGCAGGGCACATGATGATGATGAGATATGTACACAAAGCATTTGTTTCGTTTTTTGGTTTGGTTTGGTTTGGTTTGGTTTGGTTTGGTTGTTGGTTTGGTTTGGTCGTTTCGTTTTGTTTTGTTTTGTTTTGTTTGTTTTGTTTTGTTTTGTTTCGTTTCGTTTTTTGTTTCGTTTCGTTTTGTTTTGTTTGTTTTTTGCTTCGTTTTGTTTTGTTTTTTTGTTTGTTTTGTTTTCGTTTCGTTTCGTTTTTGTTTTGTTTTGTTTTGTTTTGTTTTTGTTTCGTCTGCGTGGTTGGTTTACTTTAACAGCGTCGTCTTCCTTAAGAAGTTCTGTTACGTGTTTTTCTTTTCTTTGTTTTTTGTTTTGTTTTTGTTTTTGTTTTTTTAATTTCAGGCCAGACAGATTATTCTGTCAAGTAAAAGTCCCTTTTGCTGGTTTGTTTGTACCATTCTGTCTGTTCATGCTATTGCAAGGAGGCAACCGTACCCTCCTTCTCTGGGAGCTGTAACAACATATCCACATGTACTGGGAAATAAGGAAAATTATCCACCGTTTACCCATCAAATAATAGAAATAGACTGCAAAAATAAAGGGCTGGAGCTAAATGGCAAGAAGACTGAAGTCATGGTAATCAGGAAAACAAAAACAAGACATCCCCTCATGTAAAATAACAGCAAATGACACAAATTTGAAACAGGTTGGTAAGTTTAAATATTTGGGAACGGTCATTTCACCAGACGGCAGATGCGCATCAGAAATAGCCAGCAGAATCGACCTAGCCAAAACAGCATTCAAGAAGATGAAAAGCGTTCTTACCAACAAATGCCTTCAATTAACATCAGGAAGATGGGCGGGGCACATGATGATGATGATGATGATGATGATGATGATGATGATGATGATGATGATGATGACGACGAGATCGAGACGTGAGACGATGATGATGATGATGATGATGAGAGACGACGATGATGACGACGATGACGACGACGACGACGACGACGACGATGATGATGATGACGATGATGATGACGATGATGATGATGACGATGATAATGATGATGACCCACCCAACGGAGGTATCCAGGCGGAGAGAAGCCAGAGCTTCCTGATTCGACGTTCGACGTTCACCCACCTGAACATGGCATGAAAGACTACCCATGCTTGGTTCCGGCTTCCATGCTTTGTACAGACAGAGAAGTGTAAAAGGAACATGCTTACTGGCCACTGCTAACCGCACTGGTGCCAGACTGTCATTATACAGGAACACTCGAGAAGACGAGTCTTACCCATGGGATACACTCTATTACTTTACCAAGACCAGACGGTAAAATGATATGGAAAGCTATTATTTTATTCTTCTTCAGACAGTCTCTAGGTGATGGCTGGCGGGCTGCTGCTTTTACTTCCAGCTGTTGTATTCATGGAACGTGTAGTTTATATATGAAAGATTTGTTATTAATATCATCACAGTGTTATGGCTCTGGCAGCGTTCTTGTCCAGAGTTGTTCAAATCAATGGAAACTGAAGTTTTCCAGCTTCCCCCAAACCCACCCTGTTATAGACAGTAATGTAAAGTCAGGAAGAGGAAAGTGCTGACTATTCCCATTTCTCCATAATTTCTGTCATAAACTTGGTAACAGTTCTTATATACAACACGGAGATATAAAATAAGACATTTTTTATTTACGAAGGTAATAGATAAGCACATTAGATATTATTCTTTATTTACCAAGGTAAATAGACATAGTATAACAGTCTTGTGTGATTTCTTTACACCTAGCGTTCTCCTCAAGTGGGATGAAGCTAAGTATTATATCATAGAAAGATAGCATCAAAACATCGTGAAAAATAATGTTGGATTTTATGTCTAATTGTTTAAACGTACACACGACATTTTTGAACACATTGAAAGATGAGAGAGAAAGAGAGTTTTGATGCATAGTAAAAATAATGTATATTTTTATATGTACTTGCTTAAACGTAAAGAATACGTTATTATATGCATTGAAAGAAGAGAGAGAAAGACAGGGTGTGATGGGATTCAAGAATTGATATCTCTAATTCAGTTCTAACATGCAACACTTACGGTCTATACCTGCCTATCTTAACGTTTCCATCATTCTCCTCAGATCATCTTAGTGTTTCATTGTCCCTTCTAACCTTCC
>CM060305.1:35982085-35989585 GCA_030674185.1 Monoplex corrugatus | reverse complement strand
CTTCTTTTTTCTTCTTTGGTTGTTTTTTGTTTTTTGTTTTTTCTGGTTCCCATTTGCTTGAACGCGGGCAGTGACACTTGCTTTGGATTTCGTCATGCCCTTGTACTCGGGTCAAAAGACTGTTTTTTATAATAATAATAATTACAATATTTATATAACGCAAAATCTTGATAAAATCAAATCTAAGCGCTGAAGCAGACACACACGCAAGCACGCACGCACGCACGCACGCACACACACGCACGCACACACACACACACACACACACACACACACACACACACACACACGCATGGCTATAAATGGGGAGAAAGAATAAAAGCAATAAAAGCAAGAATAAAAGCAATGGAAAATTATAGAGCATAGCATATACAATTATATATTATAACCATGTGATTCCCTCGAGCGGAGACAGGCTGCAGAGGGGGGGGGGGTGAGTGAGGTTAGGATTTTATGCGGAGGAGAAAAGGTGAGTTTTGAGAGCGGACTTGAAGGAGACAAAAGTAGGTTGCTGACGGACTGAGAGAGGAAGTTTGTTCCAGGAGAGTGGACCAGAAACAGAGAAGGCTCGTGGACCATAGGTATTGAGCTTAGCGCGTGGAAAGCGAAAAGTCAGAGGATCAGAGGCAGAGCGGAGGGTACGTGAGGGAACATAGATCTCAAGTAGGCTTGACAGGTAATCGGGGCTGCGTTATTGAGGCTTTTGTAGCACATGGTGTCTAGTTTGTACTGTATGCGCTTTGATACAGGGAGCCAGTGAAGTTGTGCAGGAGAGGAGATATGTGGTCAGCTTTTTTCTTTTTGAGTACAAGGCGTGCGCATTGTTTTGAATGCGCTGTAGGATGTGAATGGTGGAGGCAGGAAGACCAGACAGGAGTGAATTGCAATAGTCAATGCGAGACATTATGAAGGAGAGAACGAGTTTTGCAGTTGTTTCCACAGAGAGATACTTCCTGATCAGCCTTATACGATGGAGATGATAGTAGCAGGATCTGGCAGTTTGAGAAACAAAGTTGTTCATGGAGAGGGTAGAGTCAATGCAGACACCAAGGTTTTTAGCTGAATCAGAAATTGGGACTGATGTGTTACATAATGGGAGAGAAAGAGGAGGCAGCTGAGAAAGTTTTCTGACGGGTGCCAATGAGGATAGCTTCTGTTTTGTCGTCATTAAGCTGAAGTCTATTGTGTGTCATCCAGTTCTTAATGTCCGAGTAACACTCAGTGGTGCGAGTCAATAGGCGCTGTATATTATCAGGTGAGTCACTGTCTTGAAGTTGGGTGTCATCAGCATAGAAGTGGTGTTTTATAGAATGGGAGTTGATGATGGTGGACAGTTTCACCGCAGAATAAAAAGTGTTGTTGAGAATAATGAGAAGGGTGTGGGTTTTATTGCTAATGACTAAATGTCTGAGTGTTCGTTATATGTGTTGAGAATGAAGTGTGAAATGTAAGACTGCTTATTTTAAATCTGAGCGTATGACTAAAACGAAATGTAATTTTCCAGCATGTTCAGTATAAGTATAACTGATGATACGTTTGTTTATTGAAATAAGCTGTCTTGATACATTTTGCAATGTGGCTTTGACGTTTTTGTCTTATGAATCGATTTAATTCATTTTATGTATCTTTTGTGAAAGTGTTAGAGGGGGGGGGGGATAGTAAACAATAATCTCCTTAACATTTTTACTGATATGTAGATGGGTCATGTCCAGTCAGTATGGTTTGGTTACTAAGCGTATATCATTGACCTGGCACTGACAGCAGTGCTAGTATGTTCTGATGGATGGCTCATTGTAACTTTATATTGATTGATACCTACCCATGGACTCCAGACTCTGTCTGTGACAGTGATGAAGACTGCGGTGACTATCTGGAGAACTGGATCCAGTGCATTACTTCAGCCATATCTCGAAAGGTGAAACAGAAGACAAAAAAAGACAACACAGAAGACATATGATAACACAAAACACATACAAACTGCCACTTTTGACCCGAGTACAGCAAGACTACATACAACACAGAAGACATATGATAACAAAAAATACTTACAAACTGCTACTTTTAACCCGAGTACAAGACCACAAATAACACAGAAGACATAATTATGATAACATCAAACACACACACAAACTGCCACTTTTGACCCCAGTACAACAAGACTACCCCCACTTAGGGCACTGCCTCTGTCAGCTCTCGCTAATCACATTGAATTCAGACCGTCAATTACAGAAACATCTGTGAGGGTACTACCCTCAGATTACACTCATAACTGTACCCAGACTGGGCAGGAAAGGAGAATGGTCGGCCATTAAGTCGTTTTTATCGACCTTGTGATTGTGCCGGGCAGTTAGTGGGAGTATTGTTTATTATGTTGTGCTCAGTGAACCTGAGTATTAGCGTAAAAATATGACATTGTAAAAGAGTTCTGACAAACACAGTGGTGTTGTGCGTTTCGTTGTCAGTTTCACTTTCTCAAGATGCCGTCTCTACACTCAGAGTAAATGTCCATATGCGCTGACGCAACAGACGCTCCAAACTGTGTACAGTTACATGTGATCAACAAGATCCAAATTTGTACATAGATGCCTAGATCAACAGAAGATACAGATTCCTATCCACCTTTCTCCAGTTTCAGTTTCAATTTACCAAGATGATGTCTCCGCGCTCGAAATGAATTCCATATGCGCTAACATCACAGGTGCCATTTGACGGAGAAGATGCAGAATGATCACGGCACAAGCCTTAAGCCTGCACATAAACCCACGAGCTGGCCAGGTCCTGAGGTCCTACCTAAATACTTTTATAACTCTGGGGTCGTAGGGAAGTGAGGTGGCAGAGACCTCAACTTTTCCCGGGGCCAGCACACGAGGGTGACGCCCATCCCCTCGCCCTCGCAATCTATCTCTCCAACGTTTTTATGAAGGCAGCCGGGCAATGCCCTTCTCTTCACGATTTTCAACTGCCGCGGGATCTTTAACGTGCGCAACCAGAAGTCACACGGGTCCGACTCGTTTTTCGTCCACTTTTGAAGGACTAGACGTTCACTTCGATTTTCCTGTCAAACTGAAGAGAAAAGTATAGGTCTCTACGGTGAGCGAACTCTCGAACCTCGAGTGTAGTTATCGGCAGGCGAACGTCAGAACCATTGAACAAAGGAAATTTGACAATATTAAAGAAAGAAAAAAAAAAAGGGGGGGGGGGGTAATGGTCGTGTACACGGACGAATTTACGCTTCTACGTTCAGACCACGAAGAACACATTATAAGAAACAACGTTGAAGGACCACCCATAATGAAGGATGAAGTTAGAGCAGTATTGAAAAAGATTAAACCAGGAAAAGCCCCAGGACCAGACAATACTAGTACAGAGATGATTGAAGCCCTAGAGGAATTTGGTATTGAAAAAATAACAGTCCTAAATAAAATTTATGACACTAGAAAAATCCCCAAAGAAAGTCAAAATCAATTTTCATTGCACTTCCAAAGAAGACAGGGGCTATAGAATGCGAACTCCATCGCACAATTTTTTGATGAGTCATGTAACAAAAATCCTATCAAGAATAATCATGATGAGGACAAGGAATAGAATCAAAAGAGAAATAGCAGAAGAACAGTGTGGGTTTGTGGAAGGGAAAGGAACTACTAATGCCATATACATGTACATCCTAAGAACAATCACTGGTCAATCGACATGAATAAGGATTTATATTCATGCTTTGTTGACTATACCAAGGCTTTCGATCGGGTAAGACATGAAGAACTGATCAAACAACTAGAAAGACTCAATATTGATAGAAAAGATCTACGAATAATCAGAAATATGTATTGGGAACAAAGAGCTGCGATGAGAATAGAAAACGATATAAGCTCTTTCCAAAACATCAAAAGAGGAGTCAGACAAGGTTGTGTTTTGTCACCAGATCAGTTTTCACTTTACAGCGAAAACATTATGAGAAATCTAGAGGAAAACCCTGGATTAAAGGTTGGATTAAAATGAGAAACAATATTCGATACGCAGATGACACCGTGCTAATTGCAGAAAATGAAAGGGACATACAAAACCTTGTGAATATACTGGAAATAGAAAGCAAAGGTAAGGGGTTGGAACTAAACAGCAGGAAGACTGAAGTCATGGTGATCAGTAAAAAAAAACATGAAATCCCCTCATGTAAAATAACAGCAAACGCCACAACCTTGAGACAGGTGGATAACTTTAAATACCTGGGAACGATCATCTCACCAAACGGCAGATGCACATCAGAAACATCCAGCAGAATCGGCCAAGCCAAAACAGCATTCAAGAAGATGAAAAGCGTTCTTACCAACAAATGCCTTTCAGTTAACATCAGGAAGAGAGTTCTTGAATGTTGTATAGAACCAATACTGTTATACGGTTGTGAGGCGTGGACAGTCAACAAGCAAAGCCAGAACAAGGTTGAGGCAGCCGAGATGTGGTTTCTAAGAAGAATGTTGAGAGTTCCATGGACAGCAAAGAAAACAAACGAGACAGTCTTGATGGAGGCAGACACAAGGAGATCATTCATAACAAAGATAAGGAAAAGACAGGCAACATTTACAGGCCATTTTATGAGGAAAGGGGAATTGGAGCACCTGGTCACAACAGGAAAGCTGGAGGGAAAGAGAGCACCAGGTAGATCCAGAGAGAATATATTGGACGGACTTGCAGAGTGGCTGAAGACAAAGAGGGTGGAAGAGGTGCTTGAGGCAACAAGAGATAGAAACAGATGGAAGTCCATGATCGCCAACGCCATGTGGCAAGGCACCTGATGACGATGATGATGACGTTTAGACCTGTGACTCACTCAGAGTGGAGATGTAAGATAGGTAAATATGTGTTATTGTTGCCACAATCCAATCTGTCCGGACATAACAGCGGTAAAACAACACAACTGTTATCAGGAAGCAGTCCTTACTGGCCACTGCTAACCACAGTGACACCACACACAATGACACCACACTACAATATCATCGTACAGGAACAGTTGAGTAGACGTGACCTAACCATACGGTACACCCTATCATCTTACCAAGACCTAACGGGAAAACGGTAATGGAAGGCTGTTATTGTCTTCCTGTTCAGACAGTCTGTTGGCATAGGCTGGTTGGTTTTGTTGTCACTGTTGTGTCAGTGGGAATGTATACAACTGAATAAAATTGTGTCATTATCATAAATCATGTTATGAGTGTAGTAGAGACCAGTGAGTGACTTTCAGAATAAAGGAAACTGCTGCTACTACCTACTATGCATATTTAAGAAAATAAGTCTGATAGGGTTGACCAATTACGATGTTCTTTCTAATTGTGTGATTTAAATTTGGTGACAATCAATGACATGCCGAGAAATTATTTGTAAAATTTGTCAGTAGGCAGACGTGTGTGTGATTTAGGACTGAACGTCATCATGTATGAACAAAAGTGAGGGTTGCTTTGTGGATATCATGCCTCAGATGCGTAAGCATGTCAGATAAGAATGAATGTCGGTCGAAGTATGTAAAAATAAATGTCAGAAGGGGGAAGAAGGGAGGCTTCAGAACTAAGTGAGTTAAACAAAACGCGCATGCATGCATGCGTACATTTGCAAACATTAGAAAAATTGAAAATTTTCAAGGTGACTGCCATCTTTGAGATAAGAACTATTCTGGATACATCGTACGATGTGCTCATCTGTCCGTTCTCTGTGACGACTAGCTGTATATTTGCAATATTGAATGTTAACTCCCATTCATGAAAACAACCCACAACGTCATTCCTCGTATGTCGTAACAAGTATATGATTTCAAATTCCATATCCAGACCAATATAATTCTTGTTTTTACCATATATATACTGACAGGATTCTTTTCAGGTTTGTCAGCTTGTGACAAACAGAATGATACAGGTTCTACGTTTGCTACGAGCTACTGTCGCTCCCAGCTTAGAAACAATCGATAGATCTAAAAGAAGATCAGAGAAGTTGGAATACTCTACGTAGTAAAGTCTGGGATGGTTTTGAGCTGCTGTCTTGTCAGTGTTACCTTACTACAAACAGGACCATAAGTCTAGTGTACAGTGACAGACTACCTATACCAGAATGGAATGACAGTCAGTGTTTGCGTCCATTCACCCTTTTACATCTATTTCCGAGCGTGCTTGATTGCAGAATCGAAAATAAAGCTGCTCTGAAAAAAGGATGTATGTTTTATTGTTGGTGAGTGAAACATCCCAATCATGACAGGCAATATGTTCTGCGTCTGCCGCTTGAGGAGATGACTGCTCCAGATATTTGAACTCATCAACTTGCCTCAGTGTTGTGCCATCTATTGTTATTTTACATGAGGAGATTTTTTTTTACTGATTACCATGACTTTAGTTTTCTTGTTATTTAGCTCTAGCTCTCTATTTCTGCTTCCTGTTTCTCTTATATTCACAAGATTTTGTAGGACATTTTCATTTGCTGCAATTAGAACGACGTCATCTACATAACAAAATTTGTTTATCATTCTTTATCCAACTTTTATCCCAGAGCATTCTTCCAGGTTTTTCATGACGGTTTGGCTTAAAAGTGAAAATAAATCTCGTGACAACACATCCTTGTCTAATCCCTCCTTTGATATATTGATGAGAACTTGTACCATTTTCTACTCTTATTGCTGTGTTTGTTCCCAATACATATTGATACAAGTATAGCCTACATACAACTGTATTATTGTTAGGACGTGAGGGAAGGGACATTTACTCAGTTTGGTTCCACAATTAAACACACAGGATTGACACAGCAATAGCACGGATTTTTTATGGTGTGATGGCTTGATACTATTGATACAACGTTTGTTAATCTGTCAATAGAATGGTCGTTAGATTGACTACAATTCGTTTTGATAGTTTCATGTGGACTTCAGGCATTAAGACTGTGACGACGGTATGTTGCAGAGCTCGATGAATGTTTGGAGAACTAGAGAGAAATGTCACTGAGTCAAATCATGGAGATAATGGAACAGAGAAACTGTCATGATGTGTGTAGTACCTTTCTTAATTGTCATGATGTGTGTAGTACCTTTCTTAATTGTCCCTTGAACCTTGAACCTTATCATCACGAGATCTGTGCTTCCATTTTGCATTTTTGTGCTTAATCTTCAGTTATCTACTCTCTCTTTGTCTCTCTCTTCTCTCTCTGTCTCTCTCTTCTCTCTCTCTCTCTCTCTCTGTTCTCTCTCTCTCTCTGTCTCTCTCTCTCTGTCTCTGTCTCTCTCTGTCTCTTCTCTCTCTCTAGATATATATATCTTTCTCTCTCTCTTTCTCGCTCTCTCTCCCTTTCTCTCTCTTTTTCTCTCTCTTTCTCTCTCTCTCTCTCTTTCTCTCTCTCTCTTCTCTCTCTCTCTCTCTCTCTTTCTCTCTCTCTCTCTCTCTCTCTCTCTTCTCTCTCTCTCTCTCTCTCTCTCTCCCTCTTTCTCTCTCTTTCTATTTCTCTCCCCCATTTCTTTCTCTTGATCTTTTTTTTCTC
>CM060305.1:35942085-35959585 GCA_030674185.1 Monoplex corrugatus | reverse complement strand
GACTTAAGTTGCCCTTGCCCATAACTGTCAACAAGGGAAAGAGACAGAGAGAATGGAGAAAAAGAAACGATCAAATTGATCTAGAAAAACTTAACTTCAGGTTACCTACCTAGGATTTGGCCGTCGAACATAGTGATAAGGATTTTAAAAGATCGGTAACAACCGAACGTGCTACGCATCAGTGTGTGTGTGTGTGTGTGTGTGTGTGTGTGTGTGTGTGTGTGTGTGTGTGTGTGTGTGTGTGTGTGTGTGTGTGAGTGTATGTGTAAGAGTGTGTGTGTGTGTGTGTGTGTGTCTGTGCGTGAGTGTGTGTGTGTGTCTGTGTGTGAGTGTATGTGAGTGTGTGTGTGTGTGTGTGTATGTGTGAGCGTGCGTCTGTGTGTGTCTGTCTGTGTGTGTGCGTGCATGTGCGTGTGTGCATGTGTGTGTGTGTGTTTCACATTTTCGTAACTTGAAGATTCGTGGAAAGTGAGGCGGTAGACGTACAGCCAACATTACACTCAGGCCAACTGTAGAGAGAGACGCATGCTGCTTTATATCGCTGCTTCCAGACCACAGAGGGAATTTGTTGCTAAGGTCCCAAAATCTACCCAGTTAAAGAGGCTGATGTATCAGTGAGCGATGTATACCAGCCGACTCCATTTCTGCAAGGGCAGCAAACACTTTCTTGCTGGTTCAAAGGATTGGAGCGCCGCCATACTGATAACGTAGAGGTCGACAGTTGAACCCTCAGGCGACCTACTGGTTTGTGCAGTTGGTTGGCTCTTTGGATCGAATCGTTGACACTGTATCCGCTGTCTTGAGTTCAGCCAGACCTGTTTCCACTTTACAGCGAAACCATCATGAGAAACCTAGAAGAATGCCCTGGGATAAAGGTTGGAGGAAGAATGATAAACAACATTCTTTACGCGGATGACACCGTGCAAATTGCGGAAAATGACAGGGACCTTCAAAATCATGTGAATAGACTAGAAATAGAAAGCAAAAGTAAAGGGTTGGAGCTAAATAGCAAGAACACTGAAGTCATGGTAATCTGTAAAAGGCGTGAAATCCCCTTATGCAAAATAACAGCAAAGGGCACAACTTTGAGACAGGTTGATAAGTTTAAATATCTGGGAACGATCATCTCACCAGACGGCAAATGCACATAGCATTCAAGAAGATGAAAAGCGTTCTTACCAACAAATGCCTGTTAATTAACATCAGGAAGATAGTTCTTGGAACGTTATATTGAACTGATCCTGTTATACAGTTGTGAGGCGTGGACAGTCAACACGCAAAGCCAGAACAAGATCGAGGCAGCCGAAATGTGGTTGCTAAGAAGAATGTTGAGAGTTCCATGGACAGCAAAGAAAACAAACGAGAGTCTTGATGGAGGCAGACACAAGAAGATCATTGATAAAGAAGATTAGAAAAAAAAAACATTCATATAAGGAAAGGGAAATTAGAGCACCTGGTCACAACAGGAAAGCTGGAGGGAAAAAGAACATCAGGTAGACTCAGGGAGGAAATATTGGACGGACTTTCAGAGTGGGTGAAGACAGAGAGGGTGGAAAATGAGCGACAAGGGATAGATGCATATGGAGGGCCATGATCGCCAACGCCATGCGGCAGGGCACTTGGTGATGATGATGAGTTCAACTCCAGCCTTACGAGCCTCAGCAGCTCAGTTGAGCGTCAGATTCACATGCTAACGGTTGTGGGTTCAAATCCTGGGGTGCGCTACATTAAAACTGGCCATCTCACTGCTCCATCTTAACATCGTTCTTGTTCTGGTGGTGTCGGTATAGGATTAGATAAGTCCCCTTTCCCCCACTTCCCTGGGATGGTTATCCCCGTCGGCCATATCACCTGAGGTGGATACCGACGTGGAAACTGAACCAGGTCAATCAATCAAAACTCCAGCCTGCAGTTGATTGACTGGCCTGTTCGCTGTCCATCTATAACGCTCTAATCTTCAAATAATGTCAGCTAGGTGTTTCATAGCTCTCTATTCTCCCTCCCTCCCCATGTCAAGGGCTTGCCAGTATATATAGGGTTTTGCGTAGGCTCAAGGAATCTGCCAGATAATTACAGGCAGTTTTGGATGGAGGGCATATGGAATTGTCCGAGTGCTATGAATCCCTTTTGAACAAGTCCCCTCTCTTCCTCTCTTGAAGAGACTGTTTTGAACAAAGTCCCCTCTCTTCCTCTCTTGAAAAAAATGTTTTGAACAAAGTCCCTTCTCTTCCTCTCTTGAAGAGACTGTTTTGAACAAAGTCCCCTCTCTTCCTCTCTTGAAAAAAATGTTTTGAACAAAGTCCTTTCTCTTCCTCTCTTGAAGAGACTGGTTTGAACAAAGTCCCTTCTCTTCCTGTCTTGAAGAGACTGGTTTGAACAAAGTCCTTTCTCTTCCTCTCTTGAAGAGACTGGTTTGAACAAAGTCCCTTCTCCTCCGCTCTTGGAGAGACTGTTTTGAACAAAGTCCCTCTCCTCTGTTGAAGAGACTATTTTGAACAAAGTCCCTTCTCCTCCGCTCTTGAAGAGACTGTTTTGAACAAAGTCCTCTCCTCTGTTGAAGAGACTATTTTGAACAAGTCCCTTCTCCTCCGCTCTTGAAGAGACTGTTTTGAACAAAGTCCCTCTCCTCTGTTAAAGAGACTATTTTGAACAAAGTCCCTCTCCTCTGTTAAAGAGACTATTTTGAACAAAGTCCCTTCTCTTCCGCTCTTGAAGAGACTGTTTTGAACAAAGTCCCTTCTCCTCCGCTCTTGAAGAGACTGTTTTGAACAAAGTCCCTTCTCCTCCGCTCTTGAAGAGACTGTTTTGAACAAAGTCCCTTCTCCTCCGCTCTTGAAGAGACTGTTTTGAACAAAGTCCCTTCTCCTCCGCTCTTGAAGAGACTGTTTTGAACAAAGTCCCTTCTCCTCGCTCTTGAAGAGACTGTTTGAACAAAGTCCCTTCTCCTCCGCTCTTGAAGAGACTGTTTTGAACAAAGTCCCTCTCCTCTGTTGAAGAGACTATATTGAACAAAGTCCTTCTCCTCCGCTCTTGGAGAGATTGTTTTGAACAAAGTCCCTCTCCTCTGTTAAAGAGACTATTTTGAACAAAGTCCCTTCTCCTCCGCTCTTGAAGAGACTGTTTTGAACAAAGTCCATTCTCCTCCGCTCTTGAAGAGACTGTTTTGAACAAAGTCCCTTCTCCTCCGCTCTTGAAGAGACTGTTTTGAACAAAGTCCATTCTCCTCCGCTCTTGAAGAGACTGTTTTGAGATGTTTTGTTAGGGTGTAGGGGCAGGCGGGTTGAACGTTTAGAGAGGTAAAAACCACAAGAAGAGACAGACAGATGACAGAGAGACAAAGTCCTCTTCTCCCACTGGACGAAGCAGCAGGGAAGTTTCAGTCTTTTTATCCCAGCTTTGAGTTTGATGTTTGTTTGTGATCTTACATTAACGCTTGACAAAGGCCAGTTGGCCAAAAATTTGCGCCTGTCTTGTCTTGTTGTATTAAATACGCGTTCTGATTCTTTTTGTGTTTTTTTCTGGTTCCAGAGAGACACATGTTCGTAGCCTGCCACATCCAGGAAATGGACGTGTTATTTATAACGGAAATAAATTAACCTCCAAACACCTGAGACCTGGGCAAACACTGAGATCTGGGCGGTTGTCGATGAATGGGAGGTACATATTGTACGGTTGAACTGTTCATTCTTCATGTGTAAGAATAGCTGAAGTAACAGCAAAAAGTCTGTTCATAGAAATGTGACATCGTTTATTGTGTTAAATACAAATGCCATACACATTATTCACGATCGACATACTTCATACATTGTTTATAAACGAAAGGCAGATAGGAAAGAAGAGAGATACAGAGAGAGGCACACACACGCACAAACATGCACACACAGAATATGAGAGACGGGGAGAGAGAGGGAGAGAGAAAGAGACAGACAGACAGACAGAGACAGACAGACAGAGACAGACAGACAGAGAGACAGACAGACAGACAGGCAGACAGAGACAGAGACAGACAGAGACAGAGACAGACAGACAGACAGACAGAGAAGTAATAACTATGATCATCTATGTCTACAGAATATACTGCCATATTCAGTCGTGACTATTTGAACGCATATTCAGTAATATAACAATTTCACCATTCAAACATAATTTCAAGGCACATTCGGCCAACGACACACGATCCATTAACTATTTTACTCTAACAAAAAGACTTCAAGCGAATACAAAGACACAAACATACACATCACACTCTAACGTATCAACTTTCAATTCGCATTATACCGACAAAAACATTATACATGCTCTATACAGTAGCACCAATATGACAGTGACATATTACACGTGGAACTAGTGTAGGTATATTTCACAGACAGCGGAAACAATATGAAGTGTCACGGGTACTCTGAAGGTACGTAATAATTTATAAGGTACATGAGTATGCACTGGTGGAATTAAGCAATAAGCATTACACAAACAGCTGACACACTAGCAGCCAACGAAAAGCATAGGCATAAAAAAGTAAAGTACAAATGCAAAGCTTGTCCGCTGTTTCATATTCTCAGGAGCAGAAGAGGGCCAATTTTCAATATAAAAACAACATCTTCCTACACTCCTCCTCCTACAAAAAAAACTCGTATTATACCAGACAAAAAAGTAAACGTATTAACACAAACAAGCAGCTAACAAAGTAAACCAAACCACCAAATCTACGAAACAGCATTGAATTCCGATGTTCCCATGTTGCCTCATATAACGGCAATGTCAGACATTACTGTTCGCCTTTTTTTTTTTTTTTTTTTTTTTTGACTACCAGCACACACCGCCATTTTTTACTACTAGCACGCACTCAGATTTTCAGTCACGTCATGACAAGAATCTCAAATCATATACACACCACAGTAAAGCCTACATTCTGTGTAGTTATCATAGTATAAACGTAATAGCATAAGTATAAACGACCATATTCGCATTCTTCATACAACATCAAAAAATGATAGTAGCTTCGACCATTCGACCCGTACATAAAGCTGAAAACCATCACAACAAAAACACCGTTGTCTCATCATGTTTCAGCAACACTGCATGTAATAACAGGCACAAAACCAGAACCGACCTACGTTCTTCGCGGTTTTTTTTTAATTTTTTTTTTTTAATGTCATTATGAAAAAAAGCGCAAGAACGACAAACGCTGTATGATTTCTTATCTTCCATGTTGTCTGAGAAACTAATTGCACACCTACCTGTGTTACTATTTCATTACAATTTGACCTGCTGTGGAAACGGAAAATGGGCTTATCAGTTCACATTTCTGAACGTGCGACAACTAACTCTAACAACATTGATAGAAAGTAATAATAAGAATCGAATATGATTTCAATATTAGCCGCAACAGAGAGTAATGATGGTAACAACATAACTTCGTTCCTAGCCGCATTTTCTTTTAAAACATATCAAATAATTATCAGCCATAAAATCATAATCATCATTGTTGAAAACGTTTTTCTACACACACACACACACACACACACACACACACACACACACACACACACACACACACACACACACACGCACGCACGCACGCACAACGCACGCATGTACACACACACACACACGAACAAACATACACACATACACGCACGCACGCACAAACACACACACACGCACAAAAATACACACACATACACATACACACACACAAACACACACACACACACACATACACACACACACACGTACACACACACACACATACACACACGTACACACACACACACACACACTACACACACGCACACAAACAAACAAACACACACACACACAAACAAACACACACAGACACACACACACACACACACACACACACACACACACACACACAGTGTGAACAACCTTTTGTGAAAAGCATCCACTCTGACTGGAATGATTCGTTTCGGGAAGGAGGTGATGGGTGAGAAATGAAACGAGGATATGGACGGGGGGGGGGGGGGGGGGGACAGGAGGGACTTGCACTCTATATGACTGTCAGGCTGCCAGCTTTAATACGCTGAATTCCCTGGGGTTGGTCTTGATCGTTAATCACTGGCTGTAGAGTCTACTACACTGCAGATTATACACTGAGGTATACAGTGTTCAGGCATTGCACGTTCTTTGGCACCCGTCACAATAAGTATATGTCGTGTTGGTCACTGTTATGTAACTAATACACTTAGGTGTCTGCTTGTGAAGAGTTGTGTGGCCTTGAGAAGGATAAGGATAAATGAAAGATATATATATATATATATATATATATGTATGTGTATGTGTATGTGTGTGTGTGTGTGTTTGTGTGTGTTTGTGTGTGTGTGTGTGTGTGTGTGTGTGTGTGTGTGTGTGTGTGTGTGTGTGTGTGGTACTTATACATAAAGGATATATATGAGTATGTAACACACACACACAAATGTATATATGTCTATATATATTGATGTACACACACACACACACACACACACACACACACACACACACACACACACACACACACACACACACACACACACACACACACACACACACACACACACAACACACACAACACACACCACACACACACACACAACTTCGAACAAATAACTCTGAGAGAAGCCCATTAGCTAAGTTGGTTCAAGGACTGTATTCATACTGAGGTGGTTATGGGGTCGGCTCAACGTGGGACACATGATCTGATCTTATTTGTATGAGGCTTCATGGTGCAATGCAGTCAGGAGAGATGCATTTCACACAATACAGCCATAGTCGACTGAGTGACAGACTGATACAGGGATAGACATGGAACCCATAAGTTAGGAAGAACCTCAAGACCATTTTGGATCATTCTGGATTTCCGCCATAGTATGGCTTTCGTGTCACAAGTGCAAATTGAATTTATTCCGAAGACCGGAGACGCTGTCTTCGGAAACAGAAAGGGAAATAATGTTCATTGTCACAAACTACAGGGATCCAGCAAAAAATATCATAATAACTGGTCGTAGCAGAGGTGCAAGACAAACATAAATCTAGGATTATGCACACGAAAAGTTTGATAAATAAACAAATAAATTGGTAATTCCGGCATGTGAAATAAAATGGGTTCACAAGGGTATTTCCAATGAAGTGCTTTGGCGGCAGACGTATAAGGGGCAAGCACTGTGTTAATAACCGGAATATATATAATTACAGAGTGCGCTACCTTGGCTTGACATACTCGCAGTCGGCTTCAAGTAGGACAACTGTACTCACTGATAATAGTACGGTTCTATTCAAAAGCGAACAGGCAAGTAAATAAACAAACAAACAAACTGACAGGAAGACAAAATGAAGTTGCAGTTAGAGTTTTGTCTCAAAAATAAAAGAAAGGCAAATTTTAATCGTTTTATCATAATAACGAGGCGTAAAGAAAAAAATTGGGTGTTCCATCGACATGGAAAAAACTAAACACTAAACGCTGATATCAAGGCTTAACTCAAGGCACAAGACAACGGGATATGATGTAAGTACAGTGCAGAAAAGATGTTCTCGGGTGCGAGCACAATAATTTTTAAAATACAGTCTTTTAAAAAAAAGATTATATGTGAGGTAGTACTTACAATAGCACCAAAGGAACCCAAATGGCCCAGGCAACTGACTTAACATTTGCAGGAAATGAGATGAGCAAATCTACCTTATGACACTGACTAGGTCTTCCTGAATTTTTCAAACGACCCACACCGAGCACAACTGATAGCAGCAGGTTCCCCTATCTGTCATTCAAAGCATATAAACAATGTTAGCAAAACGCCATTTTCAAGGGCAAAAAATAAAGCCATAAAGCAATACAAAAGTTTGTCCTTTAATCTTCCAAAATTTACATCCTGAGGTCAATCGAGACGTTAGATAAGAGTCTTCTCCAATGTCCCTATAGCATTTTATTCTTTTTGAGACTAAATATCTAATATTAGTTTGGTGAAACGTTCATTTACCAATGTGTATATACACGCGTCTCCATTTGGTTAAAAATAAGATTACAGTACCTAAATATGAATGAAAAGGAGCGAGAACTACAAATTCGAAAAGAAGCAAATAGAACTGAAGAAAAAACACACTACAATTAAAAAGCACTGGTACGAAAATATCAGTAAATTCTAGTAGGCCTAATCTTTAGCTTGTCTGATATTCTTAATCAAAGTAATCGGCTTAATTATTCTTATTTAAAAATGTTGGGTGTGTGTGCGTTTTTTTGATTGTGTGCGTGTCTGTGAGAGCATGTGCGTTAATTGTGTTCACGTGCTGTGTGTGTGTGCGCACGTGCATACTGAGTGTGTGTGTGTGTGTGTGCGCACGTGCATACTGAGTGTGTGTGTGTGTGTGTGTGCGTGTGTGTGTGTGTGTGTGTGGTGTGTGTGTGTGTGTGTGTGGTGTGTGTGTGGTGTGTGTGGTGTGTGTGTGTGTGTGTGTGTGTGTGTGTGTGTGTGTGTGTGTGTGTGTGTGTGTGTGTGCATAACCATGAACAAACATGTCACCAAAGACTTTTCAGCAGTATTTATCGATTATACAGACAGAATATTGTAGGCCTATGGTTTAACCAACTTGTTTTATGGTGGTGTCAGGCTATACATCAACTTTGTGCATACTGAGAGAGAGAGACAGACAGACAGACAGACAGACAGAGAGAAGTGTGTGTGTGTGTGTGTGTGTGTGTGTGTGTGTGTGTGTGTGTGTGTGTGTGTGTGTGTGTGTGTGTGTGTATACAGAGATAGACTTGTTCATTATCACTGCTATTCACCATTCAACTCTCCTTTTCGCTTACTTTTTTTTTTTTACCTCTCTCTCTTGTCCAACAACTGGAGACACAACATATGTATGTACGCGCACTACTACAGAAGCTCGATCAAACATTAAAAATAACTGAAAGAAAAAAAACGACACCCTAAAATGCTCATTCTCTCATATGCGTATTCGAAATATACATGCGTATGCACACAGATTTCTAAAACAGTTATTATCACAAACAGACAAACACATAGTGCCAACAATGCCCAAATGTCCCTTCTCAACGTAGAATCTGCGAGTATTCAAAACGAGAAGGGGAATTTGCAATGCGTTTACATTACTCTCACAATGCTCTCTGCAGCGAAACAAGATAATATAGGCACTAACAATTTCGCTGTAAAAGTCGTGTTTAGGAAATCTGTTACTGCAGTAATTGCAAGACATTTTGTTAAATTGTATCAGATTCTTGTTTTTGGTCACTGTTAACTCTTACATACTTCAGAAAAAAAAAACTCACAGCTATTCTCCTCCTGTTATGAAGATTATATTCTATCAAACGTCTACTTCTTACAAGACTTACAAATTTCCAATGCGTTTGCTGAGTTACACTTTTGCACCTAAGCGGTGATCATGCACAGACTGGGGTTTTAGATAACTGTGGAGTGAAAAATAAAAGCTGATGTAGAATCTTTGAACAGAACAGAAAAATTACACAAACGTATTAATTCATGTACACACACACACACACACACACACACACACACAAACACACACACACACACACACACACACACACATGCACACAGGCACTTGCACGTGCACACACACATACACTGACACACACACACACATACACACACTGCCTGAGTCTGAGTCTACACTACACATACACATATACACACGTACTGACTGACGAGTGCGCACGCAGATTCATGTACCCACCTAAGCAGAGAGGTAACAAGCCATACATCAACTTTTTCGGTCTCGCTCTTAAAGCAGACCTCCACAGCTTTAAAACCATGGAAATGCTGAGAAAACGTGGAATCTATAAAGCACAAGCCAGCGGCAATACAGAAGACACCTTCAATCAGGAAAAAGGCCTTGGGGTGTCCAGCACACACACACGACAACGACTGATGCGGTTCCTATGACTGCCAGACTTCAGAGTCTGCTGTTCGGGGTCTACCTGTTCCAGCTCTCTCTGTGCCGTGAGCCAGTAGCTGAACTTGTCGGAGAAGAAGTGGCACTGGCCGCGACTGTTGCACTCAATGAAGGGGTTCGTGTAGAACAACTCCAGGCAACTGCCCGGGGATGACAAGGGCTGTCCGCCACTCATCGCTCCTACCGCGTGCTGGTCGACAGACAGAAGCAATGCTTTCAAGTTTTTTTTTCATGTATGAAGTCCATAGATACACAGAAACAAGTGTGTCAGTACCCCCACAGAAACAAGTGTGTCAGTACCCTCACAGAAATAAGTGTGTCAGTACCCCCACAGAAACAAGTGTGTCAGTATCCCCACAAAAATAAGTGTGTCAGTACCCCCACAGAAACAAGTGTGTCAGTACCCTCACAGAAACAAGTGTGTCAGTACCCCCACAGAAATAAGTGTGTCAGTACCCCCACAGAAACAAGTGTCAGTACCCCCACAGAAACAAGTGTGTCAGTACCCCCACAGAAATAAGTGTCAGTTCCCCCACAGAAACAAGTGTCAGTACCCCCACAGAAACAAGTGTGTCAGTACCCCCACAGAAACAAGTGTCAGTACCCCCACAGAAACAGGTGTGTCAGTACCCCACAGAAACAAGTGTGTCAGTACCCCCACAGAAATAAGTGTGTCAGTACCCCCACAGAAACAAGTGTGTCAGTACCCCCACAGAAACAAGTGTATCAGTACCCCCACAGAAACAAGTGTCAGTACCCCCACAGAAACAAGTGTGTCAGTACCCCCACAGAAACAAGTGTGTCAGTACCCCCACAGAAACAAGTGTGTCAGTACCCCCACAGAAACAAGTGTGTCAGTACCCCCACAAAAACAAGTGTGTCAGTACCCCCACAGAAACAAGTGTGTCAGTACCCCCACAAAAACAAGTGTGTCAGTACCCCCACAGAAACAAGTGTGTCAGTACCCCCACAGAAACAAGTGTGTCAGTACCCCCACAGAAACAAGTGTCAGTACCCCCACAGAAACAAGTGTCAGTACCCCCACAGAAACAAGCGTGTCAGTACCCCCACAGAAACAAGTGTGTCAGTACCCCCACAGAACAAGTGTGTCAGTACCCCCACAGAACAAGTGTGTCAGTACCCCCACAGAACAAGTGTGTCAGTACCCCACAGAAACAAGTGTGTCAGTACCCCCACAGAAACAAGTGTGTCAGTACCCCACAAAACATGTCATACCCACAGAAACAAGTGTGTCAGTACCCCCACAGAAACAAGTGTGTCAGTACCCCCACAGAAACAACGTGTCAGTACCCCCACAGAAACAAATGTGTCAGTACCCCCACAGAAACATGTGTGTCAGTACCCCCACAGAAATAAATGTCAGTACCCCCACAGAAACAAGTGTGTCAGTACCCCCACAGAAACAAGTGTGTCAGTACCCCCACAGAAACAAGTGTGTCAGTACCCCTCAAACAATGGCCATTAACACAAACAAACAAAATTCCAGTTTGTTCTAAGAACAACGTCTGCAAACGAACGTAAACATAGATTTTAGTTTGCAAGCCCAAGTAATCGTTCATCTTAAAACAAAAGGCCATAGACATAAAAACACAAGAATTTCAGTTTGTCTAAAAACAAATCTATAAATTTACACAAGCAGGGATTTTAGTTTGTCCTAGATCAGTGCCTGTAGATCTACAAAACAAATGCTTCACCCTAAAAAAAAAAGCCATAGACAAAAGAAAAAAAATTGTCAGTTTGTCTTAAAAAAAAACAAAGTCTGTAAACTTACACGAACACGGATTTCAGTTTGTGTTAGAACATTGCCATAGATATACTAAACAAATGCTTCAGTCTCCTAGAACAATGGCCAATTCCTGGTGTGTTTTTTGTTTGTTTGTTTGTTTGTTTTTCAAAATAGAAAGATCCTGTAGACCAAGATTGTTTTCGAGTGAGGTTTATGGCACCTCTTTCTTCTCCAACAGACAGAACATGGAGTCTGACAGACGCTGTCTACATCTAGTTGCCGACCGCCAGCTTCATCTCCCTGTGACATATTCCAGTACAAGCTGATGGACACAGTGAAATATTATTCTCTGAATAGCTTCATGAGAATGGGTCTCACATCTCTCCTTTGTTATCTAACCTTCTTCCATTCTAAACTATGTCAAGTATCCATTCACATCTAGTCTCATATCTCTCCTTTGTTGTCTAACCTTCTTCGATTCTAAACTATGTCAAGTACCCATTCACATCTAGTCTCACATCTCTCCTTTGTTGTCTAACCTTCTACGATTCTAAACTATGTCAAGTACCCATTCACATCTAGTCTCAAATCTCTCCTTTGCTGTCTTACCTTC
This sequence comes from Monoplex corrugatus, assembly GCA_030674185.1. Lineage (NCBI taxonomy): Eukaryota > Metazoa > Mollusca > Gastropoda > Littorinimorpha > Ranellidae > Monoplex > Monoplex corrugatus. The sequence continues at coordinate 35,947,301 of CM060305.1, read as the reverse complement.
TTCCATTCTAAACTATGTCAAGTACCCATTCACATCTAGTCTCACGTCTCTCCTTTGTTGTCTAACCTTCTTCCATTCTAAACTATGCCAAGTACCCATTCACATCTTGTCTCACGTCTCTCCTTTGTTGTCTAACCTTCTTCGATTCTAAACTATGTCAAGTACCCATTCACATCTAGTCTCACATCTCTCCTCTGTTGTTTTACCTCTCTCGACCCTAAACAATATCAAGAGCCCATTCACATCTAAACGGACCGTAGATTGCCCGCATAACGTTATGTACGCCCGACATGACACTGCGCAGTTAGACTGGAAGTCAGGAACTCAGCTCCAGCACGATTTAAGTTTAGTAGTAGAATGTTTAACAGCAACATTGAGGATTTGAATTCGTCCTTGAAAACAAGACCGCTTAAGGCATAAAATGATAGGTAAAAGTGACAGAAAGAACGAGGCAGAAACAAAGAGAGTGATATAAAATAAGGAAATTTCTACCACAGATTTTCCAGAAGGTGGGGATACTATTTATACTGAAAGAGCCCCCGGCATCCCCACGGGGGGAGCCCTCAGTCCATAAACGTACCTCAATCCATAAAAGTAGACTGTTGATTGTCTAAATACGTCCACATAGAAGTACGCGTATGTATTTATTGTAATAAACGGGAGTAAACGCACCATCAGGAAGCTGAAGCCAGTCCACATCTCACTCCATCCCGCAGGACAGGAAGGGGGACCGACGCTCTGGCCGTGCAGAGTCAGGATGGGGGCAGGGGCTGTGCATACCGAGCAGCGTGAGATAAACCTGGTTAAAAACACATCATGAAATGAATCACTGAAAACAATGTGGAATGTACTTCCAGGTTGTCTCTAATTTTTTTCTAGAACACAAAAGCGAGTTTTGGAGTGGTCATCTAGTAGATTGATTGACACAGCAGGTGTCTATATTTCTAGGCCCTGACTGTAGAGTGTTTGTTTATTATTATGTTGATGTTACACGTGAGGTGCTATCCTGTCAGCATGAAAAAGAGAGCATACAGAGCAGTCTTCAGTCCTAATCATGCATATTGATTAACAACTAAAGAAGAAACTGCTCTAATTTGTAGAGTCCTTAGGGGTGTAATATTTCAGCCAGATGGGCAAATAATAACAGTACTGGGTATTAATGGCGCTTAATCTTAAAGAAAAAAAGCCCTAATGGTTTGCAATGATGGGAAAAATAACTGTAAAGAAATCAAAAATGCACAAGCCAAACAGCACCAACACCATACACTTACCAACTCATTGGATGATTACAGTCACACGCACGCACACACACATACACACACATACATACGGAGAGACAGACAGACAGACAGACAGAAGACAAGACGAGACAGACAGACAAACTGACAAACAGACAGACAGACAGACAGAGACAGAGGCACAGAGAGAGAGAGAGAGAGAGAGAGATTAAGGCAACGGGAGACGGGTAATGAAAAGGGGTGTTTATCGAGATGTAAGAAGAGTAGTTTTCAGAGAAAGTTTGAACAAGGACAGAAAATCAGAACTGCGGACTGACAGATGAAGTGTGTTCCATGCAAGAAGTTCATTTCACCTGAGCATGTTGTTTCCCCGTACAGGCATCATGGGCACGGCCTCGGTGGTGGCGAGCCAGTAGGAGGTGATGGTGCGGCTGGCGTAGTTACACACATTGTGGATATCACAGAACAACAAGGGCATGGGGTTAAACTTCTGTAGACATGACCCGGACTGACCTGATAGGGCACACAATAATTATCACTGTTATCAGTGTCATCACCACGATATTGATACTGATAGTACCGCAAAAGGTCGTAGGCAGTAGGAGGGACATAAGAAGGCTAAGGAACAAGAAAAGAAGAATGAAGACGGAACTATGTTCATTTTGTGATATCGTTTACAGTTTCGAGTTTGTTCAAAAGGGATTCAGTGCACTCGGACAATTCAATATGCGCTCACTCACTCTGCCAGTAATTGTCTGGCAGACTCCTCGAGTCCGCGCAAAACCCTATGCACTGGCAAGTTCTTGAAATTGGAGGGGGAAGAATGGGACCTATGAAAATGAACTGATACCCATCGTAATGTCGGAGCATTAAAGATTTACAGCCAACAGGCCATTTGTTATGTTGCGGGCTGGAATCGCACTCGAGAATCGAACCTTGAATCCACGGATCTATCAACAGAAGCAGCCGTTCCAAATTATGTTTACAGAATGTTGTAATACGATGGATGTGATGATAAGCGTGGGTGATTGATATCGATAACGGTGGTGGTGGTCTCGTCGTCTTCGTAGTACATGTAGTAGTAGTAGTGACGACGATATGATAGCCACTATGTTGGTTACAAAGGCGGCGGGATGACGACGACGATGCCGATGATGACAACGATTACGATGATAATAATGATATTACGATAATGACAAGGAAGTGGAGGAGGAGTAATAACCGTCATTTAAAACGCAGTCTTAGCGTTTTGTCTAAACTCCCAGACTAATGAAAACTCTGTCACGAGAGCAAAGTTTTGCACACTAAGTCCACCACGTAAACCAGTCGCCGTGGTGTATGGTTAACGCAACGGACTACCGACTGGAACGTTGTGGGTCCGAATCCCCATCAGTACCTTCAAAAATCATTGTGGGATTTTTCGGCTCTAATCGTCTCCAACCCAGAGATAGGCATGCTATGGCTCATTGGGAAGACTGGAACCACATAGTCGAGTTTCATCCACTTCGCGGATGAACATTGAGGGTGTTGCTCAAATCTTCTGACCAACACCACAGGTGTCTGTATCTCTCGGGCCTGGTTGACGCCAGGATATATTATGATAGTAAGCGTAGAGTACAACCCTGTCATGCAGTCTCAATCCTAGATGGAATTCCATAGCATCATGATTATCAGCCACATCGACATCATCACATCATATAACAAAAACTGTTTCAGCTTCTGTGGCCATTACCGTGGCGTAGAAAATGGGGGAAAAAAGGTGAGCACAAAGGTAACCTCCCAGCGTGCAACGATCCTTAAAAAAAAAATTTTTAAAAAAAAGGCCACCACGTAAAACCAAAATCAGCTGATGTTACCTGATATGTTGGTTTCATGGAATCATCCACCTCATATACACCTTTTTTTCCTTCATTTTTTTGTCAGTTCTTTTTAGATATGTATATATATACTTTTTTTTCCTTTCATCTAAAAGCACATACGTGAATAGACGTTAAACGAAATAACGAACGAACGTAAGCCATTCCGAAAGCCACAGAAACTAGTGTCTTACCTAGATCCTGACTAAAGGCTCTGCCTTCGTCCTCTGAATGTAGGAAGCTGTAGCCTGACCAGATCCTCACATGACCACGAGGACACTGGGGAACACCCGTCGTCTGACTGTGACGCACATACACATAGGCAGACGGACCCGGTAAACCTGTGCAGGTAAAACAAAATTAGTAATCAAGGCATAGACTATTCCACTATTCAGAATTTTTTGCCTAAATGCAGTTTCAGTTTCAGTTTCAGTTTCTCAAGATGACGTCTCCGCGCTCGGGACGAATTCCATATGCACTAACGTCACAGGTGCCATGTGTATGGTGATCATGGCACAAACCTTATGCCTGCACACAAACCCATGAGCTGGCCCCTGTCCTGAGGTCCTACCTGGCCTATGTTTTTATCTCGTCTATATATTTTATACTAGTATTGTATCGGTCTATCATTGAAACATTCTTGGCTACGTATAAATGACATGTGTACCTGTGTATCATATCTTCAAAGAAAAGAACAGATACACGGAGAAATTGGTTTTATCTTGTTTACTGTCAGTCTCCAAGAGATGGTAGGGACAATGTGTGCCAGTCATTACACAAAACAACAGCGGATCAAGCGGTTTTTAGCCACCTGACCAGGATGCCAATTACCCAGCCGGCTCCTCTGGCCCACAACACCAAGTGATCGCGTTCACAACCAGAAGAGGACCACGAGGGCGCTGGACAGATGGGAGTGGAAGACATAGTTTGAAGCTACAACATGACTTTACGCCTGGTTTCCCTTCTAGCTGCACACGGTCAGCTTCACCTTCCCGCAACATCTCACGGTACAAGCAGACGAAAAGTGTCAACTGTTATGTGTTAAGTTATTGTTTAAAGCTCAGCCGACTGCGTAGAGCCATATCAAGGCTATAACCGCTTCAAAACATACACAATACTTCAGCAGGAAAAAAAAGAAAAGACAATTAAGTACACATATCAATGCATTCAACACACCTGAATACAAATGTAAGCGTACCTAAGGACACCAAAACCTATCTAAAAACAGGCATAAATTACCTGAAATTCTTTCCGCATATCTCACCTCCCTAGAGCCAAAAATGCACTTAATACATGTACCCAATTATCAATGGAGAAAAAGTACGTAAGACTTTATCGAACGCATACAGGTGAAAGGACCATGAAGGCAGAAAGTGATAGGTAGAAATGACAGAAAACAAAGGAACAAAGCAGAAACAAAGAGAGTGACAGAAAAGAGGAAACTTCTAGCATAGAACTTCCAGAAAGTAGGGATACTATTTATACTGAAAGAGCCCCCGGCATTCCCACGGGGGAAAAACGTGTCAACTGTCAGTCTCATTTCATAACTTTCTTGAAGCGGAATGTTCATCATTCTTTGTCACATTTGGCCGATGAGACCTTGCTGCATGTAGTGTGATGTGATTACTGCCCGGTAGATGGTGAGGATTCGTATCCAGCATGTTCATGGATTGGTACTGTTTTGTGTGGCCAAGATATGATAAAATGGATGCTTTGCCATAAACTCTTTGTATCTATCATCTTTGCATTGCTTTGCTATCACAGTTAAATATGACCTATGTTCACAAAATGATTAGGAGTCCACTAATAGCAATCAAAACAACATAAATCTTTCTGAGGACAGGAAGAGCGATGTCACAGAATATATGAGCGCTGAGTTTGCACCAGAGAGTGCACAGTCCAGTCAAAAGAACAATCATAAGTTAAACACTGTTAAGATCATATCCATATTCATATTCACATTCATATTTATATTCATATTCATATTTTCATATTCATATTCATACTCATTTCTTTTTTTGTCACAATGGATTTACTATTTGAAATTCTGGCTGCTCTTCCAGATGAAAACATTTCACCGCAATGCAGCGCCACTCATTTTTTCACCAAGACTTTAGACAGG
>CM060305.1:35917085-35939585 GCA_030674185.1 Monoplex corrugatus | reverse complement strand
CACAAACAGCAAAACACCCACAAACAGCAAAAACACCCACAAACAGCAAAAACAGGACACTTTCATTACACCCACAAACAGCAAAAACAGGACAGACTTTCATTCCAACGCACAAACAACAAAAACAGGACAGATTTTCATTACACCCACAAACAGCAAAGACAGGACAGACTTTCATTACACCCACAAACAGCAAAAACGGGACAGATTTTCATTCCACGCACAAACAGCAAAAACAGGACAGATTTTCATTACACCCACAAACAGCAAAAACGGGACAGACTTTCATTACACCCACAAACAGCAAAAACGGACAGACTTTCATTACACCCACAAACAGCAAAAACGGACAGACTTTCATTACACCCACAAACAGCAAAAACGGGACAGACTTTCATTACACCCACAAACAGCAAAAACGGGACAGACTTTCATTACACCCACAACAGCAACAACTGGACAGACTTACATTACACCCACAAACAGCAAAAATAGGACATACACTTTCATTACACTCACAACAGCAACAACTGTACCTTTAATGCCGGACAGCCCAACCCCTGGCTCTCCAGAGTCTCCCTTCGCTCCAGGAATTCCAGGCCGTCCCGGCAATCCCGTGATGCCCACTTCCCCTGGACGCCCTCTATCTCCAGGTTCCCCCTTTCGGCCAATGAGGGCGTCTCCAGGTTGTCCCTTGCTGCCTTTGTCTCCAGACAAGCCGATGCCAGGCTCTCCCTTAAAGCCTATGGGGCCTGGTATTCCTGGGATCCCCGGTTCCCCATCCTCCCCCTGCCGCCAGAATACAAAGTTGGGTAAGTGAGGTTGCTATGAATGTTGTCTTCCAGTCAGAATGTATTGATGTAAGTGAGGTTGCTCTGAACTTTGTCTTCCAGTCAGAATGTATTGATGTAAGTGATGTTGCTATGAATTTTGTCTTCCAGTCAGAATGTATTGGTGTAAGTGAGGTTGCTCTGAACTTTGTCTTCCGGTCAGAATGTATTGATGTAAGTGATGTTGCTCTGAATTTTGTCTTGCAGTCAGAATGTAATGGTGTAAGTCAGGTTGTTCTGAATTTTGTCTTGCAGTCAGAATGTATTGATGTAAGTAATGTTGTTCTGAATTTTGTCTTGCAGTCAGAATGTATTGATGTAAGTGATGTTGCTCTGAATTTTGTCTTGCAGTCAGAATGTAATGGTGTAAGTCAGGTTGTTCTGAATTTTGTCTTGCAGTCAAAATGTATTGATGTAAGTGATGTCGCTCTGAATTTTGTCTTGCAGTCAGAATGTATTGATGTAAGTGATGTTGCTCTGAATTTTGTCTTCCAGTCAGAATGTATTGATGTAAGCAATGTTGCTATGAATTTTGTCTTGCAGTCAGAATGTATTGATGTAAGTGATGTTGCTCTGAATTTTGTCTTCCAGTCAGAATGTATTGATGTAAGTGATGTTGCTCTAAATTTTGTCTTGCAGTCAGGATGTATTGATGTAAGTGATGTTGCTATGAATTTTGTCTTGCAGTCAGAATGTATTGATGTAAGTGATGTTGCTCTGAATTTTGTCTTGCAGTCAGAATGTATTGATGTAAGTGATGTTGCTATGAATTTTGTCTTGCAGTCAGGATGTATTGATGTAAGTGATGTTGCTATGAATTTTGTCTTGCAGTCAGAATGTATTGATGTAAGTGATGTTGCTATGAATTTTGTCTTGCAGTCAGAATGTATTGATGTAAGTAATGTTGCTCTGAATTTTGTCTTGCAGTCAGAATGTATTGATGTAAGTGATGTTGCTATGAATTTTGTCTTCCAGTCAGAATGTAATGATGTAAGTGATGTTGCTCTGAATTTTGTCTTGCAGTCAGAATGTATTGATGTAAGTAATGTTGCTCTGAATTTTGTCTTCCAGTCAGAATGTATTGATGTAAGTGATGTTGCTATGAATTTTGTCTTCCAGTCAGAATGTAATGATGTAAGTGATGTTGCTATGAATTTTGTCTTGCAGTCAGAATGTATTGATGTAAGTAATGTTGCTCTGAATTTTGTCTTCCAGTCAGAATGTAATGATGTAAGTAATGTTGCTATGAATTTTGTCTTGCAGTCAGAATGTATTGATGTAAGTGATGTTGCTCTGAATTTTGTCTTGCAGTCAGAATGTATTGATGTAAGTGATGTTGCTCTGAATTTTGTCATGCAATCAGGATGTATTGATGTAAGTAATGTTGCTATGAATTTTGTCTTCCATTAAAAATGTGACAGAGATTGCCACTCAAGAATCGGCCTGCACAGCCACAGCAGAAAGTGCATGTCATGACCACAACGCCTCCTGGTGCAGACTATCATCTCCTGAGATGTAAAGAGGCCGATGGACGAGTAAGAATGTATTGATGTAAGTAATGTTGCTCTGAAATTTGTCTTCCAGTCAGAATGTATTGATGTAAGTGATGTTGCTATGAATTTTGTCTTGCAGTCAGGATGTATTGATGTAAGTGATGTTGCTCTGAATTTTGTCTTCCAGTCAGAATGTATTGATGTAAGTAATGTTGCTCTGAATTTTGTCTTCCAGTCAGAATGTATTGATGTAAGTGATGTTGCTATGAATTTTGTCTTCCAGTCAGAATGTATTGATGTAAGTGATGTTGCTATGAATTTTGTCTTCCAGTCAGGATGTATTGATGTAAGTAATGTTGCTCTGAATTTTGTCTTCCAGTCAGAATGTATTGATGTAAGTGATGTTGCTCTGAATTTTGTCTTCCAGTCAGAATGTATTGATGTAAGTGATGTTGCTATGAATTTTGTCTTGCAGTCAGGATGTATTGATGTAAGTGATGTTGCTATGAATTTTGTCTTGCAGTCAGGATGTATTGATTTAAGTGATGTTGCTCTGAATTTTGTCTTGCAGTCAGAATATATTGATGTGAGTGAGATTGCTCTGAAATTTGTCTTCCAGTCAGGATGTATTGATGGAGCTCCGTACTATCTTTGATACAGTTGAAATGACCTGATTTATTTCCCTATTTTTGGGGTCTGTGTATGATTTTACGCATGGAGCATTGAACTGGATCGGTTATCATTTTCATATGATTTTACTGTTTTTACAGTGGAGCCAGTAGACAGCTGGATTTTCCAGTAATGTTTGAGAATTTTTGTGTTAGCAGTTAAACTTGGGTGTGTTTTGGGTTTTGTTAGTGTTGTTTTGCTTTTTTAAATATCAACCTTTCTTGATGACTTTTTTTTATATTTATCGTTCTATTATGATTCAGTTTTATAACTTCTTTGACATTGTATGTCTTACGGCTCATTTGTTTTTGATAAATTATATATGCAGAGTATCAAGGACTAGTTGTGAGACAGTTTTAGTGGGACTTAATGCCACTATCCTTAAATAACGAAGTGTTTTGAAGTTTGAGGTTTTTAATGTTTCCTTTTTAACAATGGATAGATGATATTTTTTGTTCGTTTTGTTATGAATCATTTCCTCATAAAAATATGATTATTCAGCTGTTGCTCTGGAAGCAACATGTGGATCAGCGAGATGGAAAAACGAGTAATGAAAAAGTGATTATGCCAATGAACTTGAACCATGTACCGTTCTGTTTTGTGAAGAAGTTTATTGTCTTTCATGTTATTCGTCATTCTAAATCTCTTATACAGTTGGATTGGTTCCGATAATCAAAATTCAAAACTTAATGGTACAAAGCACCAAATAATATACACACTGACATTTTGACCGGGTAGTCCCTGTCTGCCAGGTTCCCCAGGGTAGCCGTCACGTCCTGAAGGTCCTGGTTCTCCGGGTATCCCGTCCTGACCTCTGGCACCCGATGTACCCTTCTGTCCCAATATACCCGGATCTCCTTTGGGGCCGGGGGGACCTCCTATCCCGTGACTACCCGGTATACCGTCAATGCCAGGTAGGCCAGGTTCACCTGTAGTTCACGGGGATAAATTGGTAGCTAAGTTAATATGGATTACTTAAACGAAAATCTCAAACGCAGACAAGAAAACTAAAAACCAAGAAAAAAAGCAACAACATCTGATAAAAATAACTTCTACGTTCTAGTGCAGTTACAGACGATATGTGCATTGTAACACTGATAATGGGTCATACGTACTTGTTTATCATCACCCTTCCCTTGCAGGCCACACATGTTGACCTGAATTTGATAAAGATCTATGACATATTCTGTAAAGAAATCCTCCTTTGCATTATTTCCTGCGATCGGCCTCATACAGACACTGAGACTTGTCTATTTAAACTTATGCTTACAGAAATCCTTTTGTTCCCTACCCAGAATTAAAGTTTGATGAAAATAATGATAAAAGTTTTTGAGAAATCGTTATTGGTACATTTTTAATAATAAGGCCATGTGTATCGTGCGCGTTAAAAGGCATGCAATCAAGACGTGCCATCGGAACGGATTACAAACTGACCGACGATTCCCTGTAACACATTCTGATACCACCACTACACACACACACAACACACACACACACACACACACACACACACACACACACACACACACACACATAACACACACGCGCTCACGCACACACACATGCACGCACAACATGCACAAACACACACACACGCACACACACACATACGCACACACACCACACACACACAACGCTCACGCACGTACACACATACACACGCAAATGCACAAACATACATCACGCGGAGCGGTGGCCCAGTGATTGAAAGTACCTGTCTAGGCTGCCAAAAACCCGGGTTCGAATCATGGACTGAACAACGACTTTTTCTTTCGATTCCACTTCACCTGAAGTGATGGCGTTGGTGCCAGTCTTTTGGATGAGACAATGAGACCAGACCCGGTGTAAAGCACGCATCTACGCATGTTACAGATCCTACGGCAAAAAAGAGCTCTCCCTGGAAAAATCGTATAGTAAATCCACTTTCCTAATTGAACTAGAATAACCCTTTGACTCCCGCTCCCTATCTATCAACTGCAAAAACTTAACCCTTTGGCTCCCACACCCTATCAGCAGCAGGAAGCTGGTGGGCAGGGTGACGGAGTCAAAGGGTTAAGTTTTTGCTTTGCTAGCATGGTTGACGATGTAGGATGCTAGTGGACAGGATGAAAGGGGAATTAAAGGGTTAAACAAAACAAACAGTAGAACAGGTGACTTGCACTGCGAAGAAAACAGGTGGCGTTACACTGCGGCGATGCTCTCTCCCCTTATTTTCATACGGTATAGTCCGTTGTGACAAAAAAAAAAGATATAAACACATTCTCAGGCGATCATTCACTAACTCACAAACAGCTACTCACCTTTAACTCCTGGAAGTCCTATGGAGAATTCTCCAGGTAATCCTTGTGGTCCTTCTCTGCCAGGTTCTCCCGGAAAGCCAAGATCTCCTCTCTCCCCCTTCTCTCCCCGTGGACCTGCTGGGCCTGGAAGTCCGGAAAATCCTTCACCAGGGTCTCCACGATCGCCCTGACAAAGAACATGGGGAAGACTTTGGGTGAGAGCTCGTATGTACAGCATTAGCGAAAGCTGTAGTTGTATGGTGGCTTTGGGTTGAGAGTGGAGTTGGATAAATATGTGCGCGCACGAATACACACATACACATACATACATACATAGAAACATACATACATACATACATACCATACATACATACATACATACATACAAACACACATACATACAAACATACGTACGTACGTACATACATACATACATAATATATACATAATACATACATACATATATACATACATACATACATACATACATACATACATACATACATACATACATACATACATACATACATACATACATACATACACATATACAAAACCATGTACGCGCATGCACGAGAGAAGGTGGAAAGGGCAGGTTAGGGGCGAGGAAGAGAAATACGAACAGACGGACGAAATGTTTAATTACTTGGGCTTCTTCATGAGATCCGCTGACATAGATAACGAAAGGAAGCATGCCATCTTTATTCATGAAATGAGGGAATGAAAACACACAATGTTATGATTACCCTTTATCAAGCGTTCCTATCTTTCTCGGATGCTTGTAAGCACAAACTTTTCTCACACTGAGCAGACGGTACGTTACTGCACAGTTTGCATACTGTGTCTTTTATAGGGTGCTTTATGGGTGTTTTCGTGTTTCCGTCAGCCACTGCACACTGACATGACTTCCAGGATCTTTAACGTGCATATTAACGGGCAAAGTGGTCAAGTAGGTAAAAGTAGGACTTCCAATCACAAGCCCTATAGTTCAATCTACCATGACACCTCCGTCTGGTTGGAAAAGGGTGTCAATTTTTCCGATCTCTCTGGTCAACCTGTATGCAGACCTGCACGTTAAAGATCCTGTAAGTCATGTCTACGGCTTGCTTATGGAAGCACAAACACACCCAGAATGCAAGCCACAACAAGATTTTAAAAATGGCTATCAGCTAATAACTTCTACCGGAAAATAAAGTGCAATCATCATTATCATCTGTATGGGTATACACACGAAGGATGTTTAGATACTAACAGGTCTGTACACCTGCTGACCAAGGGGATCAGAAAAATCGTCACCCTTTACCCACTAGGTGGGAGGTACCCAGCCAGGATTGAACCTTCAGGACCTGAGTGAAAATCCGATGTCTGACGCACCTGACTATTACTCCCCTCATAGTTCTATTTAATTCTTAATTAAATGACGATAAACACACTCCCCCCCCCCCCACCCCTATGTGCCCCTTTACAGTATTCCACTCACTTCGTTGAAAATGACAAAGCATATGAAGATGAAGATCGCTCCTTTATACCTCATGCTCATCAATCTGTCCCCAACATCCTTCCGAAGTCAATCATCCCTCAACTCACCTTCACACCCAAAACGGAAGTGCCAGGTTCCCCCTTGGACCCTGGAGAACCGGGCAAACCAGGTGCTCCCCCAGGACCGTCCACGCCGGGAACTCCAGGCAAACCTTCTGCACCTCTCTCCCCTTTTTCTCCGGGTCGACCCACCCGTCCAGGGCGACCCGTCTCACCCAGAACACCTTTCAGACCAGGCAGTCCGGGCTGTCCTATCAGGCCTAGTTCACCCCGGGAACCTGGAAGTCCTATTTCACCTGGCAGGCCGGGCACACCTGGCTGACCTCTGGATCCTGGTCAGGGATACAGAAAGTTGGTGAGATTGTGTGAAAGTGCTGTGTCATGTAGATTGTGTGTGAAAGTGCTGGGTCATGTAGATCGTGTGTGAAAGTGCTGTGTCATGTAGATTGTGTGTGAAAGTGCTGCGTCATGTAGATCTGTGTGAAAGTGCTGTCATGTAGATTGTGTGTGAAAGTGCTGGTCATGTAGATTGTGTGTGAAAGTGCTGGGTCATGTAGATTGTGTGGAAAGTGCTGCGTCATGTAGATTGTGTGTGAAAGTGCTGCGTCATGTAGATTGTTGTGAAAGTGCTGCGTCATGTAGATTGTGTGTGAAAGTGCTGCGTCATGTAACTAGTTAATAATAATGTAATCAGTTTCTGTAGGAAGATGAGTATTCTCTTGTGACCTTTCTTAAAATATAATCGGTTACTATCTGCAGATTGTTGGCGATGACTGATTTTAAAATGAACACAGATGTCACTGTTACCAGTGCTAGAAAATCTCTTGTCTTACGGGTCTTACAAGCGTGCAATTCCATTAACGAAAATTGTTGTATGATACTTTCTATGCCAAAAGATACACACACACACACACACACACACACACACACACACACACACACACACGCACGCACACACACACACCACCACACACACACACACACACCACACACACATACACACACATACACATACATGATGATGTGAAAACAGGAACTGCTGAAATCATTAAATATTGTATCAACCTATCACAAAGTATCTGTCTTACAGGCTTATCTTGGGTTCTTATGGCAAAAAAAAAGTGTTCTGAGTTGTGAGAGTTCTGATTTCAAAGTTCACACACACACACACACACACACACACACACACACACACACACGCACCACACACACACACACACACACACACACACCACAACACACACTACACACACATACACATACATGAGATGTGAAAACAGAACTGCTGAATCATAAATTGTATCAACCTATCACAAAGTATCTGTCTTACAGGTTATCTTGGGTTCTATGGCAAAAAAAGTTTCTGAGTTGTGAGAGTTCTGATTTCAAGTTCACACACACACACACACACACACCAACACACCACACCACACACCACACACTATACATACATACATAATACATACATACACTCACACACTCAGCACACATACATACACATGCATGCACACACACAACACACACACACACACACACAACACACACACACACACACAGAAAAGAAGAGTAGAGGTTTGACCTTTAGGTCCCTGAACAGTGTTTCCCGGCTCCCCCTGCAGGCCGGGCAGCCCATCCAGCCCGTCACGTCCTGGTTCTCCATCCCTACCCGGTCGTCCTAGCTCTCCTGCCAACCCTGGGTACCCTCGCTCACCCTGAGAAAGCCAAAAACATCCACAACATTAAGAACACGAACAGCGGCAGCCACGTCAAATGCACGACACAATTACCACTCACATTGTCGAGCATACTATTTATTTTGTTTAATACTAAGTACCATACATATGTATAACACAATTAACACTCACATTCTCATGCATTTTATTATTTTGTTTAATAATAAGTACCACATATATGTAACAATATTATCAAATATGTTTCATTATTTTCAAAACTTAATGCTTAAACAACAAATTTAAACACAAACAGCAGACTGACATACGGGCGCAAAAGGCAACCTCATCTGGTCACATCTGGACAGACAAGCTGCAGTAACAAGCGCACATAACTGATATAGACAGCAGTACGACTGCCGCAGCAAACTACTCGTAACACCACATATCAAAAAAGTAATGTATGATTTGAGACTGAAAATACACAAAATATCATATTATGGAGACTCAAATTGCATCATTCGAGACTACTGAAATAAAACCGAATAAAATAAATCATATCAAACACCACATGTATTCGTCGTCTGATGTTAACATTCTTGGCGTAACAAGGAACTGGATGGGGCCGCTATACATGTAGGCCTGTTGAAGTCAATTGCATGTGTGATAATACCAAACCTTATTCCCCCTTTGTGTTCTGGTAGGCGTTGTTTTACCTTCATTCCTCTCCCAGCTTCGCCTTTTTCCCCTTTGTCGCCAGGTGGGCCTTGCACTGTTCCTATCGGTCCCTCGATACGTTCAGGGCGACCTACACACATACACACACACACACACACACACACAACACACACACACACACACACACACACACACACACACACACACACACACACACCACACACACACATACCATACACACACACCATTGCCTTTAAATACACAATCCAAAGTAATGTTTATGAGGCGATACTTTATTGGGGAAGCAGCTCTTTTAAGACAAAAGGGAGATTACATTATATAGACAGTAGACAAATGTGTGTGTGTGTGTGTGTGTGTGTGTGTGTGTGTGTGTGTGTGTTGTGTGTGTGTGTGTGTGTGTGTGTGTGTGTGGTGTGTGTGTGTGTGTGTGTGTGTGTCTTTGAGAACAACAGATTCGTTTTTCAGCTTTTCTATGGTAGATCTTTACCAAAACTGTTGTCAAAGATGTCGTTTAATCAGGACTCGCGATAGCGTAAGTCTGGAAGTTAAGGAGGCAAGTTCAAGATCACATGGACCAAAAACTCAACATTTTCTAAGGACAGTATGTGAACAGCACATTCTGAGAGAAAATCTGTGAAAGTATACCACAGTCAACAAAGCATAAGTTTAATTTCAAGTAAAGTTTCTTCAAGGTCACAGTGACCTTAAAAAGTACAATATCTAGATTTTCTGTGAAAAAAAAAGTGTATGAAAAGGAAGAATGTTTGAATGGCTTGACTATTTATTTCCACTGTGTATGATTTCGTAGAGCACTTACTCGCCACTCTGTTAGGTGTGAATCCTCTAAGTTAGCGCATTTTTTCACGTATATAAATGATCTGTGCTAATACGTTTGATCGGCGCTTGTTTCAAGACATATGATCCACTGTCTGCTTGATTGTTCTCTAATTGTGCGTAAGGTTGCTTATTTACTCTTTACGTCCGATTGTAAAGAATGGATCAGCATGACAATACAGGTTTTTATAATGAACCGACAAGTACCTAAGACTGTAGTATGATGTATCATTTATGAAAACGACGTATATAGTACAGTTAGATCACAGATGATATTCTGACAGAAAACATCTGAAACTTCCCAACAAATCTCCTAATAAACATCATCAAACCACCCTCACCGTCATTACTGTCATAACCATAGCCATCGCTAATCATTATCATCATCACAGTCTTCATCATCATCACTTAAATTGTTCCGTTTCGGCGGAAATAGAAACTTGATCAAGGTGAATATCATTATTCTGGTTTTATTTTTTCTTGTATTCAGAAATACTATTTTATGTCTACAATCTAAATTCCATATATGTACACATGCAAGTAGCTGTAGATACTGATATAAGGTTATCAGCAACATCATCATCATCAGGTGCCCTGCCGCGTGGCGTTGGCGACCATGGACTTTCAACCATCTCTATCTCTCGTTGCCCCCAGCATCTCCCCCACCCTCTTCATCATCAGCCACCCTGCAAGTCCGTCCAGCATTCTCTCCCTGGGTCTACCTGGTGCTCTCTTTCCCTCCAGCTTTCCCGTTGTGACCAGGTGCTCCAAATCCCCCTTCCTCATAAAATGGCCTATAAATGTTGCTTGTCTTTTCCTAATCTTCCTTATCAGTGATCGACTTGTGTCTGCCTCCATCAAGACTGTCTCGTTTGTTTTCTTTGCTGTCCATGGTACTCTCAACATTCTTCTGAGAAACCACATCTCGGCTGCCTCGATCCTGCTCTGGCTTTGCTTGCTGACTGTCCACGCCTCGCATCCGTACAACAGTATTGGTTCTATATAGCATTCAAGGACTCTCTTTCTGATGTTAATTGATAGGCATTTGTTGGTAAGAATGCTTGTCATCTTCTTGAATGCTGTTTTGGCTTGGCCGATTCTGCCAGCTATTTCCGATGTGCATCTGCCGTCTGATGAAATGACCGTTCCCAGGTATTTGAACTTATTAACCTGTGTCAAGGTTGTGCCATTTGCTGTTATTTTGCAGGAGGGGATTTCATGTTTTTTACTGATCACCATGACTTCAGTCTTCCTGCTGTTTAGTTCCAACCCCTTACCTTTGCTTTCTGTTTCTCGTATATTCACAAGGTTTTGTAGGTCCCTTTCATTTTCTGCAATTAGCACGGTGTCATCTGCGTACCGAATGTTGTTTATCATTTTCCCTCCAACCTTTAATCCAGGTCTTCTTCTAGGTTTCTCATGATGCTTTCGCTATATAGTGAAAACAGATCTAGTGACAAAACACAACCCTGTCTGACTCCTCTTTTGATGTTTTGAAAAAAGCTTATATTGTTTTCTATTCTCATTGCAGCTGTTTGTTCCCAGTACATATTCCTGATTATTCGTAGATCTTTTCCATCGACATTGAGTCTCTCCAGTTGGTTGATCAATTCTTCATGTCGTACCCGATCGAAAGCCTTGGTATAGTCAACAAAGCATAAATACAAATCCTTATTCATCTCAACTGACCTCTCTATGATAGTTCTTAGGATGTATATGGCATTAATACTTCCTTTCCCCTCCACAAATCCACACTGTTCTTCTGCTATTTCTCTTTTGATTCTATTCCTTGTCCTCATCATGATTATTCTTAACAGGATTTTTGTTACATGACTCATCAAACTGATTGTGCGATGGAGTTCGCATTCTATAGCCCCTGTCTTCTTTGGAAGTGCAATGAAAATTGATTTTGACATATCTTTGGGGATTTTTCCTGTGTCATAAATTTCATTTAGGAGGACTGTTATTTTTTCTATGCCAAATTCCTCCAGGGCTTCAATCATCTCTGTAGTAATGTTGTCTGGTCCTGGGGCTTTTCCTGGTTTCATCTTTTTCAGTGCTGCTCTGACTTCATCTTTCATTATGGGTGGTCCTTCAAAGTTCTTTTTTATAATGTGTTCTTCGTTTCTGTCATCCTCAAAAAGGTCTTTAATGTACTCTCCCCATCTGTCTAATACCTTGTCTTTTTCCATGATAAGCGTGCCATCTTTTGATTTTAAGCAACCAGTTGATGTGCATGTATTTTTCCTGTGAACAATTTCTTCAATTTGTCTGTACATACCCTGAGGATCCATTTTGTGTCGTTCTTCTATCTCTTTGCATTTTGTGTTCAGCCAAGCTTCCTTAGTTCATTGCACCTGTACCTGATTTCTTTGTTTATCTTCCTGTATATCTCCTCGTTTCTCTTTGCCTTCCTCCTTTTCTCCATCAGGCCCAAAATTTCATTAGTCATCCAGCTCTTTTTCGCTTTTCTATTTGCCTTAGGGATTTCCTCACAAGCTTCATTCTCAACTTTGTCCATTGTTCCTCACTGTCACCAACGTCTTCCAGAGCACTGAATTTGTTTTGAACATGTACATTAAATTTTTGACGTATCATTTCATCTGTTTTCAAGAGTCCAAGGTTTAGTTTGATGTTGCTTTTGGTCTGTTTCCTTTTCCTCAATTTCAGCCTAAACCTTCCCACTACCGGATTGTGGTCACTGTTGCAGTCTGCGCCTGGTAGTGTTTTTGCTGACAGTAAAGAATTTCTAAATCTTTTGTTGATCAGGATGTAGTCAATTTGATTTTTGGTATTATCTCCTGGACTCATCCAAGTCTATTTTCTTCTGTTAGCTGCTCAAACCAGGTGTTTCCTACTATGAACTCATTCATCTGTGCCCATTCTACAAGCTTCCCCCGTCTTACGTTTTGTGTACCAAGGCCATGAGGTCCAACTATATCCTCCACCCTATCCTGTCCCACTTTAGCATTAAAATCTCCCATTATGACTGTAACTTCCTGTGATTTACAATGGACCTTGGCCATCTCTAAAACTTCGTAGAAGTTGTCGATGTCTTCCTGAGTACTTGTCTTCTGAGTACTTAGCAACAAACACCAAAAATATAAAGTTTGTACATACTGATATAAAGTTTGTACATGCTGATATAAAGGTTATCGACACAAAGACCAAAAATACAAAGTTTCTATAGGTCAAACTATGTCAAAAAACTGTACGAAATCCCATCGTTTTACCAAATATAACATTTTGCAATATTAGTTTGCCCAGGAATTTCATGTCCCCACCAATACCAACGACAGTAATACTCCCACAACAACTCACAATCATCAGAGAGAGAAAAAAATGGAATGAAATTGTCAACATACCTGGTGGTCCAGGAGCACCCTGTTCTCCTTTCTCTCCGTGCCGACCCCTCTTGCCCCGTGCCCCGGGGTACCCTGGCTGCCCGTGGTGACCTTTCTGCCCCAACACTCCAGGTTCGCCTTTCGGGCCACGACCAGCGGGGCCAATCGGTCCGGGTCTCCCTGGCTGGCCTGGTTTTCCCGGCGGGCCTGGAAAGGACAGGCCGGTGCGGCCTGATGGACCGGCCATCCCCTTTTCTCCGGGTAGGCCAGGCAAGCCGGGTTGACCTGCGTCAATAACGTGATTGATTGATTAATAAACATGATTACATTGATTGATGATCGATCGATTGATCGATCTACTGATTGATTGGTTGATTCATTCATTCATTCATTCATTCATTCATTGACTGATTGATTAAGACCTGTGTCATTAACTTGCTTGCTTGTTTTCTGCTTGCTTGCTTGCTGATTGATTGATTGATCAATCGACCGATTGATCGGTTGGTTGGTTGCTTGTTGGTGTGGTTGGTCGGTTGGTCGGTTGGTCGGTTGGTCGGTTGGTTGGTGGTTGGTTGGTTGGTGGATTGGTGGGTTGGTTGGTAGATTGGTGGGTTGGGTTGGTTGATTGGTCTGTTGATTGATTGATTAATTGATTGATTGATTGATTGATTGAATCGATCGATCGATTGATTAATTGATATACTGAGTGAGTGAGTGAGTGATTGCCTAATCGATCTTTATTTTCAAGGGTAAAAACAATGACAACAATGAAACAGTGTGTGGTCAATTTTCCATGTCTGCTATTGCTAATATCTACTTGACAAAGCTGACGGGAGTTTAGTGAACCGAGAGAAAGTGCGTTTGGTGCTATAAAGTGACCAGCAAATTACTGGGCAATTACTGGCCGTTTTGATTGGAGTGCATATGGACCTGCCTGAGTGCGATGAATTTCTTTTTCAAAATAAAATCACAAATTCAAAAATTCAAAATCAAAGAAGAAAGCAAAGAACAAAAAAAAAATGTCTCACCTTGAAATCCTTGGCCAGGTTCTCCTTTCAACCCGGGTCTACCTGGCAGCCCATCACGTCCCTGAGGGCCCCGGGGTCCCCTGTCCCCCTTCCATCCCGTGACCCCTTCAGTCACTATGCCGGGCCGTCCTGGTGAGCCTGATACACCTGGAAGACCAGGTAAGCCCTCCTGGCCCCTCTCGCCTTTTATGCCTGTGTATCCCTGTGATAGAGATGGTAATAATGGTGTTTTTGAGAGGGTGCGCAGGATTTTGTTATCAAAGATATTCTTCTCGTTGGTTTTGGTAATGACGGCGATGATGGTGATAATGCTGATGTTGCTGCTAATGCTGTTGCTGTTGTTGTTTCTGTCTTTGTCGTCACTGGTATACATACATACATATATATTATGTATGTATGTATGTATGTATATATGTATGTATGTATGTATGTAAGTTCATATATGAATAATTAGCAAAAGTACAGCAAATTTGCGGTCTATATACATATAAATATATATATATATATATATATATAAGAGAAGAAGAGAGAGAGAGAAGAGAGAGAAGAACAAAAGAGACAGATAGATACATAGATAGATAGACAGATGAAACAGATAGATGGATGGATAGATACATGGCTAGATAGATAGATAATAGAATAATAGATACATACATACATACATACATACATACATACATACATACATACATACATACATAGGTAGATAGATAGATAGATAGATAGATAGATAGATAGATAGATAGATAGATAGATAGATAGACAGATAGATAGATAGATAGTACAGATAATAGACAGACAGATAGATAGATAGATAGATAGATAGATAGATAGATAGATAGATAGATAGTAGTGTGTGTGTGTGTGTGTGTGTGTGTGTGTGTGTGTGTGTGTGTGTGTGTGTGTGTGTGTGGTGTGTGCGTGCGCGGCGTTTGTACTGAAGTATGCTTATGATTATCGAGGAAAGATGAGAGAAGGACACAGACAGACAAAAAGACAGACACACGCAAAGAGGAAGAGATTGCAATCAAACATAAAACGTTTCAACCGAAGACCTATGCATTCCTTAATTATGCTTGATATACAACGATAACTGTGATTGTTCATTAGGCAATGCGAGGTTTACCCACTCTTTCCCCTCTCAGTCCGGGAAAGCCAAATCCTGGCATACCAAAGGATCCTGCAACAGCAAGCACATACACGCATACACATACATAAGCATACGTATACACACACAACATGCACATGCACACAATACACACGCACATACACATGTACACAAACGCACACACAAACACGCACATCACCAACACACACACACACCACACACACACACACACACACACACACACACACACACACACACACACACACACACACACACACACACACACACACAACACACACAATTTAACGATTAACTGAGTGCTACCACTCCATGAAAATTTCAACAGCAAAATCCTAACAGTAATATAAAAAAAAATACACAAAATATGGATCTGATAGTGAAATTCCTTAAGAGCTAAATATAAAAGAAACAAAGACCAAAAGACCAAGAACGACCTGCCTTCAACGACAATCATTTTCATTCATGTGTAACAACAACAAGATAACAACAAGATAACAAGATTTTGTTTTAGCCCAGTGCACAGACACAAGGGAAATGTTTTGGCTATGCATACAATCACACTCACGCCTCACAACAATTACAATATTCAACATCATAAAAGGCAAATTCGTCGGTCATCCACGGAATCGAAGAAACACACGCACACAAAAATCACACACACTTTTCACGCCAAATCCGAGCCACTTAGGAAAAAACATGAAATGTACAGCATGAACAACGTTCAAAGTCAACACAGAACGAAAACATAGCTGTCACTGTTTCACTTTGTTTTGTAGTGAACGCAACATACAAATCAAACACACTAAAAAGCTCGACCCTTCCAGTTCAAACTAAACACAGAAAACACTTTCCAGTTTAAAATCATTGTACGGTATTGACTTAGATACAATAATAGCTCATCTAAACAATGTGAATGACGTTATCAGGAACGCAGTACTGAATATCACGTATCCGTGACTTCGCATAGCGTAGTATGAAATGCAATGATACCACCATACTTACGGTTTCTAATTGACAGAAAATATAAGTATGGTCGTCTGTACAAGATGACACTCACCCTTCTGGCCCTGGAAAAAAACAAATGGCAGCTTTCGTATGGACTAAATTGTCATCAATCTTGTCTTTCGAATAAGACAACACAATCAAATATATTTGCACTCAGTATCCACGACGATAAAATTCGCTTGCAAAGTCCCAAAGCCTAAGCCCAGACATACACAAACCCATAATCTTTGTTTTAATATGAACTATACAACTATGTAAAAAAATATCTATACATACAAGCAAAATAGCAATTTAGAGGAGGTACTGATGGTGCTGCACTCTCTCTCTCTCTCTCTCCCCTCTCTCTCCTCTCCTCTCTCTCTCTCTCTCTCTCTCTCTCTCTCTCTCTCTCTCTCTCTCTGTATTTATCCATGTACGTTTATAGGTATGTATGAATACATGTATGTTTGTCAAAAAGTACGTATAGATCGATGGCCTTCACAATGAAAACTCTCTCTCTATCTCTCTCTATCACACACACAACACACACACACACACACACACACACACACACACACACACACACACTTTACATCTTACATCACACACAACACACACACACACACACACACACACACACACACACACAACACACACACACACACACACACACACACACACTACACACACACACACACACTTACACACACACACACACACACACACCACACACACACACACACACACACACACACACACACACACACACACACACACACACACTTACACACACTCACATATCAGGTTTTGGCATCAGATTAGTGTTAAACTCTGTTGATGTTTTGCTAATGTTCTTGTTGTCTCTCTCCTTCTCTTACCCCTCTAGCTCTACATCTGCCACGGTCCATGGTAACATAGTGAAATACAAGCGTAAAGATCTTTTTTGAGCAAAGGCCGAAAAAAAATCTACCTTAACTAACGCGATTCAAACCCACAGGGACTCATACACCAAGTCCCCAGTTCTGTGTGATTATGCCTTTAGACACAAAATCAAGTGTCATGTAATTTTTGTAATTTTTTTTCCCGGAATCAGGAACTGCCGCCACCACCACAAAAATATCACGGACACTAACGCGACTGAAACCCACCAGGACTTCTATACCAAGTCAAATATACTTGGTACTATTTTCCCGAATCACTAACTGCCGCCACCACGAACAAACAACATCACACACTGACACGCATTCTTACGATATAATGGGGAAAATGGGGAAGTGGAGAAAGGCGGGTTGGGGGAATGATACCTTCTCTCCCTTAAAAGCTCTCAGCATATTGGCACGTTCAGTGGTGTTGCCCGTCAGCTGTCTAAACTCCACACGTCCAGGTGGTCCTGGGGGACCCGGCGGACCCTGCACACGTAAAATAATAGATCATCGTCATCATGTGCCCTGCCGCATGGCGTTGGCGATCATGGCCCTCCATACGAATCTATCCCCTGTCGCTGGAAGTACATATCCCACCCTCTCTGTCCTCAGCCACCCTGCACGTCCGTCCAATATTTTCTCCTTGGTTCTACTTGGTGTTCTCTTTTCCCACAGCTTTCCTGTTGCGACCAGGTGCTCTAATTCCCCTTTCCTCGTAAAATGCCTAATAAATGATGCTTAAAATGTCATAATCTTTCATGTTAATGATCTTCTTGTGTCTACCTCCTTCAAGATTGTCTTTGTTTGTTTGTTTGTTTGTTTGCTTGTTTGCTTGTTTGTTTGGTTTGTTTGTTTATTTGTTTTGGGTTTTTTTTAATGTTTTTTGCTGTCGGTGGAACTCTCAATATTCTTCTTAGCAACCACATTTCAGTTGCCTCAATTTTGTTCTGACTTTGGGTGATGACTGTCCACGCCTCACAACCGTACGACAGTATCGGTTCTATATAACATTCAAGGACTCTCTTCCTGACGCTAACTGATAGGCATTTGTTGGTAAGAAATGACAGACACAGCTATACGTCTTAGGGAAGTAAAAAGGCAGAGATTTCTCAGGGTCACAGTTACGATGGCGATGCCCATCTCCCTGAACACGGTTTTGTATCAGTAAACAGGTGGCTGGAGTGAAAGTCCACTCAGAATATTTTCTTTCTTTTTTTTAACACAAGCGAAACCCCAACCCGCAAAGTCAGATTAAAAGGCAAGGGCTCTCTATCAGTACCAACCAGACTAGACCCCGCACACGTGGGCACTGTTAAGGACATGCCATGCAGAGCACGTCTGTGTCTTAAGTCCATGGGCATAGTTAATGACATATGTAACACGTGCAAACACGATCTGCTGGCTTTGCTCAGGAAATGCTGACCCAGGAAGGGTTTATTATCATGTTTTCTCTACACCTTTACACAGGTGCCAACTCCGGGAAAGAAACAATCTTTACAAATGTAAGGAAGGGTGGGAAATGGAGCGGAAACACGACCCTCTCATAAAAAGCACGCGTCCGTTTCTTCATCCTGTGTTGGCAATATTGTGCTGGGGGGGAAGGGGGGAGGTAAATGGCCGCTTCAAAAAAGAACACAGTTTTTACTGACCAAAAGAAGATTTTTACAGACCAAAAACATCAGATGCAGTAAATCTAGTACATAATGCAGACCACTGTAAATATGTTTTTATGTTAAAAGGAAGCTTTTACACAGTGACACTAAATAACAGATTTGTAAAAAAAAAAAATTACGTAGCCTGGTTGATTTTTTAGAGTGTCTTGGACATAAGAATCATGTGTCGAGTTCGACTCTACCTCGCAACATAAACATCGGCTTGTTTGCTGCCAAATTATTGTGGTATTGTCAGTATTTCATGCGTCCTTATCTCATCCCAGTTTCAAGATCTCTTTAGTGCATGTGGTTTTGTGTAAAGTTTGCCAGATAATTGCTGGAAGATGTGTGTGGAGCGCATATGGAATTGTGAGAATAGAATGGATCTCTTAAGAACAAACATTAAACCTTTATGAAAAATCAGATAGCTTTTATGATTTTCCGACTTGCTGTAAATCGTTTACATAATTAATGAATGCTTGGTCGCATGTAAATAAAGCAGAATGTCAAAGCCTTGATGAGTACATAGCCTCTATTTTCTGTATTCATTACAAGTCATTTGTGTTGTTTGCGCATATGAAATCGTCCGCACATGACATTTGTTTTACAAAAAAAGAAAATAAAACTGAAATTTCTGAATGATTTTATTATTCTTGACAACAGTGACATGCAAAGAAAAGTTCAGGGAGCTGCCAAACGCGCCATAATCTCTTGTTGTGATTTTTTTATTCGGTGACATCATGCCTTTCTTTTCATGTCTTTTGGCATTCCTCTCCTTTTATTTTTACTGTAGCCTATGTTAAGGTCAAGACATGTTACAAACTGAAACTAGTCTTTCTTTAGACAACATGGAATGATGTATCTATGTATAGATGTTCAAGATTGTAATTATTTTCATGGTGACTTAAACAAAAGTCATCGACTGTCGTGTATGTTTCTCCCTTTTTTTCTTATTTTTATCACAGATTTGTTGTCCTTTTCATATTTGTTTGTTGGTCTGTGACATCAGTGATCAAGTTTGTGTGCGTATATGCGTGTATGTATGTATGTATGTATGTGTGTACGTGCATGTGTGTGTGTGCCTATGTGCGTGTGTGTGTGTGTGTGTGTGTGCTCATGCGTGTGTGTGTGTGTGCATGAGTTGAGTGTGTGTGTGAGTGCAATGAGTAAAAATGAGTGAGTATGCGCGTGCGAGTGTGTGTGTACGTGCGCGCGCGCGTGTATGTGTGGTGTGTGATGTGTGGTGTGTGTGTGTGTGTGTGCGCGTGCGTGCGTGCGTGCGTGTGTGTATTGTGTGTGTGTGCGTGCGTGCGTGCGTGGGGTTTTGGTGTGTGTGTGCGTGTGTGTGTGTGTGTGTGTGTGTGTGTGTGTGTGTTGTGTGTGTGTGTGTGTGTGTGTGTGTGTGTGTGTGTGTGTGTGTGTGTGTGTGTGTGTGTGATATCTGACCACGAATATCACGTCAGTTCAGCAACATTAAAACAGTAAGTTAAACACTTGAAATTGTATTCGTACAAAATGTGACCAATAACGACAATAAAACCACCCCCTTGCACAGACAACCAGTCTGACCAGTCTTAGACCAGTCAAAATACCTCTAAAGAAAAAAAAACCAGAACAACTTACATAACGACCAATGCCCCTCGGACCACGTGGACCCTGTCAAAAGAAGTGAAACGTTATATGACAGATATATTGTAGAAATATGGTGTCTAGGTACTGGCTGCCAAACAAATGAATATCAACTATACATACTTGTACGAAAAAGTAAGGCAAGAAGGCATAATTGTTTACATGATTGACTAAGGTTTTTATGTACAGATATACATGTACATGTGTGTTGGCCGGCTCTTTTGATACAGCTGTGGACTCATAATCTGATGTCTAAAGTTCAGACACTGTCCCTTACATGAACCTTGGCTTGTTTATTGCCTTATAGATCCAATATTTCTGGTGGTGTCAGTGTTGGAAGCATCCTGTCCCTCCTCTCCCTCATTATTTCAGAACCTTGCTAGTGCACAGAGTTTTAGCGCAGAGTCAAGGAGTTTGCCTGATGACTGCTACCAGATTTGTGTGCAGCGCATACGGAGTTTTTCCAATTCGACAATATGTTCTTAACAAAGTCCAAACTCTGATATTTTTCTTACCCGTTTGCTTCATTAGCTAAAAACAAGATAGACAGGAACAATACTCATGCAATGGCAGGTCTGTACACATGTTGACCTGGTAGATCGGAAAAATCTCCATCCTTTTCTCCACCAGGTTGAGGTGTCTACATGAATCGAACTCTGGACTTTCCGACTGGCAGTCCGACGTTTATCCATTCGACTACTGCACCCGTCTGTAAGTTCATTTTTATAATGAATGTCGGTATAACGTCACAATTCAAGATCCTGAAAACAGGATCACGACAAACTGACAGCCATGTTGGTTTCTTGACGGGTTAAACATGAAACAGGATCACGCCAACTGACAGCCATGTTGGTTTCTTGATGGGTTAAACATGAAAACAGGATCACGACAAACTGACAGCCATGTTGGTTTCCTGATGGGGGATAAACCTGAAAACAGGATCACGCAAAACTTACCACATGTTGATTTCTTGATGGGGCTAAATTTGAAAAACAGGATCACGCCAAACTTACTACCATGTTGAGTTTTTGATGGGGCTAAACTTGAAAACAGGATCACGCCAAACTGACAGCCATGTTGACTTCTTGATCGGGCTAAATTGAAAACAGGATCACGCCAAACTTACTGCCATGTTGATTTCTTAATGGGGCTAAACCTGAAAACAGGATCACGCCAAACTTACTGCCATGTTGATTTCTTAAAGGAATTGAACCTGAAAACAGGATCACGCTAAACTTACAGCCATGTTGATTTCTTTATCAAGCAAAACATGCGACCTAAATTGTAAAGACATGTCCCTAAACTGTTAAAAAATCGACACTCACGCAGATTTTTTACGAATGTAGTTAGTGTGAATGTGATAACTATTTCAGTCAAAAGGTAATTGTCATGGAAATAAGTACTATTATTTTGAAAAGAACTGAAGAAATATGCGAAAATATAAATCATCTCTCATCCTAATAAGAAGGGCAGCATGGCCGCGAGAACAAATTGGGGTAGATACCTACCGGCTTTCCTGCCAAACCGGGTAGTCCTGGCTGTCCTATGTCACCCTGCACACAGAACACACATCAAGGGTACGTCACTACGTGATCGGGTCAACGCTTCTCTCCCTTACTCCTCTATTCTTCTCCTTCAAACACCAGCTGCTTGACGAGGGCAGGTGAGTGCAAACTAGTGACTAACTGCTAAAAAGTGTGTGTGTATGCGTGCGTGCGTGTGTGTGTGTGTGTGTGTGTGTGTGTGTGTGTGTGTGTGTGTGTGTGTGTGTGTGTGTGTGTGTGTGTGTGTGTGTGTG
>CM060305.1:35892085-35902085 GCA_030674185.1 Monoplex corrugatus | reverse complement strand
TTTTTTCCTTTATGTTTTTATTTGTTGTTGTTGTAATGTTGTTTGCTACTTCCCTCTGTTTCTTTTTTTTTTCTTTTTTTTTTTTTTTTTTTTTTTTGTTCTTTGTTCCGTTCGTCTTACTGTTTTCATGTTGTTACGGATCTTGGTTGGTCGGTTGGTCGGTTGGTTGGTTGGTCGGTTGGTCGGTTGGTTGGTTGGTCGGTTGGTCGGTCGGTTGGTTGGTTGGTTGGTTGGTTGGTTGGTTGGTTGGTTGGTTGGTTGGTTGGTTGGTTGGTTGGTTGGTTGGTTGGTTGGTTGGTTGGTTGGTTGGTTGGTTGGTTGGTTGGTTGGTTGGTTGGTTGGTTGGTTGCTTGCTTGTCTAATTGTTTGCCTCCTTTCTTCTCTTTTCTTTGTCCGTTGATAGGTGGGTAAGTAGAGGTGTTTTTGTTTTCGCTACTTGCTTTTTTATTCTTCCTGTAGTGCCAGTGTGGATGTCTTTCTTACAAGATAAGTTGTATTTCAAAGATACAATTAAAAAAAGACAGCACTCCGCATGTGACCAAGCCAGTACAGTTAACTCTTCAAAGCCACCTGAAAGAGACGGTCAAGAGGCACACGTACGGACTACAAACAGAAGACTCAAACAAATCACTTCACCCGAAACGCGCGACAAAGGAGGAGTCACCGTAGCGTCAGATGTCTTAGCGGGCCACAGTGATATATAAACTGACTGTATACGATCCTGTCAGAAAGGATTATCCTTCTAGTCTTACACTGATGCCAGTGCTCAGCAGGATAAGCTGTGAGCTTTCATTCCGCCCTCCAGTGTAATATGTCAGCTGTGTTTATAATGAAACATTACGTCCAGTCTCTTTTCCTCCTCCATCTTTTTTTTTCTCCTTTTTCCTCTTCTTCCAACCCATCTCTCGCTTTTTTTTCTTTCATTTTTCTTTCTTTCCTTCTCGTTGTCGATGTTACTGTTGTTGCGTTTCTTTCTTTTTCCTTATCTTTATCCCCCTTCTGCTCCTTTATTTTTTTTTCTTTTTCTCCTACTTCTTTTTCTTTTTCCTCTACTTCTGTTTCTTTTTCTCTTACTTCTGTTTCTTTTTCTCCTACTTCTGTTTTTTTTCTCTTACTTCTGTTTCTTTTTCTCTACTTCTTTTCTTTTTCTCTACTTCTGTTTCTTTTTCTCTTACTTCTGTTTCTTTTTCTCTTACTTCTGTTTCTTTTTCTCTTACTTCTGTTTCTTTTCTACTTCTTTCTTTTCTCTACTTCTGTTTCTTTTTCTCCTACTTCTTTCTTTCTTTTCTTTTTCTTTCTCTACTTCTGTTTCTTTTTCTCTTACTTCTGTTTCTTTTTCTCTACTTCTGTTTCTTTTTCTCTTACTTCTGTTTCTTTTTCTCCTACTTCTTTTTCTTTTTCTCCTACTTCTGTTTTCTTTTTCTCCTACTTCTTTTTTTTTCATCTTTACTTACTTCTTTCTTTTTCTCTCTTCTTCTTTTTCTTTTTCTTCTTTTCTCCTACTTCTGTTTCTTTTTCTCTTACTTCTGTTTCTTTTTCTCCTACTTCTGTTTCTTTTTCTCCTACTTCTGTTTCTTTTTCTCCTACTTCTGTTTCTTTTTCTCTACTTCTGTTTCTTTTTCTCTCTACTTCTGTTTTCTTTTTCTCTACTTCTTTTTCTTTTTCTCTTACTTCTGTTTCTTTTTCTCTCTTCTTTTTCTTTTTCTCCTACTTCTGTTTCTTTTTCTCTTACTTCTGTTTCTTTTTCCCTCTTCTTTCTTTTCTTTTTTTCTTTTTCTCTACTTCTTTTCTTTTTCTTCTCTTTCTTTTTCTCTTATTTTTTTCTCTTACTTCTGTTTTCTTTTTCTCTTACTTCTGTTTCTTTTTCTCTTACTTCTGTTTCTTTTTCTCTTACCTGTCTTTTTTCTTTTTCTTTTCTCTACTTCTTTTTCTTTTTCTCTTACTTCTGTTTCTTTTTCTCCTTACTTCTTTTTCTTTTCTCTTACTTCTGTTTCTTTTTCTCTTACTTCTGTTTCTTTTTCTCTTACTTCTTTTTCTTTTTCTCTTACTTCTGTTTCTTTTTCTCCTACTTCTTTTTCTTTTTCTCCTACTTCTGTTTCTTTTCTTGTTTCTTTCTCTTACTTCTGTTTCTTTTTCTCTACTTCTGTTTCTTTTTCTCCTACTTCTTTTCTTTTTCTCCTACTTCTGTTTTCTCTTCTCTTTTTTTTTCTCTACTTCTTTTTCTTTTTCTCTTACTTCTTTTCTTTTTCTCTTACTCTCTTTTTCTCTTTCTTTCTCTTCCCTATTCTTTTCTTTTTCTCTTACTTCTTTTCTTTTCTATTCTTTCTTTTCTCTTACTTCTTTTCTTTTTCTCTTACTTCTGTTTCTTTTTCTCCTACTTCTTTTTCTTTTCTCCTACTTCTTTTTCTTTTTCTCTTACTTCTTTTTCTCTTTCTTCTTTTACTTCTGTTTCTTTTTCTCCTACTCTTTTCTTTCTCCTACTTCTGTTTCTTTTTCTCCTACTCTCTTTTTCTCCTACTTCTTTTCTTTTTCTCCTACTTCTTTTTCTCCTACTTCTGTTTCTTTTTCTCTTACTTCTTTTTCTTTTTCTCCTACTTCTTTTTCTTTTTCTCTTACTTCTTTTTCTTTTTCTCCTACTTTTTTTTTCTTTTTCCTTACTTCTTTTCTCTTTTTTCTCCTACTTTCTTTTTTCTTCTTTCTCCTACTTCTTTTTCTTTTTCTCTTACTTCTTTTTCTTTTTCTCCTACTTCTTTTTCTCTTTCTCCTACTTCTTTTTCTTTTTCACTTACTTCTTTTTCTTTTTCACTTACTTCTTTTTCTTTTTCACTTACTTCTTTTTCTTTTTCTCCTACTTCTTTTTTCTTTTTCTCCTACTTCTTTTTCTTTTCTCCTACTTCTGTTTCTTTTTCTCCTACTTCTTTTTCTTTTTCTCCTACTTCTGTTTCTTTTTCTCCTACTTCTGTTTTCTTTTTCTCCTACTTCTTTTTCTTTTTCTCCTACTTCTTTTTCTTTTTTCTCCTACTTCTGTTTCTTTTTCACTTACTTCTTTTTCTTTTTCTTTTTGTCAACGATGGTCGTGACTGTATCATGCTGAAGTTATTTTCTGTTCTTTATAAACATTCTCCCTATAGATTTGTATCAATAAAGGCCATGGATTCCTGACCATTACCGTTTCTTATGTTCTAATTTGCATAAAAATATGTGACGATAATATGGACAGAGCCTGCGAATAATAAAGCCAGTGACAAGAGTAGACAGTGCTCCTGGTTACAAAGTGCTATCCGTGATCTTTTGGTATGGATACTGTAAACTTCTTAGACAATTTGTTAAAGACGTTGTTAGAGTAAAGATGGAACACAGTTAAATAGACAAAGACAGAGACAAACACGTAAAACGACAAGAAAGAGAAAGGGGAAAGAAAAAGAGAGAAAGAGTAAGAGGAGAAAGATGGGTGAGTTAGTGTGTGTATGAGAGAGAGAGACAAAGACTGAGAGAGACAGAGAGAGACAGAGACAGAGAGAGACAGAGAGACAGAGACAGAGTATTGGACACAACTAGATCTTAAAAAGTAACAGTAATTTAGGGAGTGACCCCTCCGGATAGGTATTACACTGCCCCGAAGTCCGCTAAGAAAATGAAGCTGTGAGATTACAGATCTCAGGTTAAGATTTTTGAATACTGTGTCATCCGTATTCCCCTCTACGTACGCTTCCAAACAATGAGCAGGGTCATATACCAATTCTTCATTATGTGGACTGAAGATCACACGCAAACTCTTCTCCAGAGTCAAATCTTTGCAGTCAGACAGGAAAACTCCAGTCCTACCTCTACACCAACCAGGCCTCCAGATAAACACCTAATTCTCTGACTCCTTCAGCCTATCCACCTGCTTCAACAAGCTTCCTGCAAGAACCAGGAAAAACAGGAAAAAAAAGAATCAGAACGCGTATTTAATACAGCCAGACAAAACAGGCGCAAATTTTCAGGCAAGCGTAAGATCACAAACATACAAACGCCAAATACAAAAATTAGGAGAAAAAGACTGAAACTTCCCTACTGCTTTGTCCAGTGTGAGAAAACTCCATTGTTCATTGTTTGGAAGCGAAAGTAGCGAGGAATACGGATGAAACAATATACAAAAATCTTAACCCGAGATCTGTAATCTCACAACTTCATTTTCTCAACGGAGTTATTTCTCACACTGGACGAAGCAGCAGGGACGTTTCAGTCTTTTTTCTCCTAGTTTTTGTATTTGGTGTTTGTGTGTTGTGATCTTACGCTTGACAAAGGCCAGTTGGCCGAAAATTTACGCCTGTTTTGTCTGGTTGTATCAAATACGCGTTCTAATTCTTTTTTTCGTGTTTTTGTTTTTGTTTTTGTTTTTGTTTTGTTCCTGTTTGCTTGAACGCAGGCAGTCGCACTTGTTTTGGATTTCGTATTGTGTAAGCTTCCTGCAGGAAACTAATCGAAGCTGATGAACAGACCGAGAGAATCAAAGGATTGAAAGAGGGAATGACGTCAGTAGACAAGTCTCAAACGACGGCGGGAGAGTTGAACTTGTCATCAGTGTTTTATCGGGTCAGACATGAGCTTGAGTCCGTTAATCTTTTCTTAGTTAGGTCAACCTTTAACAGTACAGACACCCGTGTTTACTCGTGTAGGCTGGTCGCTGGTGTCTGACCTACATGCCACCGCCAGTAAAAACAACAAGGTCATGGGTGTTGACATTGCCACCAATTGATGTGTGTGGAGCTAAGCCGGTGTGAGTGCATTTTCTACGCTTCTCTGCCAACTAAGTCGGACTCTTTACATTCACGTCTTTTCTTAGAGCTGTACACTTCTCTACCATACCCGTGTTCTTTCAATTACAGTCTCAATGCCGTCTGTGCTCTACAATTAAGCAGTTTTAAACTACCATAAGCCAACCCACAAGAAGAAACCTGCACATTTCTTTGGGTTAACCTACAAGAAAAGACCCATGCCATATCTTTGGGTACTCCAAGTTCACATCATACCCAGGTTCTTCCAGTTAATGTCTCACTGCTGTTAACCCTTTAACTCCCGCACCCTGTCTGGCAGTATCATGCAGTGTCAATCATGCCAACAAAGCAAAAACTTAACCCTTTGACTCCCTCACCCTATCCACCAACTTCCTTCAGAAAGCTGGAAGATTGGATGAGGGAGTAAAAAGGTTAAGTTTTTGCAGTGATGGATAGGATGTGGGAGTCAAAGGTTTAGCTACAAGGAGTTCTCAGTACCGAGTGGCTATGCGATCAATCATCAGAGGAGATCTTGTTGTGCGATCCATGAAATCATCTTCAAGTAATGCTGTTATACTTCAGATACATGATACGTAGGATACAATCTACGAAGCCCCTGTTTAGGACACGACCACCGAGCCCCCTACTGATAACGGCAATTGCCTAGTCACGGGTCCAGATGAGTCGGCGTTACCCCTGGTGTGAAGACCGCCGCTGCATCTCTTCAGTGACAACTCCCACAGCCGATACTGAGGCCTGTGGCATCAACTTACCCCTGGCAGAGACACAGCAGGTAAGACAAGACACTGAGGTCATCATGAGAGGTGGGTATGAACAGCCCACAGAATGTGATACCACATTCACAATGCTGTGATGATTGATGAGAATGAGGACGATGACAAGCGTGATAAGAATTTCTTTTCAAAACATTTCAAGTCTGTACGCTGTATTACACTCGTTTACAATAATACTGCGCACTTGTGTTTACCAGATAGGTGCCTGTCGTTTTGATCAAGAATTTTGAGTAACACCGTGAAATGCAGAATGCATATTAAAGATCCTGTAAGTTATGTCAGCGGCTGGCTAATGGAAACATGAAATCTACCAGCACGTTCGTCAACTAAAGATGCAGGATGTGCAGCAGCATAGTGGAATGTAGTCAGCTCGCGCAAGAGCTTCAGTCATCCATGTTCCACTAAAAATTCCGATAATGTGCAATGCGCGGTAAATCCACTTGAGTTTGGAGAAGAGCTCTATACAAGCACTATTTATGATGATGATGATGGTGGTGGTGGTGGTGGTGACGACGACGACGATGACGATGATGATGACGGCAACGACGATGACGACGACGATAATGATGATGATGATGATGATATGATCATGATGACTGATGATGATCATGATGATGATGATGATGATGATGATTCCACTTAATAATAATAATAATAATAATTACAATATTTATATAGCGCAAAATCTTGATAGAAATTTTATTCTATTTGTCGTTTCAGATTATCAGTCTTCTTTCTAATACTCACGGAACGTCCTCTCAAGTCCGTGCATGTGCATCCCCTGTTACACTGCCCCTGAAAACAACAGCAAATTTTGATTTTTACAAGCATTTCTGTGGTCATTATCTGTTCACCAGGAAACAAACTCTAACGTAATGCACCACATTTGGCTGTTTGACTGATTTTTTGTTGATGTTGTCGTTGTTGCTGTTGTTGTGGTGGTGGTGGTGTTAGGATTCAGCAGGGGAAAAAAACACCAGAAAACAAAAATAAAGCAACAATAACCTAATTGACACCTTCAGAGTCATGTGGCTCGTATAGTTTCTTTTATGCTCGGCATATGTGTAATCGTGTGTAAAGTGAAACGTCTTGACCTTCCTTAAGCATTTCATTCAGTAAAACATGCATACTCTTTGTGTACGTCTTAGATTATAAGTTGAATACAAACGATCAACGATGTTACAACAATTCATAAAGGGTTGAAACAAATGTGCACAATGACAGGTACACAGACAGAAAAAGACGACAGTATGTTTGCAGACTATTATTCCACTCCTGGGCAAAAACTGTGAAAACGAAGACTTGGCAGGTGTTCTTTCAGTTTCCACGGTGTATCGTAGGGATGTGAACATGTGAACAAGGCCTAGTGTAAATATTTAACCCTCTGGCATTCAATACAGCCAGAACCAGTTAAAAGTCACTGGTGTTCAGTCCCGCCAAAACGGGACATAGGAACTGGAAGCATATCCTTTTCTCATGTTGATTTTTAATGTTTACTACATTTAAATCAAAATTTGCTTGGGAATGCTCAGGTTAAAATGGAATGTCCAGTCTATGTATAACAGATGACACATCCCCAAGACTAATCGAGATGTTCATTCTTTAATAACAACTAACACATACCCAAAGCTAAATGAAGTGTCCAGGGCATGAATAACATGACACATCCCCAAACCTACATTAAATGTCCACTTTATGATACATTCCCAAGATTACATAAAATGCCCAGCTTGTCATTAGCAATTTACACATATCCAAGACTACATCACATGCCAAATTCATCAATAGCAGTTGATACATCCAAAGACTACATGAATATCTAATGTATGAATAACAATTCACACATCCTCAGGTCTGTATCAAATGTCCAGCCTGAGTAACAACTGAGACATCCCCAAGACTCCATAAGACACAGCTGTATTTGCAGCATTAGGTAAAAAAAATCCGAATGCCGAGGAGCATTTAGCTATTAAGAATTCAAATGTTGAAGGGTTTTAAACCAAACAGTGAAGGGTGCTTCAACAGTCTTCACACAACATTCCTGCGCGTGCATACGTCTTTATTTTACACTTACTTCAACAGTCTTCGCAAAATTCCTGCACGTGTGTTTGTCTTTAATTTATGCCTAACTAGGTGCACCCAAAGCAAACGTATTGTTCACTTCTAATCCTTCTGTTTAGCCTTATCAGGGGCCTGAGATGTTTGAACACGTAACTGAAG
Source organism: Monoplex corrugatus (assembly GCA_030674185.1). Taxonomy (NCBI): domain Eukaryota; kingdom Metazoa; phylum Mollusca; class Gastropoda; order Littorinimorpha; family Ranellidae; genus Monoplex; species Monoplex corrugatus. The sequence continues at coordinate 35,894,311 of CM060305.1, read as the reverse complement.
TCTGACTCAGGCAGCTAGGTACAAACAGGACGTACAGGACATACCTGTTACAACCTCCCACTTTTCCCAGGTGATTGATGAGATTTACAGGTGACGAGAGTGTCTGGTCTGCAATTAATCGACAAGAACAAAAACAAACTGTGTGGAGTTGTCAAGCAAGGTGCATGCAAGGTAATAATGACAGACGCTATTAAGTTCGTTGAATTCGTTTGGAAATGCACAGATAGTCGTTTTAATCTCTCTCTCTCTCTCTCTCTCTCTCTCTCTCTCTCTCTCTCTCTCTCTCTCTCTCTCTCTCTCTCTCTCTCTCTCTCTCTCTCTCTCTCTCTCTCTCTCTCTTTTCTCTCTGTGTGGTACATGAGCTATTTCTACAGGCAGCCATTTTGTTAGTGTTTACCAGCTTTCAAAACATTATGTTTCGCATTATTTTGTGTCCGTGTGTGTGTGATACCAAGAACAGTGCTAGAGACAGACCCAATTTTCAAAGAGAAATAAAGTGTATTCAAATTTCAAGTTGCAAATCTCTCTCTCTCTCTCTCTCTCTCTCTCTCTCTCTCTCTCTCTCTCTCTCTCTCTCTTCATCTATCTCTATCTCTTCCTCTCTCTCCTTCTCAAAAGCTCGCTCTCTCTCTCTCTCTAAAGCTCTCTCTCTTTCTCTAAAGCCATCTCCCTCAAAGAACACTTATTTTTAAACCACACTTGACAAAGGCTGACAAAAGCCTCTGTGACCACTATGGCATTTAAACACAGTCAACAGACAAGGTGCGTTGTCAGACCGGTCACCCACTAACCATGCCAACGTACATGAGGACCATGAAAAGAGGAGACACCATTTGACCGATAAAACAAACCTCCAACCATCTTGGTGATGACTCAGTATACGTAGGAAGTTGTTTGAAGACTACCTACTCCGCCAAATACCTACTCTCTCTCTCTCTCTCTCTCTCTCTCTCTCTCTCTCTCTCTCTCTCTCCTCTCTCTCTCTCTCTCTCTCTTCTCTTTGTCGGCGGTTGGTGGGTGTATTCTCAGCGTCCGTTTATTTAACACTTGTGTGATCTAAGTGTTTGCATGGCGTCTTCAAATAGTTTCTTGGGGTCGCGCTTACTTTGACTGTGATTGCTACTTGTGATGACACATATACAGTGTGTTCAGTTCAATTCTTTACCCCAAAACTGCATGCATCTGCTTTTACGTCATCTTACGTAAGCATCGATACTGAAGCATGCGAAATTCTTATCTTGTAATGTTTTCAAGAGTAGGAATGCCAGGCCATGGTTATCTTTTGTCTAAGGAACATTGTGTGTTAGGTGTCAGATTTTTGTGAAGCAAAAGATGGATACAAAAGTTTTTAAGCAATCTTTTGTCAAAGAACTGGCCACAAAAGGCTGAAACAAACACCTTTCTTAGAAAATGAGACTTGTACCCCCACCCCCATTGTGTGTCCTTATGGAGAACTAGATCAGGACATGAACTACATCCACAGACGACAGCCATTTTTATCCTGAAAATGGGTTTCCAGGTGAAAAGGCAACGAGAGGAAGAAGACGAGGAGTGGGAAGGAGGGGATTGTTTCATATCCCTGAAACGAGGCTCTGTGTTCCTTCGTTATTTCATTTAACGTCTATTCACATACGTGCTTGTAAGACGAAAAAAAAAGTGTCTATGGGGTCAATGAATCTATGAAATCATGAAGGCATTGTATCATATGACAATTTAACGAAGAAGAGAAAAACAATCAGAACATTACATCGATCAGGCTTCATGAGGCTCTGTGTGTGTGTTTCCTGTGGTCTCGTTTGCTCGTGACTGTAATAGTTGCTACTGCTGATGGGATAGCCATGTATATGTTCTTTTGCCATATGTTTTTGTTGCTTGCATTTGAGTTGTCATAAGATGCGGTGGGTACTGGCGTCATAGGCATCACGGAACTGAATTCGGGTCGAGTCTGAATATGCATGAATGTGGTGTGTGTGTGTGTGTGTGCGTTCGTTCTTTGATTTAACGTCTTTTCACTATAGTGATATTAGACGGTGTGTGTGTGTGTGTGTGTGTGTGTGTGTGTGTGTGTGTGTGTGTGTGTGGTGTGTGTGTGTGTTGTGTGTGTGTGTGTGTGTGTGTGTGTGTGTGTGTGTGTGTGTGTGTGTGTGTGTTGTGTGTGTGTGTGTGTGTGTGTGTGGTGCGTGTGTGGTGTGTGTGGGTGTTGTGTTTCAAGTCCTGTTTAAGGAT
>CM060305.1:35859585-35887085 GCA_030674185.1 Monoplex corrugatus | reverse complement strand
CAGTCTTTCCTTGCTAACATGATGTCTGGAGGTGTACTGTCTTCAAGAGTGATTCATCGCACTCAGACAATTTCATACGTACTCCACCCAGCCTGCCAGAGTTTCAGGCAGACTCCTTGAGCCTGCGCACAAGCCTATATGCTATCAAGCTCTTGAAATGAGAAGAAAGAGTTGGAGACCTATAAAACACGGACACCACCAAAATGGTTGAAGCATTAAGATGGGTAGCTAACAAACCAATTTTTACGTGACAGTTTTCAGTTTCAGTTTCTCAAGACGACGTCTCCGCGCTCGGAATGAATTCCATATGCACTAACGTCACAGGTGCCATATGTAAGGTGATCGTGATACAAGCCTTAAGCCTGCACATAAACCCATGAGCTGTCCAGGTCCTGAGGAAAAGTTGCCAACAGCACCCGGTGTTCCCAGGCGGTCGGTTATCCAAGTACTAACCGGGCCAGACGTTGCTTAACCTTCGGACGAGAACGCGGTGTTTTCAACGTGGGACTGAGCTCAAAGCTTGAGATCTTGTGTCCACGACTCTAGCAAAAGGTTTTTGTGATTGATTTGCACCTCAGGTGATATGGCCGACAGGGATAACCCATCCCAGGAAATGGGGGAAAGGGGGCTTATCTAATCCCACACTGACACCACCAGAACAACAATGATGTTAAGATGGGACAGTGAGATGGCCAGTTTTAATATAGCGCATCCCGGGATTCGAACCACAACCATTAGCATGTGAATCCGACGATCAAACCAACTGAGCTACTGGGGCCCGCTCTATCAATAGTGCCAGCCAGTCCGCATAAAAACATATGTCGCTCGCCCAAAGGACAAATCCATGGCTCCTGCGTTATGAACGTGGGAGTTCTCACAACCTTTGGGCAAGGCATAGATTTTTCTTTTTATGTGTATGTGGCCCTGTTAGGTCGGCTGGTTAGAGCACCATGCTGATTACATACAGGTCGTGAGTGTGACCCTCAGCGTCGGATCACATGCTATGGTTGTGGGTTCTAATCCCGGGATGCGCTACATTAAAACTGGCCTCCTCACCGTCCAATCTTAACATCATTGTTGTTCTGGTGGTGTTGATATAGGATTAGATAAGTCTCTCCTTCCCCCACATTCCTGGGATGGTTGTCCCCTTCGGCCATGTCTCCTTAGGTAGGTGCCGACGTTAAAACTAAACCAAATCAACCAGTGACCCTCAGGCGGGTGACAGGTTTTATGACCGCCATTCTAATCATGCAAAGAGTGTGGGTTCGATCCTCTCTAATATGCCAAAGTACATGTATACAGAACGTAGAGTGACAGACTTAGGAATAGTTATGTGAAAATACAAATGGTTACAATACCTCTGGTCGGTACAAGACGTCAGGCCATGACTGGGCATCTGAAACACACCATGAGGAAACACTGCTATTGTAACATAAATAATGATAAAAGAAAGTGAATGAATGAGTAAAGAAAGAAGGAAATAAAAAATTATCATCATCACCATCACCATCACCATCATCATCATCATCATCATCATCATCATCGTCATTACCATCACCATCGTCATCATCATGCATGCATGCATACGTACACACATTCATATGAAAACATATACATGCACACGTACATACATACATACATACATACATACATACATTACATACATACACATGCACATACATACATACATACTACATACATACATACATACATACAAGCATGCATGCATATGTACATACATAAATAAATACATACGTATTCATATATACATAATACTTTGTATGCTGTTGCATGCACTCTCTACTCACACACACCACACACACACACACACACACACACACACACACACACACACACACACACACACACACACACCATGTGCACTGTAAAATAAATATTACAGATAAAAGATGCCTGATTTCTTTGTTATCTATTATAGTGGTCGTCAGAGATTGCCTTCAAATAAAAAAACATCGTTATAATTAACACTATCATATTCTGCTGACGAGATTAGTCTAAATATTTCTTGGTTGGTTGGTTGGTTGGTTGGTTGGTTGGTTGGTTGGTTGGTTGGTTGGTGGTTGGATGGTTGGTTGGATGGTTGGTTGGATGGTTGGATGGATGGATGGTTGGTTGGTTGGTTAGTTGGTTGGTTTCTGTGTATGTTTGTTTAGTTCCCCCACTTGAACAATGCCCTCCAACAAGTCGAAAAGAACAGAAGAGAAGCCCTCCGGTCGATCCACGCACATTGTGGGACACCGGGAAACGAGACAGTAGACAAACTAGCAAAACAGAGGAGTTCAGGAAGACCAACCAGACAACACGCCTCAGGTGCAGGCAGAAGAGGAGCAACATCAGATCAATTCTTAAGCCACGGACAGAAAGGGACACTACCACCCACATTCCAGACAGCAGCAATGGTCCTATTGAAGCTTCGTGCCGGTAACAATCGGCTGAATGCCCATATGAACCACAAGTAAAAATTAACGCCATCACCAACCCTCTCCTGCAGTCAAGGGGACTAAACAGATGGAACACGTTGAAGTCGCCTCTATCAAGTGGATCGACAGGAGACAAGGTCGACAACTCTTGTGACCACCAAGCTCCATCGCAGCCAGCAGCAGCAGCAGCAGCAGCATCATCATCATCATCATCATCATCATCATCATCAAGTGCCCTGCCACGTAGCGTTGGTGATCATAGCCCTCCATATGCATCTATCCATTGTTGCCGTAAGCACAGTTTCCACCCTCTCTGTTCTCAGCCATTCCGCAAGTCTGTCCAATATTTTCCCCTGGGTCTACCCGGTTCTCTCTTTGCCTCCAGCTTTCCTGTTGTGACCAGGTGCTCTGATTCCCTATTCCTCATAAAATGGCCTCTAAATGTATCAGGAACTGAAAAAAGGGCCACAGTCATCGCCAGATGTGGGCTGACCTTGTAGGCGGCCAACGAAAGAAGAAATTTACTTAAACTGTGTGCTCATGACAGAGAAGTGGAGAGACAGACGGAAACCTGAATGAGAAGTTCTCATCCGGATCATATGACCAACTTTTTAACAGTCGTAAGACGAAACCAGAAAAGTCCTTTAGACCAAAATGAACAGAAAAGTCCTTAAGACCAAAATGAACAGGACATGTCCATTCAGTGGCAAAGGAGAAATCTTAACGGATAAAGATAAATCTTGGTGTGGAAACGGACAGGGAGAGGGTGGGTTCATTGGGCGGTGTCAGACAGACCACTAAAGCAGTGGCCGGCCATTTGACCATGACACATGCGGTCCCTAGAAGTCCTACTAGTTTACATGGCACATTTCGGGAAAGGCATCCGACCTGACTTGTACCTGGGTAATTTAAAGTGAATGTAAGATGTGAAGAAACATCTCCTCTATCTTTCCTTTACGCGTAAGAATGTTAGTTTAATTACTTATCTGAAGTTTTACGTCCCAAGTCCAGTGACACGAGAAAACTTCTAAAGACACAGACAGGCATAGAGTGACTTAAAGAGGAAAAATAATTCTATCAGAGCGTATCCTCGTAACATAAGCTTTCAGTGTTTCTAACAACTCAACAGGATTACACATAGGAATGTGTAAGATAAAAACTGACTGTCTTAAATAAATGCATTACCGTGTGCACCCTTTTAAAAAGTGGACATCTGCGGGACGTCTATCGTCTTTCAATTAAATTCAATTAAACATCGTTGCACCAAAGAGCAGAATGCACTTTCTACCTGTGAAGGATAGGGATCAAAAATTGAAAGGCAGACAAATAATCAGTGCGAAGAGGGAGGAAGTTGGAAAGTACAGAAAGAACGAAGGACAAAACACGAAAACGGTTGTATCGCAGTCACAGTCATAAATCTCGGCAGGTACAAACATACCAACGGTTTGGTGTAGTTCTTGGGACTGGTGGTGCTATAATTCATGTTTCTGGCATGGAGAAATCGTTGGATGCCATCCATGGGGTCAGGGTCATTATTTTACTGTTTAAGTGTCGAGTGGTGTTGTCGAGGTGATGGTGGTGTGTTGCCGTTTTGTTTGGTTGTTTTGTTGTTGTTATTGATTTTTGTTTGTTTTATGCGTGTTATTCTTATGCTCACACTTATGTATGTATGTATGTTATTCTTGTTGTTGCTGCTGCTATGCTAATATTGTTAAATATCATACTTCATGTGCATAAACTACCGTCATACAAAAGAATAAAACATAACAAGGAATAAAATATATACACCAAGAAAAAAAGAAAACAATATGAATACGGTAGAAGGATGTTTCAGTCTGCCAATTCCCTTTCTCCTCAATGTAATATTTTGAATCACTGTGACTCCAAAGGACAGACGTGACATGATCTGAAATATCAGAATCAGAGAAGTGAAGAACTGATGGAACACCATGCTATCATCATACTCATCTGTATCAACTTATGTGGTTTGGTCATTTGTAGACCCCAATTTGCTGATAGGCCATCTGTAATCATCCTTAACTCATTTTCATCTTTTTTTCGAAGTTGCACACACACACACACACACACACACACACACACACACACACACACAACACACACACACATACAAAAACATATATTATATATATATATATATATATACATACACACACGCACGCACACATACACATACACACACACGCACACACATACAGAGAGATATGTGCGTATGCATATGTATATACATTTATATCTAGGTCAGGTCGGATAGATGTATCCGCTACTGGTAACCTGGAACCTAGTACTACCTGTCACAGGGTCAAATTGCTGGCGACTAAACCAGCAACCCCACCAGTCCTCTCAGGAGGATGGTGAGGAGGGTGGCTAGAAACCCTGGTGGAAATAAATTAGATCCATCAAAGGGCGCCAGCTCTGGAGAGCTACCCGCGGCCATCTAGCTAAGGGAGTAAACCCTGACAGTAAATCCGGTGTGGGGCCTCTAAGGCGGTTGGATGGCAAACTTTGTCACTTTCCGGCAGCTCCTGCGGCCGCGTTGGCACCAAAACGTAACAGCCCTGCTGTTCCTTTGGATCTGTCAGCGAGGTGGAGAGGGGGGACAAGTTGCATGGGCAACAGCCTGTCTTCCATATTACACTGCCCAGGCTTACATCCGTCCATTCATCCACAAACACTCTGCACCTACGACCTGGAGAGGACACTCCAGCCTCGCTACTAACACTAGTGTCGGCACAACACGGGAAGCAACAGATACCGGTGATAAGTCATTGCTCAACTGGCGTAGAGCTGACGCCAGGGGTTGCTTTTGACGGTGGGAGAGACCTTCGTGTCTTACTGGACAGCTACCGCCCGCCTAAGCTGGGCAGCCCCCAACCAGTTAGGTGCTGTCCCGCCACGACCTGCCTTCTTCATTGGGTGCATGAAGATTAGGAGAAAATCTGACAAGCAGGTCGTTAATTACCGCACCAAACAAAAAGAAAAATTCAAATTCAAGAAACGGATCAGGAAAAGGATCAGCAGTGAAACTGGGCTGTTGAAATGTCCGAACAATGATGCCTGGGCTCTCCCAAGATCTGCAAGACATCAGCGACGCCAGAAAAACCGCCGTCATAAACAGCGAACTAAAGAGGCTCAATATGGACATTGCCACTCTGCAGGAAACACGGCTGGCTGACTCAGGAACACTAAAGGAAAGGGACTACACCTTCTTCTGGCAAGGAAAGAGTTCTGATGCCCCAAGAGAGCACGGAGTAGGCTTTGCAGTAAGGAACAGCCTGCTGAACATGATTGAACCAGGCAGCGGCGGTTCAGAACGACTCTTGACTCTCCGCCTCAACATCACCGAAGGCTATGTCACTCTCATCAGCGTTTATGCCCCAACTCTATCCGCCTCTCCAGACACCAAGGATGAGTTCTACGAAAATCTTGCATCAACCATAAGGAACATCCCCAGGACAGAACAACTTGTTCTCCTGGGCGACTTCAACGCCAGAGTGGGTGCAGACAATGACTCATGGCCCTTCTGCCTCGGTTCCTTTGGAGTGGGGAAAATGAATGAGAATGGACAGCGACTGCTTGAGTTTTGCGCCTGCCATGAACTGTGCATCGCCAACTCCTTCTTCAAGACAAAGCCTCAGCACAAAGTCTCCTGGAGGCATCCCAGCTCAAAACATTGGCACCAACTGGATTTGATCCTAGTAAGACGTGCCGCTATCAAAAACGTTCTCCACACTCGCTCTTATCACAGCGCAGACTGCGACACAGACCACTCTCTGGTTGTTGCAAGATCAGGCTACAACCAAAGAAGTTCCACTGCTCAAAGAAACAAGGGAACCCTCGCATTGACGTCAGCAAGATGTCTCAGCCAGATCTTGTAGAACAGTTCGCAGAGGCCTTTCAGAGAGAATACGATGCATTGCAGCCCAGAGACTCTGCCACTGAGAGATGGGAAACGCTACGAGACACCATGCACCGCATTGCTATGGCCACCTTTGGGAAGAAAACTGTGAAGTCCCACGACTGGTTTGAGGCCAAATCATCAGAGATGACTCCCACTGTTGAGGCCAAGCGTGCCGCACTCACCAAGTATAAGCGGTCACCCAGTGAGAAGAACCTGCAAATCCTCAGGGCTGCCAGAAGTAAGGTTCAGCTTAACGCCAGGCGCTGCGCAAACGAGTACTGGACAGAGCTCAGCGAAGAGATACAGAGTGCTGCTGAAAGAGGCAACATCCGAGGAATGTATGATGGCATCAAGAAGGCACTGGGACCAACACAGAGCAAGATCGCCCCCCTCAAATCCTCCACTGGGGAAGTAATCAGCAATCCTAGCCAACAGATGGAAAGATGGGCGGAACACTACTCCGACCTCTACTCCACACAGAACATGGTGTCCCCCTTAGCCCTCGATGCCATCAAGTGCATGCCGGTAATGGAAGAACTTGACGCAGAGCCAACTGTGGACGAACTCAGCAAGGCCATTGATAGCCTGGCATCAGGGAAGGCACCTGGCAATAACGGAATTCCCCCAGACCTCATCAAGCACTGCAAGTCTTCTCTTCTGCACCCTTTGCACGCAGTTCTCTGTCAGTGTTGCAATGAGGGAGCTGTACCACAGGACATGAGGGACGTCAAGATCGTCACCCTGTACAAAAACAAGGGCGAAAGGAGCGACTGCAACAACTACAGAGGTATCTCGCTCCTCAGCATTGTTGGCAAAATCTATGCTCGGGTCCTCCTAATCCGCCTGCAGAAACTGGCTGAACGCGTCTACCCGGAATCACAGTGTGGTTTTCGAGCAGAGAGATCCACGGTAGACATGGTCTTCTCCCTTCGCCAAATCCAGGAGAAGTGCAGAGAGCAGCGGATGCCCCTGTATGTGGCATTCATTGACCTCACCAAAGCCTTTGACCTAGTCAGCAGAGATGGCCTTTTCAGGGCTCTCCGAAAAATCGGCTGCCCCCCCAAACTGCACAGCTTAATTGAGTCCTTCCACTCAAACATGAAAGGGATGAAGCAGTTCAACGGAAACCTCTCCAATCCCTTCGACGTACGCAGCGGTGTGAAACAAGGCTGCGTCCTGGCCCCAACCCTCTTTGGAATCTTCTTCGCTCTCCTCCTGAGGCATGCATTCAGCACAGCGCAAGAAGGGATCCACCTGCGGACCAGATCAGATGGCAGGCTCTTCAACCTGGCCCGCCTCAGAGCAAGGACAAAGGTCCGTGAAGCCCTCATCAGAGACATGCTATTTGCCGACGATGCCGCAGTTGTGACCCATACTCAGCGGGACTTGCAGTCACTAATGGACCGCTTCTCCCAGGCCTGCAAAGATTTTGGTCTGACCATCAGTCTTAAGAAGACAAACGTCCTGGGCCAAGACACGCCATCTCCACCAGCCATCACCATTGATGACTACGAGCTTGAAGCCATCCATCAATTCACATATCTTGGGTCCACCATCACCGATAACCTCTCCCTTGACACAGAGGTCGACAAGAGGATCGGGAAGGCAGCCACAACACTAGCCCGCCTCACACAAAGGGTGTGGACAAATCCCAAGCTGACCACAAAGACAAAGATGGCTGTATACAACGCCTGTGTCCTCAGCACCTTGCTGTATGGCAGCGATGCGTGGACCACGCATGCTCATCAGGAGAAAAGGCTCAATATCTTCCACCTGAGAAGCCTACGGCGCACACTTGGCATTTCCTGGCAAGACAAGGTGACCAACACCGAAGTCCTAACCTGCGCTGGCCTCCCAACCATGCATACCATGCTGAGACAGCGTCGGCTGCGCTGGTTGGGCCACGTTCACCGCATGGAAGATGGTCGCATCCCAAAAGACATCCTTTATGGTGAGCTTGCCACAGGGCAGAGAAACAATGGCCGCCCACAGCTGAGATACAAAGACGTTTGCAAGCGTGACATGAAGGCGCTTGAGATCAACACTGAGTCCTGGGAGGACCTCGCAGACGACCGCAACAGCTGGAGAACTACTCTCAAGAAACAGCTGCGGATTGGTGAGGACAAACTGTCAGCTGCTGCAGCAGAAAAGCGAGTTCGCAGAAAAGGGATGACAGCCAACAGACCAGCATCAGCATACACATGAGACCGCTGCGACAGATACAGCCTCTCTCGCATTGGTCTGTACAGTCACAGGCGACGCTGCTTGGACCAAGCAGACAGCCCATCTAGACATTAGAACGGATGTACTTTGTCCATGGTCAGTCATGATCGAAGGAGGCCTACTATACATTTATATATACATATGCATGTATGCATGTATGTATGTATATGTATGTATGTATGTATATATGTATGTATGTATGTATGTATAGTATGTAGATAGACAGACAGATAGATAGATAGATAGATAGATAGATAGATAGATAGATAGATAGATAGGTAAGGAAATAGTAGGTAGGTAGCTTGATATAGGTATATAGATTATACATACAAATCCCACTACACACACACACACAACACACACACACACACACACACACACACACACACACAGACACACACACACAACATGCACACATAACACACACACCAACACACAACACACACACACACACAACACACACACACACGTACTTCAAATTGATAAAAAATGGACCAAAAAAACCTGCAGAGTTTATGATTAAATTAGACAAAACGACGCCAGACAAGGATTGGGAGGTAACTGCATCAGATGGCTGCAAAGTTTTCCAAACACACGAAAATGTTGAAAGATCGGGTATGAATCAATGTACAGAAATAAATGCATTGCCCCTGGGTAAATTGACGACTGGCTGTTGCAATATAAACCTGGCCAGATAAGAGGGGCGGCATGGGCTACACATTTCAACACTTCGCTCATCCTCTGTCTGGCTGGTCCGTTTTCTATCTGACAATAACGTCATTAATATCGAAGCAGTGTGTCTGCTTTTATTTCTGTCGATTTCTATTCGTTTTCACTCTAAACAACATTATCAACGTGAAGACGTTAAGATGTTCATACTCATAGCTTGCATAATACTTTCAACACGCTGATTTAATTCGTTGTTAAATTTTCATCGGGCTAATCTGAATGAGAACCTGTTAGAATTCATATTTTATCCTCTCTCTCTCTCTCTCTCTCCTCCCTCCTCCTCCCCTGTGTGTTTGTGTGTTGTGTTGTGTGTGTGTGTGTGTGGGGTGTGTGTGTGTGTGTGTGTGTGTGTGTGTGTGTGTGTGTGTGTGTGGTGTTTGTGTGTGTGCGACATTGCACTTCATAAGATAAGAAAGCACGTGATTGAAATACTGTCACATCCACAAAGAAACAATCAGAAGACGACGAAGGGGCGGGGACGGTAGGAAATACAAATATAAATGTCTGACTCCTCAAAGTTTGTAAGGGCATTGGCTGGGAACATTAGAGGGCAGAGTAATCAATGAAACAATAGACAGTGACAAAAATGACTAATATTACCACAAAGGAAGTCTGCGACATGGTAAGCAGATAATGATTATTGGGGTAGTTATGTAACATATGGGATGGTAAGAGAGAGAGAGGGGGAGAGAGAAATAGAGAAAGAGGGAGGGGAGAGAGAGAGAGAGATGGGGAGGGGTGGAAACTGATAACAGAAAGACTGGGAAACATCATCGAGAAATATATTGTTCAGAAGAATGTATAACCCGGAAAAGTTTCTTAGAGCTGTCCCTTTGTAGAAATTAATAGGGTGACATTCATGCTGATATGAAATACAAATTGACTTGGTATGTATGATCTACTATTTTCAATCCCCCTTTTGAAGAGGGAGACTGTTTTCAATAGACGAAAGAGAGGCTGTGTGTGTGGACAGCGAAAAGCCTCAGTTTGATTGATTGATTGATTTGGTTCAATTTTTACGTCGACACCCACCTCTGGTGATATGACTGACGGGAATAACCATCCCAGGGAAGAGGGGGAAGAGGGTATCTAATCATATACCGACACCACTAAAACAACAATGATGTTTAGATGGGACATTGAGAAGGCCAGTTTTAATGTAGCGCACCCCGGGATTCGAACCCACAACCATTAGCATCCCTCGCTCAACCAACTGAACTACTGAGGCCCGCGAAAGCGTTAGAGGGAATAGTTTCGCCTTTTATAATTAGATCGCCTATTTTAAAACACAGATCCGACACAACGATAAATCACCAATCTATAGTGTAAAAGAGCAGGACTTTTTTTTCGAGAGATAGGTGGGGAGGTGGGGCCGGTCACCATTATTAACACTGTGAACATACTTTATTTGATATGTTTGTCTACGGATTCCTGTCAAGTTGTGGTCACATTTTTAAGATAGGTAAAGAGTTAAAACCAAGTAAATTCAAATGTGATAAGTAATATTTAACGTCACAATGAAGCCCAATTGTGTCCAAGTAGTTTTCATGTCACCATTAGGAAGAGCGTTTACAATAACGAAACCTGTCTTGTAACTAAACCTTTTTCGTTGCATGTCAAGATTATGTTGTTACTAGAACTATTCTTAAGAATTAGATCAGCTAATCTGAAACACGCACGCGCACACACACACACACACACAACACACACACACACACACACACACACACACCACACACACATACACACATACACACACACACACACACACACACACACACACACACACACACACACACACACACACACACACACACACACACTATTGAAAAAGTATGTCAAAGTAAAATGAAATCGACCTCGGAGAGAGCGACAGTTTGGTTTTTACCATCTATGTAACACATATCCTATCCTCCTCCTGATTTTGACTGTACTTGTTTAAAGACTACCACAAGGCCATGCCATCGTTTATTTACAAGAACAGACAGATGAAGTGCTTCTTCTTACAAGTGAATGGTAAAAGTTGCTGTTCATTCTTTCTGAGGCTGCCACGACACGATAAATCAGACAAGGAAGACAACTATCCCTGACAAACGTAAATAGTGTCCTGGAGCACGCTTTCCAGGAAACAGCCTTCTTCACAGGGAGGAACTGCTAAGCGCATAAGTGCCCAAACAACAGAAGATAAGAAATATAGTCAGAGGAAAATAACTTTCATGAACAATGTGGAAACTGTCTTGCCTGAGTTTTGACTTTTCTTTGAAAAGTTGCCGTACTGATCCAACAGACAGAGACACGAAACATTAAAAACCAAAATACATTATCAAGAATAACGAACAAGGTTTCAGCTAATCGCAAGTATCCTGACAAACAGAAACCCGCTGATGTATTTTAAAAAGTGTCATAATTAAAAACAAAGAGACAGACAAAAATAACAATTATTTACAAACATGAAAACAAAGAGGCAGACAAAAAATAATAAACAAACAACTCTAAAACTTATTTCACTACATAATATCTGAAATGTTGTAATATAATAATGTGATCATATTCAGAATTTTTGATGAGAAAAGCACCCATTTACACACATAAGCAAACAGACAAAATATAATAATTACCAAACAATTCTAAAACTTATTCACTACATTTCTGAAATTTTTGTAATAGAAACAATGTGACCATATTCAGACAGTTTTTGGCGTAAACATGCACCATTTACCCACATAAGTAAACGCTTGACGATTATCCCCTCGTTGTGATGCGCACAAATCGCCAAGTCTTGTAAATAGTGTTTCAACATCGGTCGTCTGTCAGTGACATGCATGTACAGTCGTGTGAAGACAGGGATGAATGAATTCGGTCCTCCTACAACTCTCGCGCCCCTTCTCCATCCGTGGAAAGGACTGTCCTGCACTTGTAACAACCGCCCGACATTATGTGAGCACACGTAAGTGACTTGCTGTTGTAAAGCAGAATTAATTGTCTGTAGGTCTCCGCCTGACAAATGGTTGGTGTCCCAGCACTAGGATCCTAGTCCTTGCCCTGTCTGGACTGTACATTAGGTGCTTGCCCTGTCTGGACTGTACATTAGGTGCTTGCCCTGTCTGGACTGTACATTAGGTGCTTTGCATTGTCTGGACTGTACATTAGGTGCTTGCCCTGTCTGGACTGTACATTAGGTGCTTTGCATTGTCTGGACTGTACATTAGGTCCTTGCCCTGTCTGGACTGTACATTAGGTGCTTGCCCTGTCTGGACTGTACATTAGGTGCTTGCCCTGTCTGGACTGTACATTAGGTCCTTGCCCTGTCTGGACTGTACATTAGGTGCTTGCCCTGTCTGGACTGTACATTAGGTGCTTGCCCTGTCTGGACTGTACATTAGGTGTTTGCCCTGTCTGGACTGTGCTTGCCCTGTCTGGACTGTACATTAGATGCTTGCCCTGTCTGGACTGTACATTAGGTGCTTGCCCTGTCTGGACTGTACATTAGATGCTTGCCCTGTCTGGACTGTACATTAGATGCTTGCCCTGTCTGGACTGTGCTTGCCCTGTCTGGACTGTACATTAGGTGCTTGCCCTGTCTGGACTGTACATTAGATGCTTGCCCTGTCTGGACTGTACATTAGGTGCTTGCCCTGTCTGGACTGTACATTAGGTGCTTGCC
Source organism: Monoplex corrugatus (assembly GCA_030674185.1). NCBI lineage: Eukaryota > Metazoa > Mollusca > Gastropoda > Littorinimorpha > Ranellidae > Monoplex > Monoplex corrugatus. Next base: position 35,874,109 of record CM060305.1, on the reverse strand, counting down.
CTGTCTGGACTGTACATTAGATGCTTGCCCTGTCTGGACTGTACATTAGATGCTTGCCCTGTCTGGACTGTACATTAGGTGCTTGCCCTGTCTGGACTGTACATTAGATGCTTGCCCTGTCTGGACTGTACATTAGGTGCTTTGCATTGTCTGGACTGTGTTTGCCCTGTCTGGACTGTACATTAGGTGCTTGCCCTGTCTGGACTGTACATTAGGTGCTTGCCCTGTCTGGACTGTACATTAGATGCTTGCCCTGTCTGGACTGTACATTAGGTGCTTGCCCTGTCTGGACTGTACATTAGGTGCTTGCCCTGTCTGGACTGTACATTAGATGCTTGCCCTGTCTGGACTGTACATTAGATGCTTGCCCTGTCTGGACTGTACATTAGGTGCTTGCCCTGTCTGGACTGTACATTAGGTGCTTGCCCTGTCTGGACTGTGCATTAGATGCTTGCCCTGTCTGGACTGTACATTAGATGCTTGCCCTGTCTGGACTGTACATTAGATGCTTGCCCTGTCTGGACTGTACATTAGGTGCTTGCCCTGTCTGGACTGTACATTAGGTGCTTGCCCTGTCTGGACTGTACATTAGGTGCTTGCCCTGTCTGGACTGTACATTAGATGCTTGCCCTGTCTGGACTGTACATTAGGTGCTTGCCCTGTCTGGACTGTACATTAGGTGCTTGCCCTGTCTGGACTGTACATTAGGTGCTTGCCCTGTCTGGACTGTACATTAGGTGCTTGCCCTGTCTGGACTGTACATTAGGTGCTTGCCCTGTCTGGACTGTACATTAGGTGCTTGCCCTGTCTGGACTGTACATTAGGTCCTTGCCCTGTCTGGACTGTACATTAGGTGCTTGCCCTGTCTGGACTGTACATTAGGTGCTTGCCCTGTCTGGACTGTACATTAGGTGCTTGCCCTGTCTGGACTGTACATTAGGTGCTTGCCCTGTCTGGACTGTGCATTAGATGCTTGCCCTGTCTGGACTGTACATTAGATGCTTGCCCTGTCTGGATTGTGCTTGCCCTGTCTGGACTGTGCTTGCCCTGTCTGAAATGTACATTAGGTGCTTGCCCTGTCTGGACTGTACATTACGTTCTTGCCCTGTCTGGACTGTACATTAGGTCCAAGCGACAGAGCTGTTCAAAGAACTAATAAAACAAACTTGGACGACAGGTTGATAGATGGCTGCAAGAAAAAGGACCAAAGGAAATGTACACCCACAAACGTGTACAAGTTTGTTCCCATTACATTTGTACCAAAAAATACGGTGTTTCTTGCCAGGGGAAAATGTCCGTGTTATGCAGTACAAGAATGAGTTGAAACTTGAAAGAGTAATCCTCAAAGATATTAAGTATTACTGGACCTGTGTGACATCTTGGCCTTTCAATACTATACACACATGAAAAAAGCAACTACATGAAGTGAATTTTCTAACTGTGCAGAGATACAATTTGACAGACTGACAGGCAGAGACAGACTAACGGACAGACTATAAATGTGTGATGCTTCTTTTCATGCATAATGGATCATTCTTTTTAAGTGATCCTACTTTTGCCATTTTATCAAACTTGCTATTGACTCATTACGTTACTACGTTTATTTAACGTCTGCACAAATTACTGAACTATATATACCGGGTGCTTAATTTCAATAGCATCACATCTATCTTATCTGAGCGTTTTGTTTCGATTTCAAGTACGAAAAATAGTTGTTTCTAAATCAAATGACTTACTGTTTATTTCTTCCAGTTCTGTAGCATGTTATGTACAAAAACAATATAACAAATCAACAAGTGAAAATTATTCTGGAGAAAACTAGTACTAACAGAAAACTGCATTCTAGACTCTATTTTGTTGAAAAGCCTAACCAATGGTTAAGTGAAGATAACTATGAGCAGCCACACGGCGACAGAACATGTTGTCACCTAGTGAAAAATCCTTTCAACACCACACATAATTTTTGTGGCCACGTCGCACGTATCACTACCTACACTATACTGATGGCAGACATACAAGTGTTTGCCGTTAAGGAGCAAGCGGAAACAAGTGTCAGAATATTCAAAAATAAAAATACTGTATAAAAAACGTGATTGAACAGACACGTTTTTACTCATCTTGGTCGTGAAGTTGGATAGATCAAGCTCATTCATGAAGAGATATACATTAGTATTACGTATTAGTGTACTTTAGCACGAAACTCATGTCATAGCAGTTTTCCTTTGTCTGGTGCCTACAGGCATATTTTCGTAATTTTGACTCAGACTAAATGGATTGAAATGTCTATATTAAAATCTACGCTGGATGATATTTTAATGGTAAAACTGTCAATAACAGCCAAAGGAACTCTACCAGAAAAGAAAATCAAGAATCTTTATCGCTATCAGAAAACTGTATCATTCCTATTCATGTATTGTGCAATTCACAAACTCTCCGTAATATCTCTCAGCACATTTTTCTTAAAACTGTGTCATTCCTATTCAGGTCTTGTGCAGTTCAATAAACTTTCCAATATCTCTCAGGCACATTTTTCTTACTCAGGGACACGTGCACGCTCGAAATATATACACATTATTCCACACGAGTAAAAAGCATTCATTCTCGCTATTCTAAGAAGACTGAAAGGCACGTACAACTACAAGAACTGACAGACAATACAGACTGAACAACACTTTAGACAAAGTGAATCAAACTGAACAGAAATTTCGGGTCAACCTGCTTTTTGCGCCAAACGACCAGTCATGTTACCCTGCAAGCCTGTGTCAGACTGTCTGCAGTACACACAAGCAGGACACCATTAAAGACCTCAGTAAAATAAACAACTTGAGGTTGTTTACAAGACCTGTGCTCCATCCGCCAGCTCCTTGGCAACTGAGACAGCCATAGTGGTTTTGGTTTGTCGTGTTCGTTATACAATGAAGTTTCTGTGACGTCTGTTTTTTTTTTTGTGATGAAAATTGTTATCGTGCTTATCCTTATGTGTTTTCTGTTGTGCTATGTGTGTTGTGTTGTGTGTGTGTGTGTGATGTGTGTGTATGTGTGTGGTGTGTGTGTGTTGTGTGTGTGTGTGTGTGTGTGTGTGTGTGTGTGTGTGTGTGTGTGGGGTGTGTGTTGTGGTAGTGTGTGGTGTGTGTTAGTGGTGTTGTGTGTGTGTGTGTGTGTGTGTGTGTGTGTGTGTGTGTGTGGTGTGTGTGTGTGTTGTGTGTGTGTTAGTGTGTGTGTGTGTGTGTGTGTGTGTGTGTGCGCGCGCACGCATGTATGCATATGTGTGTGTCCATTTAATGAAACATTCAGCCAGAAATCAAAGCATCGTGCATTGTGCATTGTACACACACGGAAACGCATATTGTACACACAGAACACACACATACACACACACACAATATATGTATATATATGTGTGTGTGTGTGTGTGTGTGTGTGTGTGTGTGTGTGTGTGTGTGTGGTGTGTGTGTATACACGCGCGCACACACACACACACACGCACGCACGCACCACCACACACACACACACACACACACACACACACTCGCAAAAGTGTGTATGCGCCCAAACATACCTACATGTATACCAGTGTATGTGACTGCCTGTTTTGTCTTAATATCTGTATGTCTGGCTGTCGGTCTGTCTGTAACAGGATTCTCACAAGCCCCTCAAGCATTTCAACATGTCCGTTGATTGAGCGTCAACATTACCAGCTACAAGCCAAAACATTGCAAGTTCAAGTCTAGGGTGTGGTGCACTTAAACTGCATGGTCTTATCATGTCCATCTAAGCACTGTCCATCTGAATATGCTGTCGTTGTGGTCATTTCGATGTTGTGAAAGGTAATCCCCTTTCCCCATGCTTCCCTGATTCCCTGAGGTGAGTGTCAGTCATCTCACCAAACTGTGTGTGAACGTGAAAAGATACCAGTTTAATTCATTCTCTCTCTCTCTCTCTCTTTTTTCTTTCTCTTTCTCTCTCTCTCTTTTTTATCATTCTCTCTCCCCTCCCTCCGTCCCTCCCTCTCTCTCTCTCTCTTTCACTCAACACACATACACACACACACACACGCACACACACACGCACGCACGCACGCACGCACACACCCGTACACACACACACACATTCACTGAGCATGAGTCGACATTAATCTTTCTTCTTATTTCAAAAGAAGTTGAAGAACCGGCACTAGGCATGAAAAGCGAGGTTTACTGAATTACAGGCAACAGAGCGAGTTGGAAAAACAATGTGAGAGAAAAATGAAAGACAAAGACAAACCTAGAACTGAAAAGAAACGAAACATAAAAAAAAAAGACGTTAAAATATCTAAAGAGACAATTCAGGTCAACTGGACTTTGTTCTGTACGATGTCATTTTCAGACCGTCTGCATTACTCCAAAACCGCCGAGCACTGAGATTTAAAATCCTCAGTTAAGCGGCGAAGAACCTCAGGATGTATACAAAATTTCACTGCAAAGCCTCCCAGTTCCTTGGCAACCAAGCCAGCCTCAGTAGTTTCACACTGACGTGTTCTCTACTTTCTTGCTCAACAAAGTGTCTGCTTATAAACAAGTGACATCTGGTTTTCTTTAGTGAGTCAACCTGTTATTGTGTTTACCTTCAGGTGATGTCAGCCTTGTCACATGTGTGTGTGTGGGGCGGGGGTGGGGGTGTGCGTATGTGTGTGCTGTGGGGGTTGGTGAGGTGCGTGTGTTATTTTTTGTGTGAGGTGTGTGTGTGTGCATTTGTTGTGTGTGTGTGTGGTGTGTGTGTGTGTGTGTTGTGTTGTGTGCATGTGTTGTGTGTTTGTGTGTGTGTGTTGTGTGTGTGTGTGTGTGTGTGTGTGTGTGTGTGTGTGTGTGTGTTAGTGTGTGTGTGGGGCGTGTATGTGTAGTGTTTGTGTGTGTGTGTGCGTGTGTTGTGTGTGGGGTGCGCGCGGGGTGTGTATGTGTGTGTGTGTGTGTGTGTAGTGTGTGTGTCTGTTGTGTGTGTGTGTGTGTGTGTGTGTGTGTGTGTGTGTGTGTGTGTGTGTGTGTGTGTGGTGTGTGTGTGTTGTGTGTGGAAATCGCAGGCAAAGGTTTCATATTGTCCAAAACCTCGAGAATCTCAATCTAACTGGGCTGGTCAAGAGATAAGCCACAATAAGCGCAAAACATTGATAAACTGAATCCCATACCGAATGAAACTGGCTTTTTGCAATGCGCACCTAAAGATGTTGTCATTCTGGTGGTGTCAGTGTAGTGTTAGATACGTCCCTATCCCCTGTGTCCACAAGACGACAGTCAGATGATTCACGTAAGTCGGTGTGGACTTAATATTATCAGGTCAATCTCTCTGTCTCTGCTCTCTCTCTCTCTCTCTCTCCTCTCTCTCTCTCTCTCTCTCTCTCTCTCTCTCTCTTTCTTTTTTTTTCTCTCTTCTCCAGAAATTAATCGTCAAAACAGAATTCTACAATCTTTTGCTGCAGTTCAATTGCACAGGTACAGTACTTGATAACTTCAGCTATGAAATTATAACACAATGGCAGTTTTTAATCTGCGTCAATCATCACTGATTAATGAAGATAAATCACGTAATTGTTTGCATATTGTAAAACATACTATCAAATCAACAGGAAGGTTGACCTTGCCTGAATATGGATGGATAGCAATTAAATTTGAGTCCTGATTCGCTACAATAGTTAAAGTCCTAAATGAAGCAATTTTAAGATAACTAGTCAAAAATATAATGGTATTTTGGCCGGGCTGTATCAGTTGTTTGTGAATAGGTCGTCACAAGATTCTAGTTACAAAGACCACTCAGGAAGAAGGGGGGGAGTATTGTAAGGGCGGTTAAAAATGTGGTAGTTTTCAAGATCAAGGGTCACCATTACTCTCAGTGCGCCTACAGATACAGAACAATGGAGACCTTCAATATGGCTTCACCATTGAAATCATTGCTTTTTCTCCCTGGGTCAGCTTCTCTGATGTCGGACGTGCTCTATTATAAAACTGATGGACTATAAAAAGACACCCTCCCCCTTTTTGTGTTACGTTTCATACTGTCTTTTCGGCTGTGTATTTCCTGCTTTTGTAGCAACAAAGAAAGATTTATATCTGTACTATGTGTTTAGCCATCTGAAGCAGAGAACGAGGTATCTAGCTGTGATGACTCCCTGCAAGTCTAGTTCAGTTCTATTCAAGATTCGTCTCGATTCTATGAAACAATTAAATCAATCAACTAATCAGATGATAAAACTTTGGGTTAATTAAGAAACGTCAGAAGGTTATAACTAGTATATGTGATTCCAATGTTACAAGAATATTACTGATACCTGAGAATCGGATTCAGTAAAGACCAAAGAAAGTTAAATTTATGTTAATATCTCAACACATTTTCTTCGCTTTGTTTTGTTTTGTTTTGTTTTGTTTGCTTGTTTGTTGTTGTTGTTGTTGTTGTTGTTGTTGTTGTTTTACTGTCGTTTTGTTTTGTTTTATTGTTTGTTTGTTTGTTTGTTTGTTTGTTTGTTTGTTTGATTCATTGATTTTTTTTCAGGTAGATCACATAAACAAAATAAATGTAAGAAAGCTTAAATAAATCACGTGTGCACTATTATAAGTTAGTTTTGTACACCGTTCAAATAAGTGTCCACACATTGGCATATCTGTTAAGGTACTGCGTTAACGATCACTACTTACTACCACCTAACAATTAGGTCATTAAGTCTGTCAGACGTAGACAGGGTGGACACAGCCCTCCTAAGGCTTCGAATTGTTGGTCGACTTAGCTGCCGTTATTGGCGACTGGTGAGCTAAGTAGCTTTGTATTTGTAGTCTATTGATCGCTTGTAGGAATATTTCAGTCTTCACGGTGCATTTGTTGTGGATATTAAGACTATGTTGAATATCATCTACTCAAGTGACTTTCTGTGTATGTCTAATGTATCGATAAATCGCTTGTCTTATACGAATAGTCTTAAGGCCCCGATCTTTGACTGAAGTCGTAATTCATAATGTACATATATCTCGTAAGCTGAATATATATACGGAACTGTCCCCATTTTTGACAGCTCTCTCTCTCTCTCTCTCTCTCTCTCTCTCTCTCTCTCTCTCTCTCTCTCTCTCTCTCTCTCTCTGTGGTGTGTCTGCCTCTTTCTCTCCCTCTCTCTTTCTCTCTTTCTCTGTCTCTGTTTCTCTCTCTCTCTCTCTCTCTCCTCCCTCTCTCTCTCTCTCTCTCTCTTCTCTCTCCCCTCTCTCTCTCTATCTGTCTGTCTCTCTCTCTCTCTCTTTCTTTCTCTCTCTTTCTCTCTTTCTGTCTGTCTCTCTTTCTCTGTCTGTCTGTCTGTCTCTCTCTCTCTCTCTCTCTCTCTCTCTCTCTGTCTGTCTGTTTGTCTGTCTCCCTGCCTGTCTGCCTGTCTGTCTGTCTGTTTGTCTGTTTCTCTCTCGTCTGTCTCTCTCTGTTTATGAGCGATGTGTGTGTGTGTGTGTGTGTGTGTGTGTGTGTGTGTGTGTGTGTGTGTGTGTGTGTGTGTGTGTGTGTGTGTGTGTGTTCTGTGTTCTCCGCTCTCTCACTCTTTCTCTCTCTCTCATCACACTATCAGTTAAAACGTTTGAAAACAGACTTAATCATTACATACGTTAATATTACTACAATAAATCGTTTTCATGTAGCATGGAGAACTCAGCCGTCAGTCAAGCTGACCGGAGGTGTGTCTGGGCGGATCGAACCCAGGCCCTTCTGATTGGAAGTCTGATGTTTACCCATTGATTACCGTGCCTGTCACTGAATGTTTGCCGGTATCATGTGTTCTTTACTTCACTCTCTCATCGTTTCCAGTTTACTAGATTTGCACATCCGTATACAGTTTGTTGTAGATACTCTTATTGTTTACTACGTAATATGCAAACCTACTTATGCTATTGTCTGATTTTTAGACACACGTGTACACACACAACACACACACACACACACACACACACACACACACACACACACACACACAACATTCATACATATACATATCTATATACCTATCTATCTCTCATCTCTCTCTCTCTATTCTCATTATTATATATATATATATATATATATATATATATATATATATATACATATACATATATACATACATACATAAATGTACAGACACGCACGCATGCACACTCGCACACACCACGCACACACTCTCACATTGGAATATCTGTATACATTGTCACTGAATGTGCTGTACTTCACTCTCTCATCGTTTCCTGTTTACTAAGTAATTTGCAACATCCGTATGTAGGTTGTTCTAGACACTGTTATTGTTGACTACTGTAACAATACAAATCTAGCTGTGTTATTGTCTGATTTTTGCACATGCGTTTCCGGAATGAAAACGACGTCAACATTCACCAACGCCGCAAATGCAACATGACAGAAAAGGATCCAAAATGATATGGCATAAGCTGTAAGTCTGCACAACACAAACAGGACACGCTGGTAAGGTCGTGTGGGTTCTATATAACTTACAGGCTCAATGTTTGCATCAACCTGTTACTGAAACACACTTCGGCTATTCGTAATGCCATGTGAAGCCTCTATCCCCTACCTATCCCTGCCCCCACTCCACCTCAGCCCCACCCGAAAAATAGTTCGACAAGAGAATTTTCAATCTAGTTCCAAAAACGTCAGTTTGCTGAAAAAACAGTCATATTACCCACATACTACCACAGTCCTGATTCCCGATGCAACACGAAGGCGATATGTCCCCACCCCTTGCTACGAAACATTATTTTCCACCCCTTCTATCCATCATCAAAGAGATAAACTATGTAGAAATAAGTTTTCAAACCAATGAGAAATGTTTCCATGTAAACTCTCAGACAATGTAGAAATAAGTTTTCAAACCATGAGAAATGTTTCCATGTAAACTCTCAGACAATGTAGAAATAAGTTTTCAAATCAAGAGAAATGTTTCCATGTAAACTCTCAGACAATGTAGAAATAAGTTTTCAAACCAGAGAAATGTTTCCATGTAAACTCTCAGACAATGTAGAAATAAGTTTTCAAATCAAGAGAAATGTTTCCATGTAAACTCTCAGACAATGTAGAAATAAGTTTTCAAACCAAGAGAAATGTTTCCATGTAAACTCTCAGACAATGTAGAAATAAGTTTTCAAACCATGAGAAATGTTTCCATGTAAACTCTCAGACAATGTAGAAATAAGTTTTCAAACCATGAGAAATGTTTCCATGTAAACTCTCAGACAATGTAGAAATAAGTTTTCAAACCAAGAGAAATGTTTCCATGTAAACTCTCAGACAATGTAGAAATAAGTTTTCAAACCAAGAAAAATGTTTCCATGTAAACTCTCAGACAATGTAGAAATAAAGATTTTCATAAACCAAAAGTAAAATGTTTCCCAAAATGTAAACTCTCAGACAATGTAGAAATAAGTTTTCAAACCATGAGAAATGTTTCCATGTAAACTCTCAGACAATGTAGAAATACGTTTTCAAACCATGAGAAATGTTTCCATGTAAACTCTCAGACTATGTAGAAATAAGTTTTCAAACCAGAGAAATGTTTCCATGTAAACTTCAGACTATGTAGAAATAAGTTTTCAAACATGAGAAATGTTTCCATGTAAACTCTCAGACATGTAGAATATTCAAACATGAAAGTTTTCAAAATCTCCATGTGAGAAATGGATTTCCATGTAAACTTTCAGACTATGTAGAAATAAGTTTTCAAATCATGAGAAATGTTTCCATGTAAACTCTCAGTCAAAAAACAAAAAGCAAGAAAACCCAGACAAAAGAAAAACACTACTATACTGAAGAAGTCAGCTAAATAACTGCCGGCACCTTAGGTGGAGCACAAAATAGTGGAACTGTCTGAGAGCAGTAAATCCGTCTTAATCAAATTCCAGTCTTCGTACAGTAGTACTTATTCTGATGCAATGTACGCAGGACACCACGTACTACACTCTGTACTTGTAACAATAACTGCTTATCGGCGGAGCAATACTTAGCATCCGCAAACAAGGTAGGCTGGTTGGCTCCGCTGATTGAGCTATGGACTCCGGATCTTGTGTCTCGAGTTCAATCCCAGCCTGCAACATAAACACTGGCCTGTTTGCGGCTGTAATCATGCTGGTTGTGTCGGCTGAGTCTTTCATAGGTCCTGATTCACACCCACCAACCCTCATTTCAAGACCTTGTCAGCGTATAGGGCTTTGCACTGACTCAAGGAGTCTGCCAGACGTTTACTAGACGATCTTGGTGGAGCACATATGGAACTGCCAAGTACGATGAATCCCTCCTGAACAAACTTGATATTCCAATTCCAAACAGAAATGTATGCGTCTGAATTTGATGGTCCCGTCTTCAGTAGATAATCAAAGATGGCGCACACATCATTCGGAAGAGGTCTAGCTTTACAGCCGTATCCCTGCCTCAGGAAATGAATACCATTTCCGCACGGTAACGAATTTTTCAGACAAACAAACAATGAAATCTCCTAGTCTCTCTGTTCTATATAATTACAGATATTATAGATAAGTAGATTAGCAACGGCAAATGTGTGAGTTGGCCTATTGCTATTATCTATATCGTTGAAAAACAGTTTCGTTTCATTTCATTTCATAACAATTTTATCCAGTCTGACATTAGTTCGTATTGGAGACAATCAGATCTTATGTTTTTAAAACTTCAATAAACAATTTTTCGCAGACAGCCCAACAGCTTTGCTAAAAAAAAAGCAGTGTGTGTGTGTGTGCGTGTGTGCGCGCGCGCGCGCGCGTGCGTGTACGTGTGTGTAATGTGTGTGCGTGCCAGTGCTTGCTGAGTGTGTGCAGCGTGTGCGTTGCGTATGTGATGCCCATATGTGTGTGCGTGCATATATATATAAGACCCCAAAAGAGGGAAAATGACAGAGACTGGCAGAAAGACTGGATGACAAAAGACAAATGCAGGTGCTTTTTTTCTCACGTGGTAATGGTAGTAATCATTTGCGCGCGCGCGCGCGCGCACGTGTGTGTGCGTGTGTGCGTGCGTGTGCGCACGCGCATATGTGCCTACGCTCTAATTATCCGGTCACAAACTGTGTTTTTCTTAATGTTTAATGGTAGCTAGCTAGCTGTACTGACTTTTTTCCCCTGATTTTGGCTTGTTTCTCTGTTCTCACATAAGCTTATTATTTCTCGTCTGGCCTATTATCATATGTTTGGTTTTTGTTATATATATGCACTTTCCATCATACTTAAGATGTGCCTGTCACGTTTAAGTCTGACATTTGCCCTCAGAGGTACATGACTGCTGAACTAAAATGAAAAGGAAAATTAAATGGGCTTTCAACATTTCTGAAATCAGCCTACAATCTATACAAAGCTCGGTGCATTCCGGATGCCATTCTTGAGGAGATTATGCTACCGGCAAAGGGATGGAACAGCTATGGGTAATTCTAAGCGTATTATAACAATCCATTAAAGACAAAACCAACTCTGTGCTGTGGCGGGGAAAACTACAGACGGTGAAAATAAAACTGGTAGGCTATAGTTGAGTTATTTCATTCTCGTACACTTACAAACCCAATAGAAGGAAGGAAAGGAAGGTGATGATGAGATGACACATCGTACAAGATCTATAGTTTGAAACAATAACTGAATGCCCAGGTCATTTTTGATTCCATAGTATACAATAATAATTATTTTAATCTGAAAGTCATACAATTGCACAGTAATTGTTTCAAACTAAAAATTTCAGAATGTGATAGTACGTCAGTCTTATCTCCTATCTTCTCTCCTTATTCATGGTGATACAAAGAGTTCAATTTAATGCAGTAATAAATACACGGGACTTACCAACAAGACAAAAGGAAGATAAGTAAGCCGAAGCCAGCACCACTAAGCGGGCAGTCCACCACATCATGATGTGTATCTCTTCCTTTCTTCACGACAGAACCATTCCTCTTACTTCCTCTGTACTCCGTCAGAACTGGCCCCACTGGTCCTGGCCCTGAGCGCGTGGGTTTCATGCATACACCATAACTAACCCGTCCTGTCGTCTGCTTTTTGTCCTGTCCCCTGCACCGGCCCGCCAACTCGCTGTCGTCTGCTTCCTCACCTGGACTGTTATACCGGTTGTCGGCCCTTCCTCTCGTTTTTGGCTGTGGCCGTTTTTTCTCTCTGCACAAGCCGCTCTTGTGTGGTGGGGAGTGAAAAAGTTCTCCCCTCGTCTGTGCTTGCTTTTTCCCCTCTGCTCTTTTATTGTGACCAGGTATAGGTTACGGGAATTCGTTTGTGAGTAATAGGTTTCAAAAAATGAAGACACATTCGTAGGCCTACAATGTTTTCTTTTCGAGAGCTTAGGGTTGCGCGTTCAGCTCCTACATTTTCCTGGGAATGAATTACGTGTAGAGATTGCTGATCAGTTAAAAACAGAAACAGGGAAGTGACGAAGGAAATGAAATTGCTGAGGCATAGCTACAATGCAAATGTTTAAATTTTTAAAATCTGTTTATTTTTTGTTGTTGTTTTTTTTTTCCTTCAAGGTTTCAAGATACATTTGCTAAACGAGATGAATGTAAATGAATATAAACAAGACAGTATGGTATGGTGTGTGTGTGTGTGTGTGTGTGTGTGTGTGTGTGTGTGTGTGTGTGTGTCTGTCTGTCTGTCTGTCTGTCTGTCTGTCTGTTTGTCTATCTGTCTGTCTGTCTATTTTTTTTGTCCGTCTGTCTGTGTCCATGTCTGTGTCTGTGTGTAACTGAGTCTCTGCCTGTGTTTACGTGTGCATATGTTCGTTCGTTCTTTGATTTAACGTCTTTTCACTATAAGTGATATTAGACGTGTGCATATGTGTGTGTGCATATGTGTGTGTGTCTGTCTGTCTGTCTGTCTGTCTGTCTGATGTGTGGGTATGTATGTGTGTGTGAAGAGAGTGCGCGCGCGCTGCATGTACACTCGTTTGCACAATTAAAGCATGTCATCAATGACGTCAGTGCATATGGAATTTATACACAAGTGCAGAGACGTCATTTTATCTGATACTGAAACTGTTTGGGTGTTTTGCAATTTCTGTACGTGTCTGTGTGTGTATGTGTGTGAGTGTGTGTGTGTGTGTGTGTGTGTGTGTGTGTGTGTGTGTGTGTGTGTGTGTGTGTGTGTGTGTGTGTGTGTGTCTGTAGTCTGTGTGTGTCTGTGTGTGTGTGTGTCTGTGTGTGTGTGTGTGTGTTGCGTGTGTGCGCGAGCGCGCTTTGCACGTACACTTATTTGCACAAAGTAAGCATCAGCCAAGAGCAGTTTCTTTTGGCAAATTCTTTGATTTACTGCAAAATTATAGGCTGCTATACAGCAGACTGTGTTAGAGAAGTGGCCTTCTGCTTTACTACGTATGCAGGTGTGGGGGTAAGGCGTTGGTACTGTAACATGATACATCCAGCTGTCTTTGTTTCATACTATTACCATCTAGATGTTTGTGCGTGCGTGTGTGTGTGTGTGTGTGTGTGTGTGTGTGTGTGTGTGTGTGTGTGTGTGTTTGTGTGTGTGTGTGTGTGTGTCTGTGTCTGTGTGACTATGTCTGTGGAGGGGGATATATGGAGAGATTGGTGGGGAAGGTAGTTGTTGTCTGGATGGTTGCTTATCGGATTGTTTTCGTTTGCTTTTGTTTGTGAACAAAGTATCTGTGCAGTTTGTGTGAAGTTTTGTATAAGCGTTTGTCTCCTGGCCAATCGTGTCAATGTCTCTTTAGATTCTGTGACATGACTGTTTTTTATACATGTGGCTGAACTGAATCGACAATTATCAAGTATTCTCCTTTTCTTTTTCCTTCTCTCTCTCTCTCTCTCTCTCTCTCTCTCTCTGTCTCTCTCTCTCTCTCTCTCTCTCTCTCCCTCTCTCTCTCTCTGTCTGTCTCTTTCTCTCTCTCTCTCTCTCTCTCTCTCTCTCTCTCCCCTCTCTCTCTCTCTGTCTGTCTCTTTCTCTCTCTCTCTCTTTCTTTCTCTCTGTCTCTGTCTGTCTGTCTATATATATCTCTCTCTTTCTTTCTCTCTTTCTGTCTGTTTGTCTCTCTCTCTTTCTTTCTCTCTCTGTGTCTGTTTGTCTCTCTCTTCTCTCTCTGTCTCTCTCTGTCTCTCTCTGTCTCTTTCTTCTCTCTCTGTCTCTCTCTGTCTGTTTGTCTCTCTCTCTTTCTTTCTCTCTCTGTGTCTGTTTGTCTCTCTCTTCTCTCTCTGTCTCTCTCTGTCTCTCTCTGTCTCTTTCTTCTCTCTCTGTCTCTCTCTCTGTCTCTCTCTGTCTCTTCTTCTTTCTATCTCTCTCTGTCTGTCTGTCTCTTTCTTTCTCTGTCTCTGTCTCTGTCTCTCTCTGTCTCTCTCTGTCTCTGTCTCTGTCTGTCTGTCTGTCTGTCTGTCTGTATATCTGTCTGTCTATCTTTCTCTCTCTCTCTCTTACTCTGATCTCTGTCTGTCTGTCTGTCTGTCCATTTGTCTGTCTGTCTCTATCTGTCTTTGTCTGTCTATGTATCTGTCTCTCTCTCTCTCTCTTTTTCTCTCTCTCAGGTCTAGGTCTGCCACTTGCTA
>CM060305.1:35852085-35854585 GCA_030674185.1 Monoplex corrugatus | reverse complement strand
TATGATGGGGGTTTCAGCCGTGTTCTGGCATCATGCCAATCTAATGGGTACCGGAGTTGCATCTGAGCATGTGCTGTCAAATGTTTGTCTAAAGGGACAAAATTGTTTACAAATTTAGAGTGACTCTCTGTCTTCTTCATGTACGTCTGCTCGTGCAGTTAAATGGAAGGTCGTCTACCTGTTGCCCTTGTTTGTGTTTCAGGATGAATGACTATGAATTTAAATCCCTATCTGTTCAGATTAATCCGAGATGGATTTTCGGTCTCCGACCGGCTTCTAGCGAAATTGAATAATGCTATGGCCTCATTTGGAAAGGCTGGCTCTACAAAGTTGAATAGCATGTTTCGTGGATACATTCATTGAAAGTATTGCTCCAATTCCTGTTTGGAACGACACCAGAGTCTGTGTTTCTCGGGCCTTACTGACATCAGGTATCATATCGAGACAAGAAATGTGAGGTTTTCTGCCATGTAGTCACCAGACGGCAGATTACATCAGAAATAGCCAGCAGAATCGGCCAAGCCAAAACAGCATTCAAAAAGATGACAAGCATTCTTACCAACAAATGCCTATCAATTAACATCAGGAAGATAGTTCTTGAATGCTATATAGAACCGATACTGTTATACGGTTGTGAGGCGTGGACAATCAATACGCAAAGCCAGAACAAAATTGAGGCAGCCGAGATGTGGTTTCTAAGAAGAATGTTGAGAGTTCCATAGACATCAAAGAAAACAAACGAGACAGTCTTGATGGAGGCAGATACACAAGAAGATCATTCATAAGGAAGATTAGGAAAAGACAGGCAACATTTAGAGGCCATTTTATGAGGAAAAGTAATTAGAGCATCTGGTCACAACGGGAAAGCTGGAGGGATAAGAGCACCAGGTAGACCCAGGGAGAAAATAATGGACGGACTTGCAGGGTGGCTGAGGACATAGAGGGTGGAAGATGTGCTTGCTGCAACAAGGGATAGGTATGGAGAGCCGTGATCGCCAACGCCCAGCTGCAGGGCACATGATGATGATGATGATGAGTCGGAATCTAAATTTGATCCCTGCAGTTGTAGCAGCTACATCGCTGTCAGTCCCTTAAATCACCATTATACTGTAAACATCTTGGATGACCATTTGGGCAGCTTCAGATGAATGTCCTTGATGTCGTAGTTCATGGGAATTGTCGATAGAAGGACGTATTGGCGGCGTCCACCCCAGAACAGATCTTTACATTCACTAGTCAGACTCTGTGAGTAAGCAGTTATTGTTGTGGTTGGGGTTAGTGGTGGTGTCTTTGCTGCTTTAGGACAGAACAAACACTCTATAACTCCATCACAATGACACGGCAACAAGACAGACATTTGAACACTGCACACACCCGGGCGTGGAATGGAAAGTGTTTGGGTTTTTCTTGAACCAGAGATCAAAGGAATATGTATAAATGCAAAAGACACTTGGAGGGATGGTGAAGAGAAATTTGGTGGGCAGAATAAATTTGTTGTGGTGGTGATAATGACTTTGCTTGTGTGTTTGTTTGAATTCTAAGGGGTGGATGAAGGCTTGGGGGAGTGATGGAGACGATGAATCGCGTTGGTGGGCGGATGGAAGCTAGGGTAGAATTGTGTTGTTCGTGGAATGGTTTCTTTGTGATGTGTGTTTGTGTGTGGTCTGGTGGTGGGTCTTGTGTGGGTGTGGGAGTGTGGTTTTGTGTTGTTTGCGGTGGTTGTGTGTGTGTTGGTGTGTTTTGTGTGTGTGTGTGTGTGTGTGTGTGTGTGTGTGTGTGTGTGTGTGTGTGTGTGTGTGTGTTGGTGTTTTGTGTGTGTGTGTGTGTGGTGTGTGTGTGTGTGTGTGTGTGTGTGTTTGTGTGTGTGTGTGTGTGTGTGTGTGTGTTGTGTTGTGTGTGTGTGTGTGTGTGTGTTATGTTATTTTGGTTTTTAATATTGGTGTAGATTTCACTCCAATGTAATCTAGGCAGTTTCAAAGATAGATTGATTCAGACAAAAAAAAAACATACGTTATATGGGACATCAAGACCTTGTAGTGACACAGTGCTTATGTCCAGGCTTATGGCATATGCCGTGGTCAGTTTGGATTTTTTCCATCCCACAACGCATACGGAATCTGTTCCGAACACGGAGACACCAGCTTGAGAAACTAAACCTGAAACATTTAAACTTCTCTGGTGGGTGCCTTCAAGACATGATACTTGGGGCTGGGATGGTGATCAAATGAACCTGCGCTTCAGTTATTGTCTATGAAACAAAACAAGTAGCAGATGAAACAAGTGCAAGTTAGTAAACTTTCTTGTCATATTATGTGACTTGGCAAAATAACACATACATAGAATATACATTTCACGCATAATCGATAATGTATGTCGATCATTAACACCCATTCTGTCTGTACTCGTGAATATTTTAAAACCCATTCTTAAGACAGTTGGTACTTCTTGTTGAGTCTTATTGTGGCTCAAATCTTTGTAACAATCCGTTCGCACACAACCC
>CM060305.1:35842085-35847085 GCA_030674185.1 Monoplex corrugatus | reverse complement strand
TGGCAAAGCCGAAGTCATTGCTGACTTTATCGCAGATGAGCATGTTGACATTGCTTTTATCACAGAGACATGGCTTAAACCCCTTGGTCATGAACCTATACATGCTAGCCTCACTCCGAGTGGTTACAGGCTTGCTTCTTTCCATCGCTCATCTCGAGGTGGCGGTATCGCCATCCTCTACAACGACTCACTCCATTCCCGCCTATCTTTCTCGCAGTCTCTGCCTTTCTCCCATCCTTCTTTCGAGCACGTTGAAGTATCCTTCCAATCTACCCCTAACCCCATCACCTTCTCCTGTGTCTATCGACCTCCACCTAGCTCTGCCAACAAACTCACCACATCCACGTTTCTCTCTGACTTTGACCAACTGCTCGACCACTACTGCCTCTTACCTGGAAATCTCATCATTCTAGGTGACATCAATGTCCACTATGACAACACTCACCGTTATGACACAAGACACATCATCAACTCTCTGTCCAATCACAATATGACTCAACACATTTCTGAACCAACCCATCAAAAAGGTCACATTCTTGACTGGATCATTTCTCGTGATCACCACAATTCCGCTACTGACAACTGCTTAGTTCTTTCTACCCGTCTAACTTCAGCCCTTCCATCTGACTACTCTGCAATTCTCTGTTCTCTTGACATTTCTCCTCCTTCCCGTACCACGCGCACAGTGACTCGACGCAATCTCAAATCTATCGATCTCTCCACATTTTCATCTGATGCCTCCCGTCTCCTTTCTGAAAAGTCACATAACCTTGCCGATGAATTCTATACTACTCTCCACCATCTTCTGGACACTCATGCTCCAGCCACAACCCGCCTTTTACCTGACCGCCCCCCTACCCCCTGGCTCACTCATGAGATTGCCTGTGCAAGACGTGCCCGCCGCAGAGCAGAGCGCCGCTGGCGCAAATCCAAACTCACTGTACACAGGCAACTTTTCCAAGCCTCTAAAACAAAAGTATCCACCCTCATTGCATCTGCAAAAACAAGCTATTTCCAAACCAAAATCCTGAATGCCTCTTCTTCAAAAGAACTCTTTACAACCATGAATCATCTCCTTGGCACACGAAAAGATTTACCTCTCCCAACAAAACATACAAATGAAGAACTCCCATCTGTATTCTCCAACTATTTCACCACCAAAATACAAACTCTTCGTGACAGGCTTGACAGGACACCCTGTCAACCATGCCCACCTGACCCTTCCTTCTCTGGCACACCTCTTACTACTTTTACCCCAGTCTCACAAGAAGGAATTTTCAACACAATCAGATCCATGTCGTTCAAAACCTGCGAACTGGATCCTCTTCCAGGTTCTCTCTACTCCGACTGTCTCCCTACTCTCCTCCCATTCATCACTGACATCATCAACACTTCTTTTCAAACTGGAACTGTCCCAGATTCTTTCAAGTCTGCTATTGTTCACCCTCTCCTCAAGAAACACGATTTAGACCAAATGAACTGAAAAATTACCGGCCTATCTCTAATCTCTCTTTCTTGTCAAAACTCATTGAAAAAGTCGTCCTCAACCAGCTGAACTCTCACCTGTCTGCCAACAATCTCCTCAATCCTTTCCAGTCAGCCTACCGCCAGTGCCATAGCACTGAAACTGCCCTACTACACATTCTCAACAATCTCCTCCTTGCAACTGATACTGGCAAAGTCTCTCTCCTCACACTCCTTGATCTGTCTGCAGCCTTCGATACCATTGACCATGGTATTCTCTTTTCTAGACTTCATCATACTTTTGGCATCTCTGACATTGCTCTCTCCTGGTTCACTTCATATTTATCAAACAGAAAACAAACTGTTCTCATCAATGGCACTTACTCTCAACCTGCATACCTGACCTGTGGTGTTCCACAAGTATCTGTCCTTGGCCCTGTTCTTTTCACTCTTTATACCTCCCCCATGTCCACCATCATCAACTCCCACTCTATAAAACACCACTTCTATGCTGATGACACCCAACTTCAAGACAGTGACTCACCTGATAATATACAGCGCCTGTTGACTCGCACCACTGAGTGTTACTCGGACATTAAGAACTGGATGACGTTCAACAAACTTCAGCTTAATGACGACAAGACAGAAGCTATCCTCATTGGCACCCGTCAGAAACTTTCTCAGCTGCCTCCTCTTTCTCTCCCATTATGTAACACATCAGTCCCAATTTCTGATTCAGCTAAAAACCTTGGTGTCTGCATTGACTCTACCCTGTCCATGAACAACTTCGTTTCTCAAACTGCCAGATCTTGCTACTATCATCTCCATCGTATAAGCCTGATCAGGAAGTATCTCTCTGTCGAAACAACTGCAAAACTCGTTCTCTCCTTCATAATGTCTCGCATTGACTATTGCAATTCACTCCTGTCTGGTCTTCCTGCCTCCACCATTCACATCCTACAGCGCATTCAAAACAATGCTGTACGCCTTGTACTCAAAAAGAAAAAAGCTGACCACATATCTCCTCTCCTAGCACAACTTCACTGGCTCCCTGTATCAAAGCGCATACAGTACAAACTAGACACCATGTGCTACAAAAGCCTCAATAACGCAGCCCCCGATTACCTGTCAAGTCTACTTGAGATCTATGTTCCCTCACGTACCCTCCGCTCTGCCTCCGATCCTCTGACTTTTCGCTTTCCACGCACTAAGCTCAATACCTATGGTCCACGAGCCTTCTCTGTTTCTGGTCCACTCTCCTGGAACAAACTTCCTCTCTCAGTCCGTCAGCAACCTACTTTTGTCTCCTTCAAGTCCGCTCTCAAAACTCACCTTTTCTCCTCTGCATAAAATCCTAACCTCACTCAACCCCCCTCTGCAGCCTGTCTCCGCTCGGAGGGGAACACTTTGTTATTATATATAGTTGTATATGATGTGCTCTCTGTGATTTTCCATTGCTTTTATTCTTGCTTTTATTGCTTTTATTCTTTCTCCCCATTTGTAGCCATGCGTGTGTGTGGTGTGTGTGTGTGTGTGGGGTGCGTGCGTGCGTGTGCGTGCGTGCGTGCGTGCGTGCGTGCGTGCGTGTCTGTTTCAGCGCTTAGATTTGATTTTGTCGAGATTTTGCGCTATATAAATATTGTAATTGTTATTGTTGTTGTAAAATAGATAGATAGATAGATAGATATAGATAGATAGATAGATAGATAGATATACATATAGATACATACATACATACATATATATATACATATATATATATACATCTTTATATATATATACATATATATATATACACATATATATACATATATGGAGAGAGAGAGAGAGAGAGAGAGAGAGAGAGAGAGGGAGAGAGATTTGTTTCTGCTGATCACATTTCCTTAGAGTCAAAAACATAGTTAACACATGTGCCCAATTATCAGTCCTAAAAGAAAGCATGACAGGTTTTATGCAAAGCATACAGGTGAATAGACCATCAAGGGAAAACAAAATGATACAAGAGACGACAGAAAGTAAAGGAACGAGGGAGAAACAAGTAAAGTGACAGAAAAGACAGACATTACATTTCTAGCATAGCATAGAATTTCTGAAGGTGGGGATACTATGTATATTCTGAAAGAGCCCTTCCCCCACCCCCACCCCTCGGAATCCCCCACGTTGGGAGTTGTTTTGTAAGATAGACAGGCGTGTAAGTCAAGTGGATTAACATCGGACTTTCAGTCACACAGTCCTGGATGCCATTTGCTTAGACATCTCTGTATGGTGGGTGAAGGGTGGACATTTTTCGATCTCTAAAGTCAACATGAATGCAGACCTGCCAGTGCCTAAACCAGCTTCGTGTGTATAAGCATGATAAGTATCTAATCTTCACGTTAAAGATTCTTTAAGTCATGTCAGCGGTTGACTTAACGAAACATGAAAATACCAAGCATGCACGCTCAGCAAAATTTCGCATGAACATTTTGGGCAATATAATGTGCATACATCAACAACAACAACAAAAAGAAAAAAAAGGAAAAAGAAAAATCAATCGGAATCCTTTCATATACATTTTGGTCGTAGATTCATGCAATCTATTTTGTATCTACATGACACATTTTTCTTTCTTTCGTGCTTTCCTTCTTTCTTTCTTTCCTTCTTTCTTTTTCTTTTTCTTTCTGTCTGTATTTTCCTCTTTCTTTCTTTCTTTCTTTCTTTTTTCCTTTCTTGCTTTTTTGCTTTCTTTGTTTTCCTGTATGTCTGTTGTTAAATTTCGTTTTCTTTTAATGTAGAAAAGAAACTAAGAATTAAACAGATAATGATGAAAATAAGAAAAGCAGAAAAAGATCAAATGAAAACAAAGAAAGGTGTTAAAGAAACTCAGAAAAAATCCAAAGTATTCTTAACCTGTCCGATTTGTTCACCGCAACTAAAAACGACCTTTCGTTCACTGAAAAATAGCTGACAAAATGACTTGATGATTCTCTCTCTCTCTCTCTCTCTATCTCTATCTCTCTCTCTCTCTCTTCTCTCTCTCTCTCTCTCTCTCTCTCTCACACACACACACACACACACACACACATACATACATACATACACACGCAACACACACACACACACACACACACACACACACACACACACACACACACACACACACACATACATACATACATACACACGCAACACACACACACACTCTCTCTCTCTCATTTTTCCTAACACGAAAAGAGTGGGAAAGAGAGGGGGGGGAGGACATTTGAACGAATGGAAGTTTTATTTCGTTACATACTATTTTGGTGCTTTCACGAGGGTAATTGGTTTGGGGTGGGATAGTATGGGGCGATTTTATATGCTCTTCTGAGTATGCAAACTTACCACATGAATTGACAGAGACGGAGACAGATTAAGGCAGATGGCATTATTCAGGGTAGAGAATAAGGGGAAAGTGGGAGATAATGAGGGTGACACAAACCTCGAATTTTTTGTCCGTCAATTTAATGCGGTCTGTCCTGTTTACAAAACAAAACAACATGACAAAGTACCAACAAACA